>OZ059902.1:4844491-5144491 GCA_964057215.1 Oscheius myriophilus | reverse complement strand
TGTGTGTGTGTGTGTGTGTGTGTGTGTGTGTGTGTGTGTGTGTGTGTGTGTGTGTGTGTGTGTGTGTGTGTGTGTGTGTGTGTGTGTGTGTGTGTGTGTGAAGTTCGTAGCTGAAAAAAGCTTTGATTTGTGCTGAATTTGAACTGAGTCACATTGACGAAGGTTTAAGTCGACACTGTAAAAGTTTTAGCAAACACGAGTCAGAACCGCTTGTGTAAGCAATTTCACCACTATTCTGGTGGGACACACGTGACCGAAATAGAGGATGATCAATTTAGACAGATACACACACGCACACACACACGCGCGCGCCCACGCCCACGCGAAATTGCCGGAACAGTCAGGGCTGACTGCGGCTATAATTCGATATTGGCTAAGAAGACAAAGAGAGTCAGGTGATAATGTCATATTATTGACGATAAAAAAAACAAAGCAAACCAACAAATATCACAAAGTGTTATGAAATTCGAGCTTATGGGCTAACATATTTCCGAGCTAGCGGAAGGCAAACTTTTGAAAGGCTAATATTATAGCTTGTTATCTGGTATTATGCCTGTAGGGTCGCAAACACAGCCGCTATAGTTTATGTTCAAAAAAATTAAATGAAATGAAAAATGACAGAAAGAGGGGGAGGAAGGGGTTGTGTCATTCTTGCCTGAGCTATTAGGCGATATAGCCAGCTAGAGCAAATACAGAGTCAGAAGATTCTGTCGTATGATCAAACAATCAAACCTGTGATTTTCGATTCGTAAAGTACGTGGATATTACAAAACGTTATGGATATTACAAAACCCCGTATCAACAAGTTTCGTAGTACCTGCGGGAAAACACCGACTAACGTTTGAATACACATACACCGACATACACCGAATAAACCGACTAACGCTGAAGCTTGAAAATTTTTTGAAAGCAACAGTTTGATGTGAGTGAGTCAAACAAAAAAAAATCAAAAAGGTTGTCTCAAAAAGGACTCTAAAACTAAAAACCAAGTCTAAAACATTCTGTGGTTGGCGCCTTAAACCACTCGGCCATCTTGCCGATGCTTACTCTTCACTGTTAGTTAGAATGCCAATCAATTTCTCGAAATTGGAGCCGAGTTGGCACTTTTTAAAACAGATTTGGAAACAGAGCCCTTGGGGTCCCCTACAATGCCCAATCGATCGATTTCGATTCTATCAAGTTGGTGAACTTCCCTCGTAAGCCCGGTGGTAAGGTTGAGGATATTTTACTGGCGTGCCAACGCTTCTCCAGGCGTATTACTTTTGTAGACTCGTCTATTACTTATTGTACCATTGCCGGTGTGTAGTTTTAGACCCGGGGTGGGATCGAACTTGTGACCCTTCGAATGGTAGCCGCGCCTTAGACCGCTAGTGCTTAGACCAACCGGCGTCGGAGGCGGTCCAAAACAGCTGATATGAAGAAAACGTGGTAGAATAAGGTCACTAAGAAAATATTTTTAAAAGGAGATATGGCGTTACAAAATTACACTGTTTCTCGAATTATGTGGAATGCATGTGTGTCACCTGCTGAGTCATCTCATCTGCCTTGTGTCTGCGCCTCGCCATTTGATGCGTTTTTGAGGATGATCCATGTCCTAAAATGTTTTGCTGTAATAAGACAAAATGTAGCAAAAAATGTGTAGAATCAAATGAGATGGATGAAATATAAAACTTTTGCGAAATAGTCTATGTCACAGCTTCAATTGTTGCCGCTCGAGTCTTATAAAAATTGCGACTTGAACGCCTTACAGACTTATGTGAGAACCTAAGAACCTAAAGAATTTATTCCTTGTAGGAAATTTCATTTTTGCATTATGCGGAATAAATGTTCGTGACCTGATGAATCACCTCATCTGCCTTATGACAGCCAGTGTCTGCGTCTCTTAAACGAGAGATCATCTGTTGTTCGTTGTAGCAAAACGGTCTCTCTCTTGACCGAAGCTATATAAACGAGACAGATTCAGTTGAAAGTGCGTTGGTCCGGAGTGGGAGAGGCTACCACTGTTCAAGCGGCTCAATAATTGGGTGATAACTAGTATTAGAAATCGGGTGATAACTAGTATTTGAAAATGTCGGGTATAGCTTGGTGGGGCTGTCTCTCTCACACCACTTGACCACGCATTTTTGCAATATTAAGATGAAGCTGCCGCCAAAGGGGCATTCTAAGCTAATTGACATTCAGAAGAGTTGTAGTCAATTTGGCCAGATTGCCCATGAAAATTTAAATCTCCATTAGGCAACAGAAATTGAAACAATTTTTCATTTTTGGTTTGCGGTGGGTCAGTACTTAGTATTGACACGATTTAAGACGGGATTTCTGAGAAATTCGAATGTCAAAGGAGCATTCCCAAATTTTTGTCTCCGATTTGGCTGAAAACACTAAAACAGTGTATTTAGGACCTAAATATACTATCGAAACCAAATTTAGCAATTATCGATTTTTCGTTGCCCCGGGCTATGATGCTTCACCAGAAAATGGAATTTCGCCGAAACTCATCTAAACAATTCACATATGTATATTTTCGGTAAAATATCGGGTATAGCTTGGTGGGGCTGTCTCTCTCACACCACTTGACCACGCATTTTTTGTTATGTTTAACTAAAAACTTTTTTACTATATTTAAACCAAAATCTCGAGGAAAAGTGTTTTTAATGAATTTTCTAAATGCGATAATTTGATAAATGCAGGTCTTACAAAACATAACGTGGGCCTATTTTTAAAAACACTATGATAGAATAAAAAGTAATGTTTGAAAATCAATTTTCAAGGAAGTAAAATCAATGGATCAATTTAAAATTATTCAGCGGGTAATTAAGCCGCTTTTTGCATCTGTGCCGCATTTGCGCCAGCTTTTTGGGTCATGATAGGAATTTGGGGACCCAATTATCACAATTCAACTTGTGCTTTTCTGAAAATGGTTGAAATAGATCCCATTAAAAGTTTTTCACTTTTGTTTTTAAGTCTTCTCTGTTTAAATATATTACAAATTACATTCATTTTTAGGAGAACGAAAAAATGATGAAAGAGAGGATCGCATTCCACAAACAGGAGAAAAAGGGTATTATTGGAGAGAAAGATGTGAGTTATTTAAAACATTAAAATGACACATTTTCCGTCACACTTTTTTACTTTTAACCCCAATGCATCCCCAGGCTACATACAAGAGTGAGTGTACCACTCCTGCATCTATTTGTCTAAATTGATTCCATCCCCTCTTTTTCTCCCCGTCCCAATGTTTTCCCAAAATGGTGGCGGTCCCTTTCATCATCTAATCAGTTTATGTTCTGGGGTGCGGTCGTCAATAAGAATCATGGATTAACACCGATAACAGACTTTACGACACGCCACCCGCCATGCTTTTCCCAAGAAAGAGTGTGATTGGTGGTGGGATAGAAGAGAGAGGATCAACATAAGGCCGCCTTCCGATCTTATGTCGATGACGGAGGGGGGTGCGTTTTGCCATCTATATCATCATAGTTCTCACGGGCCGGGCCGACTTGAAGAAAAATTCCCCGGTCTGTCTTGGCCCGACTACTCGGACCACCTAGTTCAACTGTCACCCAGGCGACCAAGGTTCGATCCCGGTCGGGGCACTTATTTGTGTTAACTTAGTATTAGTTTAAATATGTGATAGGACAAATAAAAAAAGGTTTTCTGGGTTTTAAAATTTATATGTTTGCAAAAATAACGATTTAAGGCCATTTTGAAGTTGACAAACCGGGCGGAAACTGGTCGGGCGACGATGTATTTCTCTGCCCGGTCCGTTACTGGAGGGGGAGGTCATATTTTCTTTGAATACATACTTGACGTCGCCAAAATGGACGGCCGAAGGCTCCTTAGTGAAGGGCCGTAGATCGCAATCACTCTATGAGGCGGCGAATCATTCAATGAAACCTTGACGCGGCGCCTGAATTTTGTCAACAAAATTTTGAAAAAAAAGTCTTATCTATCGTTAAGGTGAATGTATTCGGTTATTAGCTTTGAATGATAATTTAAGACGCCTGCGGCCGCACGGATTCGCGGCCTTCGGCCGCAAAAACGGTGCCTGCGGCACCGCCAACCGCAGAGGGGCCGGACCGGTTAGAAATGGTCAACCGCTCCGCCTCTCGCTTACGCTAATTCTGCTCATTTTCCCTCCTCTCGGTCACGTATCCTTAAAGTTATTAGAATTTACGTGGAGTTAGAACCCGTTATGACGAAAGAGTAGGGAAAAAGGGAGAATACAGGTCACGTGGCGGACCCAGCGCAATTTCACCGTGGGACACCACACACACACACACACACAGACCATAAGCGCAGTGTATAAGAGAGGATGACGGGTTTAGTGATTCACAACCCCTTAACAGGCGGCACTCTTTGAGCAAACACGGCCATGGAGCGCAGACCTGTTATCAGAGAAAAATGACGGCAACCAGTGGAAATATGTTTCGAATTCTTAAAGCCATCGCAAATGGCGTGCGACATACTTCTCCGGCCCGCGAGACAAAACGGGCCAGGCCAAAAATTTTCTAGTCGGGCCGGCCCGTGAGAACAATGGCGTGCCATACTCCGGCGAGAGAGCGTTCCAAAAGCGAAGACGCAAAGAAAAAAGACGCTTGTTCCGCGGTCGCCCACCGATTATATTTTGAAACGAAAACATCTTTTGATTTACAGACTCGGTCACACACTCACACGGTCACACACTCACACACTCACACACTCACACACTCACACACTCACACACTCACACACTCACACACTCACACACTCACACACTCACACACTCACACACTCACACACTCACACACTCACACACTCACACACTCACACACTCACACACTCACACACTCATACACTCACACATGTGCTCAGAAACATTCATTTATTGAAAAGAGCTTAACTTTCAAGGGGTTCGTTCCAAGTCTTGCAAGTTCTGCACTTGTTGTTGGCAGAGGTGCGGACCGAGCTAGAAACATTTATTGAAAATAGTCGTCAATCAAGACAACTTACGGCCAATTGCGGCCGCACTTCTTGCAGCTGTAGTTGCGGCAGCCCTGAAAAAAAATTGTCTGTTTTCAGGAGTGATTTTTTTTTCAAAAAGGCCATCGGCAACTGTCGGAAATTCTCTTGAAAGTTGCTTATTTTAAACCAATAACTGAACATGTTACCTGCTCAAAATCACTGTCCAGGGATGATGCGGCGCGAAATGACGCTAGAGACGGAGGGGGTGGCAGAGTCGACGTGCTTGGCTGCCAAAGATTGTGAAGGAGCTTCTCCATTTCATCAAGCGAGTAAACTGCTGAAGCAAACTCGCATGACAGGGTCTCGGTCAGAGCCAAGTCAGGCGAAAGAAGCACAGGGAGTTCAGCCATTTCTGAAAACAAGGTTTTCTCTGCTTTACTTCTCTGCTTTACATTTCCAAGCGAATCAACCGGTTCAACGGTGGAGGGCCGTAGAAATGTATGGGAGTTCAAAAATTCCATCCCAATATACATTTGGTACTTTCTGTCTGTTGGTTAGCAGCGCAACGTAATAGTCTAAGTGAGGGGTACCCCATTTCCAAGCGAATCAACCGGTTCAACGGTGGAGGGCCGTAGAAATGTATGGGAGTTCAAAAATTCCATGGGGTACATTTGAAGGATTGATTAGCATGGAAGATTAGCATGGATACCGCCGCCAAGAGAATTGGTCAAAGCCTGTCAGCTGCTCAATGTGCGCCCCTGCGAGCGGTCATTTCTTCATTTCTTTCAATTCAAACGGTCGGTCCTCCTCTTCTCTCCTTCTCTCTCTCTCTCTCTCTCCCACTCCCACTCCCTCTTTCCCTCTTCTCTCTCTTTCTCTTTTACTCTCTCTCCCTCTATTACTCTCCCACTTTTTCTCCCTCTCTTTCCCCCTCTACCTCTCTCTCTCTCCCTCTCTCTCTATGTCTCTGTATGTCTCTCTCTTTTTTTCACTTTCTCTCTCTCGTCTCTCTCTTTTTTTCACTTTCTCTCTCTCTCTCTCTCTCTCTACCGCTCCCTCTCCCACTCCTCTTTCTCTCTTCTCTCTCTTACTCTCTCACTCTTTCTCCCTCTCTTTCCCTCTCTCTCTATCACTCTCTCTCACACACACACACACACACACTATCTCTCTCTCACACACACACAATCTCTCTCTTACTCTCTCTCTCTCTCTCTCTCTCTCTCTCTCTCTCTCTCCCACTCCTCTTTCTCTCTTCTCTCTCTTACTCTCTCACTCTTTCTCCCTCTCTTTCCCTCTCTCTATCACTCTCACACACACACACTATCTCTCTCTCTCTCACACACACAATCTCTCTCTTACTCTCTCTCTCTCTCTCTCTCTCTCTCTCTCTCTTCTGACTTCGGCGGATTGTTTGTGTCGCTTGATGAAGATAGAACTTTTGAATGAACCATTTCTATCAACCTTTCCTGTATCTGTGTTGTGTTTTTCACTAAACCTGCTGCTGCTCTTATGTTTCTTTCGTTTCTAGATATCGGCCGCACTTTACTTATGTGCTCCAGGAGGCGCGCGTAGACTCCTGGTTAATACATATTAAACAAGCTATAGACCTGTTAGAACTTTTGGGAGTGTATTTTATTAGAATTTCCTGCAAAATATTTAAATAGTACGTTAGTACGGAAAAAAACCAACCTGTAAGCTTACGAACTGTGACATGTCATGTGTAAAAACTGTGGGGAAAAACGACCGACCGCAACCACCGAAACGAATTGTGAAAGTAAATCGGAAAAAATCGAATGGTGGAATAAATATATATCCTATTACCAGAAAGTGAGAGAGAGAGAGAGAGAGAGAGAGAGAGAGAGAGAGAGAGATCAAAGTCTGTTTAGAGGCAGAGATAGAGAGGAAAAGTGGATGTAGTTAGAAGAGAGACCGACTGCGAATAGCGCCTGAGCTCTGTTTACATTTGGTGGCGTAGAGCCACGCCCCTTTTATGTTAGAGACTGGGATACTGTAGCCGAGCGCGTTCAAAACAATGACGTGCATTTTGGAGCCGGAAGATGCCAGTGGTTAATGACGAAACCGTGGCGAAATGAGCCTGTAGGAGGCAGGCGACGGATCGATCGATCGGCGAAGACGTGCTTCCTCTGTCGAGGTAGAGCAGAACGCAAAAGATCAGGCGTCGAGTAGAAAATTCTATGGGAAAATGAGACAGTTTCTTAGATTACGAGGGGTTGCACATATTTGCAGGCCGTAAATGCTGTTATCAATTTTAACCCGTCATGTCTCTTGTAAGCACAAAAATGGCAGCAAAAAGGTGAAAAAGCTGTCGCAAAACGGCATTCCTATGTGCTATGGAATGAACATACAATGTTCATAATGCAACTGATTTCTAAGTGTATTTTAGGATTCATTTTTATAAAAAAAAAAAAAATAAGCGACTGCTTCTGACTCATTGTCAGCTGCAGCTTATCTCTTGGGGCCTCCGGTCGCATGTACAACACGAAACAAAGTATCCTCCTTAATACAATGGTGTTCGGCCGCCCTTGGTACCCGACCCGAGCGTGCACGTGTGTGTCGCCCCCAGGCAGCGAAATCGAACGGCCGAAAGCCATGAGAACGCTTTAAGGCAGCCGAAGGCCGCCGAATCCAGGTGAGAGGACCGCCGTAGGCGGGCTGTAACTCCTGGTAACTGACATTAAAAAGGGGAAATGGATGTTTCTATGAAGTTTTCAACTTTTTTGAGAGAATATGGGACCGAGTGGCGGGTGAATCACGAATTCGTCTTGTAGACATACATTTGAATTTTAGAGCATAACGCCACAAATTTTAACACCTATTTACTATTCTATATAGTCTTCTCCAATTTTACTTCTTGGCCGATTCGCAAATGTAACCCTGACGCAGTATTGCGTACGTATCCTTTAACACAGGTTTTTCCTACGCAAAGTCGCGTCTGGTGTCATTTGCACAGAGCTAAGAGGGAAATTGGGCGAAGTAGCATTGGCGACGACTATACATGAATGCATGAAACTCAAACGTAAATCTTCGGAACGGTGTTGTTTTATGAGATTGAGTCATCGGAAGCTTATCTAGACTGCCACGCTTTGGACGCAAACACGTAATTGCTATGGCCCTGTGACCGTTTAGGAACGAAAAGAGCGAGGATCGACAGCGCCTTTGGTATACAATTGAAGTTACGAAACGTGCGATGGGGTGAGGTTGATAATCAGAGGTGGAAAGGCGATGGCGGATCACTAATTGGAATAGTGATTTTGAAAAAGTTTGCCAAGATGGTGTGTGTGTGTGTGTGTGTGCGTGTGTGTGTGTGTGTGTGTGTGTGTGTGTGTGTTTGTGTGCGTGTGTATGTATGTGCGTGTGTGCGTGTGTGTGCGCGTGTGTGTACGTGTGTGTGTATGATTGTGAATTTTTAAACCAGATTGAAAGCGGAAAGCAGCGCCGGGTCACCGCGTAAGTACGGAGAAACAACACCGCCCTGCAGGAGTAATGCCCACCACCGGAGGGCGAAAACAAGCTGATATGAATACAACGAGGCTGAAAACGGTCATCACGGATCTGTCTGGACGATGGCAAAGCTTCTGTTTGAAAAAGTCCTCGACCCGTCACGGCCCAGAGACTCCTATCCCTAATTACCCGCCCTACATATAAAATTACAGAATCCTCCTGTATGGTGGGCAGATCAAATGGTTATGTTGTTGTAAGATTTTCGAAGAAGTTTAATGTTTGCAGCCGTCTCAGCATAATGCGGCAGTGCTAACCGCGTGGCGCCGGTGTGTCGGTGCGGTGCGTCGAAAACTCTCTTATCGGCGTTAATCCATAAGTCACTTTAACAACCGCACCCAAGCAGACTAAACTGATTAGTTGATTAAAGGGACAGTCAGGCGGGTTTTACAACATTGGCTCAATTAAATGAGAAAAATTCGCTGATCAAGAAAATATATATGACTACGGGTGAAAATTTACCGTTTTCGAGAAAATACGCTTCAATGTCGTCAAAAACGGCCGACCATCCGCAGATTGTGTGGTTGGCCAGTACGCCCTGCGTGTCCGTCTTTTACAAGGTATGATAATGAGCCAACTTTCATTCTAATTGAATGAGAGAACTCTGCAAACGAGGAGGGTGCGCAACAATTTAGCATAGTTGATTCGCAAAATTTCCGACCGTATCCGATCGAAAATGAAATGGAAAACCCTCCTTACTGCTCCTTTCACGGCCTTTCCATCCTTAACGTTTGAAGGAACTCCATCGCTCTAAAAAACGGCCGTTGGCCGTTTGCCAAAAACCCATTCCAAAGGCCGTGGTCCCGCCACGAAACCATTGGCAAAGTGCCAAGACTGTCGAATGCACGGTTTTTTGCAAAGCACCGGTTGTCTATCAGCTCCTTTCGTGGCGGGACTCTTTGTACCATGGAGAAAATGAGGCGGTGCTTGGCAAAGTTTCAATTCTGTTTTTGAAGTGATCCGAGTTCCCATTTGGAAAGGCCGTGCTTTAAAGGGACCGTTAACACCCTTAAAAGAACAGTCAGAGGGTTTACAACTCCAGTCATATGAAAAGGGAACTCTTGTTCAAATTAATCCTCAACAGCCGAACAAACTCAGTTTATTCGGATGGTTATTAGTGTGGCGGCCGGCAAGTGGGCGCGGACCGTGGCCATGAGAGGGTCCATCTCTGCTGGTTGAGCAGTGCCCCAGTAGTTCAGTGGTAGAGTGTCCGGCTGCAGTTGTGGAGATTCCGGGTTCGATTCCCGGTTGGTGAAAAATCTTTTGCGAGTACCTCTGTGGCCAATCGCGTTAAGGGCGCGTGATTTTAGTCCTCCTGCGTGTCCGCGGTATGCAATGCCTAATTTGGAAATAGACTGCCGAGAGGAGATATAGCTGTCGCCAAATTGAAATCATGCCAATAAAATTAGAATGCCCTAGTGATCCTCTGTTGACATTGAAGTTCGTAGTCTAATCAGTAGACGACAGAGCATGCTTTGCACATTTCCGCGATTAACATATGATTTCATTTTGGCAACAGCTATAATAAGGAGTGTGGTAGAAAATTCAAATTTTTTAGCATAACTTGAGACCGAATCACTTCGGGAACAGAAGTAATCGTCCTCTGACTACCCCATCTAACAAAAACGACTTAAACTTAAATGAAATGTAGCTTATTTCGTTTTTCGAATGATCCTGAGTGAGTAATTCCGTCTGCCTTATGCCTCCAGTGTCTGCGTCTCTTGGGCGAGAGATCATCTGTTGTTCGTTGTAGCAAAACGGTCCCTCCCTAGACCGAGGCTATATAAGCGAAAGACATTCTACGAAAAGTGCGTAGGTCCGGAGTGGGAGAGGCTACCACTGTTCAATGTAATTTACCAACTCGGGTCATAAAGGTTCTCAAAAAATCTCAGTGATAGCTTGGTGGGGCCGTCTCTCTCACACCACTTGACCACGCATTTTTTTGCGTGTGCGTGTGCGTGTGCGTGTGCGTGTGCGTGTGCGTGTGCGTGTGCGTGTGCGTGTGCGTGTGCGTGTGCGTGTGCGTGTGCGTGTGCGTGTGCGTGTGCGTGTGCGTGTGCGTGTGCGTGTGCGTGTGCGTGTGCGTGTGCGTGTGCGTGTGCGTGTGCGTGTGCGTGTGCGTGTGCGTGTGCGTGTGCGTGTGCGTGTGCGTGTGCGTGTGCGTGTGCGTGTGCGTGTGCGTGTGCGTGTGCGTGTGCGTGTGCGTGTGCGTGTGCGTGTGCGTGTGCGTGTGCGTGTGCGTGTGCGTGTGCGTGTGCGTGTGCGTGTGCGTGTGCGTGTGCGTGTGCGTGTGCGTGTGCGTGTGCGTGTGCGTGTGCGTGTGCGTGTGCGTGTGCGTGTGCGTGTGCGTGTGCGTGTGCGTGTGCGTGTGCGTGTGCGTGTGCGTGTGCGTGTGCGTGTGCGTGTGCGTGTGCGTGTGCGTGTGCGTGTGCGTGTGCGTGTGCGTGTGCGTGTGCGTGTGCGTGTGCGTGTGCGTGTGCGTGTGCGTGTGCGTGTGCGTGTGCGTGTGCGTGTGCGTGTGCGTGTGCGTGTGCGTGTGCGTGTGCGTGTGCGTGTGCGTGTGCGTGTGCGTGTGCGTGTGCGTGTGCGTGTGCGTGTGAAAGTGTTAGAGTGTGCAAGTGTTAGAGTGTGCAAGTGTTAGAGTGTGCAAGTGTTAGAGTGTGCAAGTGTTAGAGTGTGCAAGTGTTAGAGTGTGCAAGTGTTAGAGTGTGCAAGTTTTAGAGTGTGAGACTGTGTGTTTTCAATTTTCACGCTAATTATAATACAGGTCAGAGGTAATTAACTCCACTCGTTTTTGAAAACGCTTTGATTCGGCGCAGAAGCAGCGCAGATAATTAGCTTTTTAGGTATGGTAACAAATTGAAGAATCGACTATTCATTGTTAAACTTGTATTCCGGCACGGAAGAATAAAAATAATGACTTCGGCCATCTTCATCGACGGAAAATTGATCCTTGTCGAATTGAGCCACATGGTAAGTTTTTTTTCACATTCAAATTTTTCGTATCTAACAAAAATACAATTTACTTTACATTAAATTTCAGGAGAACGAGAAAATGATCAAGGAACGAGTGGCATTCCACAAACAGGAAAAGAAGGGACACTTCAAAAAGCAAGCTGTAAGTTATTTTCTACAACTTTGATTAGAGCTATTGTATTTACAAACTTATTCACTTTTATAAAATCGTAATTTACAATTTAATGTTGTATTTCATTTTGTATTTTAGTTTATAATTTTAACTTTCAGTTAGACGAACTGATCCAAAAGTTCTCGACAATGGGAGCGCAGACGTTCGATTGTGATGAGAATGGATACCTGGTGGAGGACCAGATGGAACAGGAAAATGTTAGTTTTTTGAATTCTGTCTCTATCTCCTTCTCCATCTGTATCTCTATCTCTCTCTCTCTATCGCTATCTCTCTTTTTTTCTCTTCACTTTCTAAGATCCCTATTGTTTCAGATGTTTAACTGCTCCAGTGGTTCTGAAGACGACTGCCTCCGATATGGATATGCCTCCGGTTCCCCCTCTTCGGCTTCGCCTCCCTACTCAATGCCTAAGTTGGACCCACATCCCATTGAGGTCGGAGGCGCAATGTATTTCGCGCCGGCGTCTCCTCAGTGGAAAGAAGCAAAAGTAAGTCTATCTCTCCTTCCTTATTGATCTCTCTCTCTCTTTCCCCCACTCTCTCTTATCTTTTTGACTACCCTCCTCTTCTCTCCTATCTTTCAATTGCTCGCTCTGTCTGTCTCTTTTCGGTTTTTTCTCCTTACCTGACTTTCTCAAACTGTCTTTTATACAACTCTTACAAATGTTCATTTCCAGGCTCCCAACCATCCCTTCTATCATGAAGACTACTCTTCCTCCGATTCAGAAGATTCGGTTCCTGAAGCCCAGACCCACTTTCACAGTGGCTACTTCTCGGATTCTTCTGAAGATGACAGGGAATTCCGCCCAAGGACGTTTGATTACTTTAGGAAAAATCCTCCTCCTCCTTTCACCGCCTCCAATTATGACCCTACTCCCATTAAGATCAAGGGAACTCCATACATTTTTAGGCCGCCTCCTCCTAGAGTCCTTCCTTTGATCTCTGTGCATATTAAGTATTCGCGCCCCAGTTATAATACTTCCTTTAATAGGAATCTCCCAATTATCCCTCGTGGTTTCTATTGATTTGTTGTTTCAAAATTGTAAAAATAAACCTAAAAGGTTCAAACTAGTTCTGAGTGAGTGAGTGAGTGAGTGAGTGTGTTCATTTCTCAAAAGAACTGCGCAGTGGTTTGTGTCTCCATATGCTAATGAATATGCCCTTATTCTTGTCTGCGTCTATCAGGCGAGAGGTTGTCCGTGACTCTTCGTAGCGATTCGGTCTCTCTCAAGACCGAGGCAATTTAAGCGAGAGAGATCTCTCACAAGTGCGTTGGTCCGGAGTGAGAGAGGCTATCACTGTCAATAGAAGTTAACACGACCACGCATTTTGCAATTCATTTTGCACCCCATTTTGTTATACGTGTGTATTGACTTTATGACTTTTATACAGGGAGTGTGCTGTACCTTAATAATATCCAAAAGTTGAAAAATGAACTGTTCCATGTGACAGAAGTTTTTAAAATATGCCTAAAACACTATGCAATCAGCTTTTTGGGGAAAAGGTGACATCTGTGAAGTGCTCAAACGAAGCCTTTTTCATTGTTTAAAAGTTTATAAGATTAATCAGTTTAAAAACAGCGGAAAACAAATAAATTGAGTAGCATTAGAGGTGGAAAATTGGAGGCGTTGGAATTTTTTAAGCAAAAGTGTAAAAAGATGAAAACAATTTGGCCTGTCTCGCTCTCAAATTCAGAAAAAGCCCGCGTATCTTCAAATTTTAATTAAATCGAAACGCTTAATAAGGAATAGTTACAATACGGGCCGGCCTGTTTCGGCTCGGTTTGTAAACTTGCACTCTTCGTATTCAAGCTTAATTTGTATTTTTATAATTCTGTCAAGAATTTTAAATAATATCAATTTTAAATTAAAAAAAAACAATTAACAAAATTTATATGTCCCGACCGTCATCGAACTTTGGTCTCGTGGGTGGCAATATGTCGTGGTGATCAAGTAGATGGGAAGGAGCGGGCCGTGACTTTTTTCAAGCCGGCCCGGCCCGTGAGAATTATGCGTACCTAAAACCTGACTCACAAACGATCCCACCTCGAAAAACACAAATCTAAGCATTTTATTCGCACCCGTATCGGCGACACTCTTCAGTGAATAACAACCATGCAACAAGGACAAAGAAAGAACTAACATAACAATCCTATCTATATATTTCTACTAACAAGTAAAACAGACACTAGGCACTGATTTGAGGGATTCCGTTGAGGTCGCACCAGGTTCTCAGCTCCGAAGCCGACTTCTCGTCGCCGTTCCTCTTCGCCAACTTGGCCCACGCGTCGCGGATCTCGTTCGCCAGTTCGTGCAGCTCCTCCTCGTTCATGCGGTGGCGCTTTCTGCAAACAAGGCATTTATTGGTGATCAATTTCGCTCCGAGAACATTCCCAGGCCCCAGAAAAACCAAGACGTAGAGTTTTGGCTGAATCGAATTGAATTTGCCCAAAAAGTTGCCAAATGTCATTATTTAGACCAAATATAAAAATCCTGTAACATGTGGCCCCAATATCGACTTTTGTCGCGGTATGCGGTGTCATGCATGGGCTAATGTAAAAAAAGCCCCCCCCCCCCGCCTTAAAGCTCCAAACAAGCTTAAATACTATTTTTCATTATCTATAATGCTAATTTTACCGATGTTTACAAAAATTTAAAACCAATTGGTGGAAAACTTGAGTTGCCAAGTCAACTTTGTCAGAATGTGAAAGAAATTTTTTATTGTTCAACGGATCGATTCGCGCAGTTTTTAAAACCAATTTTAACATTTTAATCCGTTAAAAAACTTTCATATATGCCAAAAAGTTGAGTTTTTAAAAACGCCAAAACGGGGTTTTCGGGTTCAGTGAAAATGTTACGAAAACAAAAATTTGGTAAATATGTTTCCGATAAAAAAATGTGCTATCGAAAACATTTTGGCCAAGTTTGGTCCGAGTTACAGTATCTATCGTTAATCGGTGGGAGGCTACCGTAACCCTTGACCAAAAATAGCTTTTTTGTGATGCCAGGTTACGGTAAGTGATCAAACTTTTGTACAAAACACAACAAATCTATCAAAATCTAGCGCTACTAATTTAATAAGAGAGTTTCAAATTGATAAAATCTCTCACCTCTTCTTCTCTTCGTACTTCTTCACCGGCTTCTGCCTGCTCCTCGCCGTCCCCGTGAATTTGTCGATAACCTCTCCGAACTGCTCGAATTTCTTGGACTCCTGACGATTTTCCACTATTCTCCACTCAATTAACGGCCTTACCTCGCTGGCTTCGGCCGTTTTCTTTTTAGCCGCCCTTTTCTTCTCGCCGAACATGCACTTGGTGACCAGGTTGGCGAGGGTCTCCACGGACTTGAGGTCGCCTTCGCTGACAAAGCGACGCAGAGGCGAGCGGAAGTAACGCCCAGTGATGAATACCTAAAAAGTAATTATTTAAAAAGAAATAGAGGGAATAAAACCTTGCTGAAGACGAGCATGGCCTCGTCGCTCTTCTGCAGTCTCACCAACGAGCATATCAGCTCAGCCAGGGTGCAGAAGGGGTGGGCGTAGGTTTTGCTGTGCTTCAGGACGGAATCTGGAAGAATACGTTGGAAACAAATGTTCAATTTAAATCCATTCTAACATGATGTGAGGTACCGACGTTAATGTTTCTGGAACTAGAAAATTAACAAAACATGCTTATACGAGAAAAAAAGGAAACCTACGGATCGTTATACTGAAGGGGTTCGACCCATAAGCCCCCAAATGGTGCCTCACTCAAAATAACCCTGTTAATGTTTTGCTACTCTTTTCAACCAAGCGCCGAAATACGTAGGTACCACAGCAGCTTGCGTCCATCTAATGTCGTTTAAACTTGTGACTCCAGGCATATTCCCTTCAGAAGATGCGTGTCTCCGAAATACAATGTGGGGGACTTACGTATCGAACCCCCCAAACGCTCCCGTCCCCGCTTCAACTGCTAGCTGTTTACAAGACTCAGAAAATTTAACATCATTCGGTGGGATTAGCACGGCGCAAAGTGTTAAGCTCCAATGATTGGGAATTAAATGATTCTTGGTTCGAGCCCACTACTGTGCCAAAACTTTAACTAATTAAAAAAGTACCTTATGAAAACAGAATTCTGAATATTTGCATTATTTCAATTGTACAAAAACGTCCCCGTAAGCGTCGCTTATCCAGGAAGGTTACGTACCGATCTGCCCCATTTCCACAGCGTCAGAGCTGAACAACGCATCAAAGACGAGGTCGATGCCATCGACGGATCCAAACGAGGTGGAGACGGCCTTCCACTCCTTCAGCTTCTCTCTCACCGATTTCCTAAAGTTAATTTTGTATTATGGCTTCAAATATCCCACTCTGTGGCGAACAGGGCTCCGAAAAGAGCACGGGAGGTGGCTTTGGTGTCCTCTAAGAATCTGTTCTTCGACAGGACTTCGATGACCGAAAGGGCTCCAGAAACGCCGTCTAAATAGAAAATTTGGTATAACTAGGGGCAATTTGTGTGTGTGTGTGTGTGTGTGTGTGTGTGTGTGTGTGTGTGTATGTGTGTGTGTTGCAGCTGAACCCACCTTTCTCAATCACAGGAGTGAGGATGTCCTGGTAGCTCACAGCCGAAGTTCTCTTTCCCTTGGCTGAAAAAATCGATAAAACGCGCCAAAATCAATCGATTACGTGATCTGATGGTGAAGGCACAGCGACAGCGGGAGATTGTGGCCGTGGCAGCTGAGATTCCTCCCTCTTGGAACGACCTGGCAATCACTTGGAGGAGGATTTCATCGCGGAGGTAGGCTTTCGGATTCGCAGAAGTGCTAAATAGAGAAAAATTGAACACAACTTGCGAATTGGCGAATATAGGTAAAATTCGGGCAGCAATGGCTGGGTTGACTACAATTTCCGAATCGACCCGTTCGCAGCCTAATTTACAATTACTCACAATCCTTCGAGGAGAGTGATGGCCTCTTCTGAAGTACTGCTGAAGGTGGCTATGAAGGAGACCAAGGCGTTAATGCGGTTCTCGAAGGACGACGCGTGGGGCCACTGCCTTCCGGCGATGGTTTCGCGGAAGAGGTTCATGTTCTGAAAGAAAACGGTTTAAAGGGGAAGGACCGCGTAAAAAAAAGGTTTTTCGTGGACTCGATTCGAAAAGTGTGCCATTTTCTCTTTTTCGAGCTAAATGAACAAAATTAGCAGTGCACGACGTTTTGCCAAAAAAAGCGTTTAAATAGCGCGCCATTCTGCGCCTCGCTTTTTCACGTGCTCTCTCTCTCTCTCTCCGATTTCTGTCGTGTAAATCTGCACCGATTGTAGTCTAAAACACAGAAAAGGAATATGTTTCATAATCGTGACAACGGTATTTATTCAATGAACTTGTTATCATCAAGATTTGAAAAAATCATTTTTAAGAGGTCCTTCCTTCCCTTAAGAACACGTTGAAAACACCGTCTTTCATGAATCTTGACGTAAGATTTAATAGAGTTGCAACAGGGTTGGCCAAACATCGGGTTTAGCCCGGGCCGAGAAAATTCACAGGCCCGGCCCGATTATGCTAGGATCGAGCAAATACAGTGTAAAGAAATATCGTGTAAAATACTATAAAGATAGGTGTTGTTTTATAATCTTTGAATTACATAATTAATCCCATTTATATTTGTAGGTACTTTTATCACAAAATGATGGCAAATTTCACCTCAACATGTTAACCGATTTTGAAAACGGATGCGGTTTGGGCCATAATTTTTTGAGGCGGACCGGCCCGTCTGAAAAATTTTAATACAAACCTGACTATCGACAGCCTCGAGAAGCTCCGAAGCGGACGCTATTCCTCCGATTGTAGGGGACCGCACGGTGGCCGGTTCCTCAACCTTCGGCACTTCAACAACCGGGATCTCCAGGACTGGCAGACTCTTAGCAGCAGCGGCGGCCGTTGCCACTCCAACGCCAGCTAAGCCAAAAACGCCCAAACCGATTGGAGCAGTGGCTCCAGGCACAGGAACCTTCTGCGACTGATGGGGTTCTGTGGTTTCCTCCAGGGCGGAAGCCTAAATTTAGTGCTTACTGTAGAAACATAGCGCGAATACCTCCACATCTTCTGAGATCCATTCGTTCAGCTCGACGGAACCGCCCAACTCGGTGTGTTCAGTTGAGGGAATTGGTCTGAATGGAGATATTCGAGAGGAGAGAGAGAGAGAGAGAGAGAGAGAGAGAGAGAGAGACCAACCTGACAAAGTGTTCGAGGAATCGACTGAGCGAGACGTCCTTATTGTAGGCAAAGTCTCCAGTGGAGAAAATGCCAAAGTCGTCCAGTGAGAGACTTAAA
This sequence comes from Oscheius myriophilus, assembly GCA_964057215.1. Classification (NCBI taxonomy): domain Eukaryota; kingdom Metazoa; phylum Nematoda; class Chromadorea; order Rhabditida; family Rhabditidae; genus Oscheius; species Oscheius myriophilus. The sequence continues at coordinate 5,126,579 of OZ059902.1, read as the reverse complement.
AAGGCAGCTTTTATATGAAATGCTATAATAAAAATACCGTTCTGTGATAGGAGCCAAGGCGGGGACGAACTGTTGATCGCGGCTGTGGTACTCACTGAAATGGATGAAATTAGCTAGTAATTATTTGTGCAAAGTGTAAAAAGTTCCCAAAACGAAAGTTTTTGCAAAGCCTCCGAAACGAAATTTGGACATAGATTAAATGGCTGGCAAACTTTCATGCTAATCTTTGCGTATGATTCATAGTCAGCCGAGGCATCCTGACAAGAAACTTGAAATATTTTAAAGGACTAATCGGGAAGAAGCAGCAAATTTAACAATTTCAACCAATTCAATTAATAACAGCCATCAGGAATAAAAACGTAAGGTTCCGTACCCGGAGGGCCACTGTTTGTACCTAAATACTTTTTAAACCAACAGCGGTCATGGCCTTTCAAATCGGTAACTCGGCTCAATTCAAACACAGAACTGGAATTTTGCCAAATCCCGCCCGTTTAATTTGGACAATGAGTCCCGCCACGAAAGGAGGTGATAAACGACCGTTGATTTGCAAACAACCGCGCATTCGATAGTCTTGGCACTTTGCCAGTGCATTCGTGGCGGGACCGCGGGATTCGGAATGGGCCTGTTATGTCCAAAAAACCAACGTCCAAAAAACGGCCGATTTTTGGACGTTGGAGTTCCTTCAAACGTTAAGGATGAAAGGCCGTGTAAGGAGGGAAAGGCCGTGTGGTGTGATCGATCAAAACAATAAATAGATTTTAAAAAGATAACCTTTGTTAACAAAAATCGCGCAGTTTCAAAACACATAAAATCAATTTTTAAAAAGTGTACCTGTTAGCCGAAGCTCCTTGTGTTATCCTGGCGTGTGCATGGTTGTAGCGAAGAGATCGTAGCCGGGCGCCGAATTTAAGACCGGGCGAATATAGAAAATAACTAAAAAAGTAAATGTAATTAACCAAAAAATTAAATTACGTTTTCGTAAAAATCGACATCTACGCGAGTAGAGTAAAATCCGACGGGCGGCTGCCTCAGTTGTCAATCGGCCATTCGCCCTCGGGCTTAGAGTTCCAGTTTCTGGAAAGCAAAAACATTAATAATCACTGCAAAACATTAAATGTAAAAACCATTAACTACTCCCTCGGGCCGGCCCGTGACCTGAAAGTGGTTTTTTTAAAGTCAAAAATCAAGAGCCACATCGAAAATAAATAAAATATGATAATTTTAAAAAAAATCGAACAGAATTCGTTGAGAAAATCACGGGCCGGCCCGAAAACTACGAGCCCAACTGCCGCCGAAAACCAGCTCCTCTTCCCGTCGGCGTGCCGTCTCCACCTGAACAAACAAGAGAAAAAAGCCCTGCTGGGCCTGGTTTCAAACCAATTTTTACACAAAAAAAACACCAATATTTCTGTAATTTATGCAACAATAACAACTAACTAGCATCGCGGGGACCGACAAAATAATATTTACACACACGTGCGAAGAAAAGGGGGAACATTATTAATGCTGGGACCACTGGATGCTCTTCAAGTCGATTCCTTCCTGAACCATCTCCCACAGGGGACTCAGGTCGCGCAGACGCTTAGTCTCCCTCACGCACAGGTCCACGGTGTGGTCGATCTAAAAATATCATATTTACACAGACATCGATACTACAACAAAAAATTAATCGCATCATTAAACGTGAAGACATGGGTGGTAATATTCAGTTTCGCGAGAAGGGCCGGCTCCCGCCGAAAAAATTGTGGGCCCGATTTTCAAACTACAATTTCTTTGAATAAGCTCGCATAAATTTTTTTAAAAAAATTCCAAACTCTTTTATAATACTTCTATGACATTTTTGAACAAATCCTAAATTAGCAAAAATTAAGTGCCCCAACCGGGATCGAACCTTGGTCGCGTGGGTGACAGTTTGACTAGGTGGTCCGAGTAGATGGCCGAAGCGGAGTCTGGTTAATTTATTCCCCTAATTTGGTGGGTAAAAACAAATCATTTTAGGAGCTTAGGCAAATACTGTAAAATCGCCTAAAAGATCCATTTAACAACAAAAATTGGTTAAACCCAACTGGAAGGCACTGTTACACAGAGCCTTGCTTTGCAAGACGAGATGAAAGTATAGGGCAGCCGGTGGGGGAGCAAAACAACTGCGGTCGGCAAATTGTCAACAATACATGCAAAGGGTCAAAAGTCTCGGAAAAATATTATTTCCAGGGAAAACACTGCCTTCAAAAAGAATGGTTTTAAAATTTAAATATTTAAAACCTTTAAAATTTTTTTCAAAGGAAAATTTTTAAGGATCGTCAATTTTCAAGTCAAAAAAGAGTCAGTTAAAGAAAATCGAGCAAAGCAACAGAAAAAAGTTGCATAAGCTGCTCCAGGCGGGTGGAAAGCGAAAAAAGGAGACATTTTCGATGCGACGCCAGTGAAACAGGAGGAAAGAGGCCGCGGTGTAATGCGATTGCTCGCTTCAGTTCCCCGAAAAAAAAAATCAAAGGCGGCACGAAAGGCCGAGTTTATGATTGGCAGAATATAACAAACATTTTTTCTTCATAATTATCCCGAAATTTGAGGATAGACCCCAAAAAATAAAATTTCTTGTAAGGCAAATAAATGGTTTGGCAAAGAGTAGGCTTTTTTTTTTGGAAGACCGTGTCTCCGACAAGGGGCTGTCGGAAAAGTCGGCAAACCCGTACAAAATCGGCTATTACAGTTCAGCCCAGCCCGTGAATGTCAAATCACAGTTATTTCTTTACCTCCGCATCAGTTGTGAAGCGGCCGATTCCGAATCTGATGGACGAGTGGGCCAGGTCTTCATCACTTCCGATGGCTCGAAGCACGTAGGACGGTTCGAGAGAGGCTGATGTGCAGGCACTTCCAGACGACAGAGCCACCGTCTTCAAAGCCATCAGAAGAGATTCTCCTGAAGAACATGGTATTAAAAAGGTAGTTAGATAAAACAAAAGTAAAGCTAAAATTAAAGGGACAGTCAGGCGGGTTTTACAACATTGGCTCGTCTAAGAAAGAAAAATTCGCTGATCAAGAAAATGTATATGACTATGGGTCGGAAATGTACCGTTTTCGATAGACCTGCCTTCAAAGTGTCCAAAAACGGCCGACCATCCGCAGATTGTGCGGACGGCCAGTACGCCCTGCGTGTCCGGTATTTACAAGGGATGCTAATGAACCGAATTCATTCTAATTGACTGAGATAGCTGTGAAAATGAGGAGGGTGCGAGACAATTTTGCATTGTTCATTCGCATAATTTCCGACCGTATCCGATCGAAAATGAAATGAAAAGGCCCCTTAATGCCCCTTTAAAATACCTTCGACATAGGCGAAGGAGAGGTTGACACAGCCGGGATAGGATCTCTCGGCGTCTCCGTTGCGGATCACCTGGCCCAGCTGATCCGAAACGCCCTTGATCAGCTTCTCAGACAGACGGTGGATGTGGGCAGCGTCCATTGCTGAAAAACGCGAGTACACTCCGAATTTCCAAAGAGACTCAAATTTTAGCCGGAGCTGTCATGAAATTCAGGTCAAATGTTAAAACTAACCCATTTCTTCGGAAGCGATGCGGCAGGCCTCACCCAACCCGACGCAGAGCGGTGTTGGCAGTGTTCCAGAACGCATTCCTCTCTCCTGGCCTCCTCCGCTCATCTGAGCCTCCAAACGCACACGGGGACGACGACGCACGTACAGGGCTCCCACTCCTGAAAGGAAAAAATAGGGTGCTATGTGGGTTGGGGGGGCACCCCACAATTTTTTCCGGAGGCCTTATTTTACACTAAAAACGTTCCTACATATGTTTTCTAACACGGCGAATTCAGAAATACCCTTTTTAAACTATTTTGGTTATTTATTTTATTAAAAATAATGGGTACTATTCCACCTATCCTACCGAGACAAAGATGCCTCAAAATTTGTCTATAGACGTTAAAATTTGTCTACAAACGTTTTCGACTATGCTAATTTGATAAAAAAGCCCAGCAGTGACTTACTTATATTCGACAACAACTTGGGCCCGAGCCATAGAAACCGCGGAACTGACTCTCCGACAATTCCTCCGGCCACGACATTTCTTACATCGCGGCAAATTTCCTCCTGCGTTTCTAACAAAGAAGGGATGCGTGTTCGTACTGGCGGGGCCCCCACCCCGCCTCGTCTTTTTGGGGTGCCGCGAAAAGTGCATATTGCACAGAAAACGGGCGTCGCAGAGATTCCTCCGCAAACAGCGACATTTCTTACCGCACTTTTTGCGGCACCCCAAAAAGGCGAGGCGGGGCATCCCTTCCTTGTTAGAAACGCAGGAGAAAATTGGTGGTCAGTTTGATAGGTGGAATAGTACATTTTTTTAATGAAAAACAAAAATAATTTAAAAAGTGTATTTCTGCATTCGCCGTGGTAAAAAACATATGTAGGAACGTTTTTAGTGTAAAATAAGGCCTCCGGAAAACATTAAAAATTCAGTGTTCTATTACAAGGGTAGGGTGCGTCAACGGCGATAATAACGTCATTGTATGTATTGAGCCCATGACGTTTCATTATTACAAAAGTGGGGTGCGCAATGATTATACCGAACATTTGTAGATTATGCCGCAAATTTTTAGCGTGCCTGGGGGATTTTACATCAAGCGATATCACAACTATCCCCCGCCATATCCCCTCGGTCCGTGTAAAAACTGAAGTGAGGGTAGAGTGGGCAGTTTCTGTGAATTTAACGAAATAATCATGTGAGGTGAAAACTCTAACCTTTGGGCCCGTAGATCTTGTGTCCGGACATGGACATCAGATCGACGTTCATGTTATTGACGTCCAAGGGGATCTTTCCAAGGGCCTGGGCGGCATCTGTGTGGAGGTAGATCTTCTTAGAACGACAGAGGGCACCTGGAATCGTATTTACTCGTACAGAAGACCAAATCAACGACTTACCGAGTTCCTTGATGGGCTGAATGACTCCGATCTCGTTGTTCACAGTCATGCAGGAGATGAGAGCCGTCTTGGGAGTGATGGCGGCCTCCACTGCCTAAAATTAATTGATATGACGAGTGAAATTGTTCAGTTTTCAAACCGAAGCCCAGAAAACTGAGGCCTTAAAGGCTAAGCATAAGGTTTTAAACATACCTTAAGATCGATGAGACCTCCCTTGTCCACGGGCAGGTAGGTCACTTTGAACCCCTCTGTCTCCAGTTGACGGCACGAGTCCAGCACGCACTTGTGCTCCTGAAATTTGTACTTCCACAGCGCAACAAAGGGACGTAATTTCGATGCATCTATCGCCCAAAACGGCTAAAACTCATGGTAGAGACGACATTTCCCACAATTAAATTTGAAAAAAAAGGTTGAAAACCTACAGTTTGTACGGTGATGATGTGGTCCTTTCCTGTGTGTTTCTGAAACTTGGCTACTCCTTTGATAGCAATGTTGTTGGCTTCAGTGGCTCCGGATGTGAAGATGATCTCACGGGGATCCGCCTAAAAACGCGAACACGTGAGGCAGTTATGAATTAAAAAAACGACTTCAAAACAAATAAAATGCAGAGTATGACCCGATTGAAACAAAACTTTAAAGGTCTAACCTTGATGAGGCTGGCGATCTGCTCTCTGGCCTTCTCCACGGCCTCCTCGGCCTTCCATCCGTAGGCGTGAGTCCTCGAGTGAGGATTTCCGAAGTCGTGCATCATGTACGGAACCATCGCATCCACCACACGAGGGTCCTGAAAAAAAAGACTTCTTACTACGGTGCCCCATTTTTTCTCTGTAGTCGTTTTTAGCCACCAAATTGATCATTTCAAAGCCTCAATGTGATATGTTTATTATTGAATCCCACCGCACCCACTATTCGTCAGAAAATCAAAAAAAATCAAATTTTTTGGGACAACCGGCAACCAAACATTAACTAATGACTAACAGAAACAACGTTCAAAAATTCTCTGACTGAATTTCGAGGTGGTTCCCCCTTTTACACCCATTGTCGTCCACAAGAATCAACTCAACGGAGGGAACCGAATACTCTAAGGACAACAGGTGCACCTGCCGCCAATACTCAGTCAACTGCCAAGAACATTTCGTGGGCGTGTGATGAAATCGCCCTCGAAACATCATACATCGAATTTTCAAAGTTGGCGATGGAATGTCTGTTATGGAGTATTCGTAATCCCTTGACATGTTGCTTCGTTTAAATGACTTCCGTTTGGTGGCAGCTTCAGATGAACATACATATCAGTCTCAGGCCCCAGCTGCGGAATTGAAGTTGATATGACGAAGCCAATTCGAACAAAAAAAGAAAAAAGCAATTTTCAAACGAAATTCAACAGTTTTTCGTACTTTTTTTCCGTAAAAATCAACTCAACAAATTAATAAATTTAAATGAAAATTGTTGTTTCAGCAGAATCGAACAGATTCATGTTAAGGGCCAAAGGTATTACAGAATGAAACATGTTAAATTCCTGGTTATGAATTCCTTTGACGCCTAAGATGCTAACAGCAATACTGTTTTTCAAACAAACCTCTTTCGACCAGGCCCGTGAAATTGGCATGAGTTTTTCAAATCACAGCCATTTTTGGTACTTTTCCATCAATACTACCGTTAAAGGAAACATCAAAGGCATGTTCCGCGCTCACCAACATCTTTTTTTTCCAAATGGCAGGAATTTTATGACCAACCGTTTTGTGGAGCTTTGTCCGGAAAAAAAACCCTGACGGTCCGCTTAAAAAAATGCTAAAGTTTCCAAGTAGAAGTTAATTCGTCGCATTTGGATGCGTGCACTGCCCAAATATTCGACGTACCACGCCAACAATGACAACGAAAAATGACACGCTGTACGAATATTTTTGGCAGTAATTATGATTAAGCTACAAACTACAAAACACCGCTCCGAATTAAAAATTGTCGCAAACGGTCATAATTTTCTTTTCTAACATTAAAACGCACACAAGGTCAAAAAACAACTTTCCCGGGCCGGGCCGGTTCCGTCCCTTTGTTCAAACGCACCATGGGTGAGGTGGCTTGTACGTCGAGGTAGATTGGCTGTGCGGCCACAGCCTTGTCGACGGCTGGGGCGGTGGAGGCCCTACGAAGGACCTGTCCGATCACACGGGATGATCTCCCAGCCAACATTTTCAGCTACAAATCCACTTGGTAATATGCATATGTTCATTCTAGATAGCACATCATGGTGAAGGACCGATCGTAGCGCACAATCACAGGTGTCTCCTGTTTATCAAACGCACATCAAAAGGGGCCGGAATGGGGGTTCCGAGCCCTCGAATTGTGGATGATGGTCGGGTACAAATCAACAACTGACACACAGGAGTTTGAAACAGGTTGGCTAGAGTCTAGAGGACGCCCGTCGCACACAAACAAAGAAGGAGGAATAAGGAGAGGAGACGGGGAGAATTAGATTACAAATCGAATTGAGATGGACACAAGGTACTCGCGGTATCACAGGAACAGGAGGTCTAGGCCTGGGCCGCCTGGGCGACGAGGCCCTCCCTGTACTCCCCGACCGGGTTGGCAGCAGCCTGCTGACGGGCTTGTTCAACCACAGGAGCGAAGTAAGGGTGCTCCATGGCTTGGCGAGCGGTCAGTCGTTCCTGAAAACAGAAAATTAGCCAAGGATTAATTGTGTAGAACATCTAATCGGCACATTAGTAAAAAATGTTTATATTTCTGTCAAGATCTGTCTCTCAAGCTTTAGTTAACGCCAAAACTACTTATAGCTGTCGCCAAACGGGCATCGGGCCAAAAACGGCCTTAATGCAGCAGTAGTGCGATACTCAGGCGGAAATAGTGTGCGAGAAGCGCAGGCGCCAAATAGTCAATGCTCGTTTGGTGAGAGCTATAGTAACAAAGTGCCAATGTTTCCGTGTTGTAATTATCGGTGGACGTGAGGTGTTTTCGATACCAGCGCAATTCGGCGTTTGATCGAAAATGGAAACTAAAATTTAAAGGGACATACGTTGCACACGAGGTACAACTTGGGGGCATACGCATTGAACCCCCCCCCCCCCCCAATAGGTGCAATATAGAATATTCAGGCCATGTACGCAACCTATTGGACCGAAGAATATTTGTCGAGGAGTAAAATTTTTCCATAAACGATATTATCTGTCTTTTTTTAGGTCAATGAAGTTAGTAGCTTAGCTAGTTGGTCAATTTTGCTGCGAATATGGCCTGAGTATCCTATAACCCACGCAAAACAAAGAACAACCTCGAAAAATTGACATTATAGATATGCCGACATAAATTTGCTCACTGCTCTGAAAAAAAATTTGACAGAAACTACACAAATAGACAATTGTAACTGTTTCAACCGTCTTACCGCGAACTTACCTTACTGAAATAATCGTTCACAGATTAATTAGGCTAGTTTGACATCCCATGTGAAAAGCACATGTCAGGGCGGTTTTCAAATTTAATCACGCGAGAACGGCTAGCAGTAAACATCCTGTCGAACTCTTAAAAGATTTAGGCGGCAAAACAGCGGTTAAAAATAAAATAGCGTGGTTTTGAAACAAAAAAGTTTAGGGCTTTAGTAAAATTATTTTTTTTTGTTCATCGTAACCTTTTCCATGACTTTTACAAGCTTCCGATTTTAACCAGATTTCTTATGTGCATAAAAATTAGAAAGTACTCTAAATTTTACAAACCTGATGATCGTAACGCAACAATTTATCCAAGAAATCAATGGCTTCGGGGCTGACGAGGTGCTGGTTCTCGGCGTGCGTAAACCTAAAAACTCCCGTTTTTCCCAACATCCGTATATAACCAACCTCTCCCATCTCTTTTTCGAGTGTCTTCCCAAAATATCATTGAAGCGGGGATCCAAATCGATGTGGTACTTGTGGATGTACTCGTAAAGCTCCTCCGTTCCGAGAACCTTGGCGATCCTCACGAGCTGATCGTAGTTGTCGTGTCCGTGGAAGAAGGGCTCCTTGCGGAAGATCATGCTAGCGAGCATGCAGCCCAGACTCCACATGTCCAGAGAGTAGTCGTAGCACTGGTAGTCGACAAGAAGCTCAGGGCCCTGAATACAAAAATTATACAATGTAACAAGACAATTTAAAAGTCATAAAAACTACAAAACCTACCTTGAAGTACCTAGACGCAACGCGAACATTGTAGTCCTGTTGTGGGTGGTAGAACTCAGCCAATCCCCAGTCGATGAGACGAAGCTAAATATACGAATACACTGACATTTTATAAAAACCAGTTAGTTACCTGTCTCTTCTCGTGGTCGATCATCACATTGTGAGGCTTCACATCCCTGTGCATAATTCCTTGGGAGTGGCAGTAATCGAGAGCCTGAATCAGTAATGTAATTAAGCAAAAAGAGGCTAACTACCTTCAAGAGCTCGTACAAATAAAACCGTATGTCGAAATCGCTGAGGGTCTGGTACAGCTGTTTGAAATCTGAGTTATTCACATATCTGAAAATGAAAGGATTAGGCAAGTTTGACAGATGGGATTACTCCCGGGGGATCGATTCACTGGCAGGGTGTGCGGAAACGGCTAAATAACGGCGTTTTGAAGCAACTCGAACTTGAACTTTTAAAAATAATTCTCGTCAGATTGTTAATGAAAGATCGCGATGATTCGTAACAAAAATAATGTTGCATCACACAGCAGGTAAAAAACTCACTCAAAAATAAGGGCAGGGGTGCGGGAAATGGGGTCTTTTACGACGTCGAGCAGGGTGATGATGTTAGTTCCACCCCTCAGGTTCTCCAGGATCTTGATCTCACGCTTGATCTTCTTCTTCTTCACGGGCTTGAGGATCTTAACGACTACCTTCTCCTCCGTCGAGATTTTCACTCCCTCGAAGACCTAAAAAAAAACTAAATTATTTATATCAACGACACCAAAAATCACAGAAGCGTACTTAATAGATCAAACACCTAGAAACCAACAAAAAAGTGGACCAAACACCAACCTCAGAGTACTTTCCGCGGCCGAGCTTACGGACGAGCTGGTAGTCCTCGATGTTCCCCCACTCGATGACGTGAGACTCGTAGTCCCAGTACTCCCGGGGCTTATTGGGGTTTACCTGAACAAAAAGTCATAATGAATAAATTTAAAAAATGACTTACATCTGCGTAGACTTTGGCTCTGCTAGGGATAGGAGCCATGAGGTTTGCCCAAGAAAGGACCGGTGCCCTGGAAAAACCACTGGTTTCCATTGTGACAAGGCGATTGTTCAGGAAGAAAGAAAAAATCGATGAGAGTAAAAGTACAGACAGCGTGTCACTATCGTGGCATGCGTCACATGTACGCGAGATAGAGATAAATACAAAATAAACAAAATCAGAGTTCTGTTTTTGCAGGTTAACGAGTAGATATAGATACAGCGGAGAAAAATATGCCCAAAGAATAGGAAACCAACGGCAATGCCAGCAGGTAAGTAGGCGAGATAACATATCTTGGTCTCGTAAATCGTGGAACAAGAAAATGCAGCGGTGGCATTACATCACACGTGTTTTTTTTCTTCTGGCAAACTGATTGCAAAATACGGAAAATCCCTCCTATTTCCAAAAGTGTTATAGTTCCAGTTGACGTAACATGCAATCCATCAATGTCAGAAAGCTTGCCATTTACAACTTGTTGATTGAAAGAAACGCGCGTGACCGCCTAAATGACCTTGGAACGTCTCCAAAAATATGTTTAACCATAGAAGTGCATAAATATTTTGCCGTACATGAAATTTGTATGAGCGCAAACATAAAGTTTTTATAAAACTGTGTTTTAACGACAGATAAACAACCAAAATTATAATCTGAAACGATTTGGCACAAACTGCTTGATTATACAGTCACTGAAATTGCTGCTCGCAGCACATGGTATTATGACCCATGTCCCAGCGATCTATACGTTTTGCAACATTTTTAAAGATAAAACAACAACAATGTAAGTCCTTAATATCGCATTTACACCAAAATAGCGTAAAAAAGACACGGATTCACAGGGTTTCGAAAATTCCATAAATTACGATTTTCCCAACAAATAACAATAAAATCGGGCTTGAGCGCGAGAATTGGCGCCAATACCACCCACTTGATTTAAAATACTAGACTTCCGAGAAATAAACGACCGATAACGAGAAAATTCAGTTCAGGTGACGAGAATGACGAGGTAACTAGATCACTCACACGCAAAGTGCAAAAGAGAAATTTTAGGTTTCAATGTTTACAATCGCCAGTATTCAAAATTCCGCAATTTTCCTTTATTTATATCTGTAAAATTAGCATAATTTTAAATAATTGGTTTAAAAATCGATTACATGAAGAACAAAAAATTACAAAAGGTTTTTCAAAAAGAACGGACGCAAGAGATGGCGCCGAATGCCACATTGACAGACGAAATTTAGGCTACAGGGAGTGCATCGGTACGGGACCTTTACAGCAGTCCTTTGATAACTTGAATGCTGGTGCTGACAAATAAAAAGGGGTTTTATTTCTGCTTGTTTGTTGTGCTAAGTTACATATTTTACAGTTTTTGTTTGTAAAAATTATGCTAATTAGATGTATAATTAAAATTAAACACGGTATACCTGTGGTCTCGTTAAACGGGGGCTTCTTGATGGAAATCTTGCGCCGTGACTTCATGTTGACTATTTGCTCGTTTTTCATTTGTTTCTACTGCCCCTCAGCAGGAAAGAGCCTTTTTTTTGCGCTATGTGCAATCTTCATTGGTACATGTTATGAACCTACTTTCTCATAAACAAGCACAAGACTGAACTAGCAACCCCTTACTGTACCGTTTTCAAGGGTTGTTTTGCTTTCCTTCAGCTCTTTCTATGAACTGTTTCAATAATAATTAATTTTTTTATAGAATGACGGGAGCCGGCTCCCTAGCGAGCAGGTTCGTCCGCCCTTCACGTCTTCTCGGATCTCTCAATGCACACAGGGTACCTATTTTTTTATGAATTTTGTTACATTCTGCCTTCCAGAATACCTGGGTCCTACACAGGGTCTACGCCCCCGAGCCCACAGCGCCCGGCGCGCTTCAGAGGAACCCGGCCGAATTGCCCAGTCTCCAGAAGTTGGCCGTTACCGACTTTGAGACCAAGCGCAGTGCTGGTCCTCTCCAAGTCATCCTCCTCCAAGACGTTGAAGGTTGGTTTTTATGCACTCTAAAGCTTGGTTGTAACTGAAATTTGTAAATTTTAGGCGTTGGCCACCAGTTCGACGTGGTTGAAGTAGACAGGAAGTACGCCCGTACGGATCTCCTTCTCTCCAAGAAGGCCGTCTATGCCTCTCCCTTCGATTTAGCCTACTACGCCGAAATGAAAGAGGTACGTAGTCTATGGGAAAGGAACATGAGTGGCATTTCTCGTCGAACGCACCTTCACGGCATGTCCGTTTTTGGAGCTATTTTAATTGCGTAAGACGGGAAATGCTGTTATAATAACGAGGCAAATACCTGTCAACAAGTTTGACCTTTTCAGCGAATGGCTGACGAGCTGGCCGCTCGTGTGCGTATTCCTTTCGAGCTGCTCAGCGTGGGCAGGGATCTCCAGAAGATCGTCGTCCCCATCAAAGTCAGCATGGAGAACAAGTGGACACTCAACTCTCGCATTATCAAGGCCTCTCTCAGACAAGTGGTCAGTTTTTTTTAAATACATTTTGTACATTCCAATCTGTTTAGGGCGTCGATTTGCTGGACGATTGCATTTTCGTGCCGGAGCCGGCCGTTTCTGGACCGAACTTTGAAATGGAGGCTAAACTGCTCAGATTCTACGTCGTGGTGAGTTCAAAAAGTTTCTTTCTTTTGCTTATCGAACTGTTTTCAGGTGAATAATTCCTTCATTGTGCCAATGCTCGGTCGAGTATCACACATTTCCGTGGATGAGTCGAAACAGGTGCGTTTTTGGTATATTTTGTGGAACGTGTGCTCAATTTATTCTGTTTTTATAATTGTCATTGAAGCTAGGCCGGCTCTGGACACTAGAAATCAAGAAGTTCTCTTTGTTAAACAATTATTTCCAGATCATTTCGCCCGAGAGTTCCCGCGCGCCGACTGCCGCCGACCTGGCGAAGCACGGAATCCAGAAGGAAGAGCCCGTGTACAGCAAGGCCGCGGAATTCACGTCCGATTTCCCCGTTGTTGATTTTATGCGTAGTAAGGCCAGGTCATCATAGTTCTCGTTGTTCATAGGAGTGTTATATTGTTATTGTTTGCGAAAGAAATTTATCACATTTCGTCTTTTCCTATTCCCTGCGGTTGAAACCGACGCATTACCTTGTTATAATTTCTTTTTTCGTTTTAATCACACTTTTTTCCAGACTCGCAAAGCAACACAAAATGGTTCTTGAAAGCACCATGCTCTGGTGAGTTTTGCCGTATGTTTTTAATGGTTTATTTTTTTTAGCGTCGACAACTCGGAGTTCATGAGGAACGGCGATTTTGCGCCCACGAGGCTGCAGTGCCAGCAGGACGCCGCCAACATGATCATCCAGGCCAAGCTCCGCTCCAACCCCGAGAACGCCGTTGGACTTCTCTCCATGGGCAGGTAGGAAATCAGCGGATTTGGTTTTGTTGTTATTGTCACGGTTTTCAACATAAATATAGGCAGGTATATCAAGTTTAAAGTTGCTTCTGACGGGCCCTTTACGTTCTTTTCCCAGTTAGTTGTGCAAGTTTCTGGTCGGTGAAACAAACACCCAAAACGATTGTGTACCGTCTTTGCAATTGTACGCTGCTATATAAAAACCAACCTGACAGCCGTTTTTATAAGAAGATAATCTTCTTGCTAAATCTCCGTTGGTTGATTTGGGTGCGCAAATGGCCTGAGTATCCTATGTTGCACGACACTAGATTAGCACGTTTTGACGAAGTTCTTTTGGCTTTGACTATATTTCCTGAAAATATGACTTTTGAATAAGGAAAAGCTTACTGCAGAAGTCAGAAAACGGACGGCCGAAAATGATTAGACAACAGTAAGAAATGACTACATCACTATTTTCGTTACCGCACACGTAAACGCAAGCCCACGTAGTGTAGTTTACGGCGGGCAAATTTCCAACAAAACGCGTTTATCATAGCTAACCATAAGTTCCCTTTATTTATTTTTTTATTCTAAAATAATATTTCCTTTTCAGCGAAGTGCAGGTCCACTCCACGATGACCCAGGAACACTCTCGTCTTTTCATGAAATTGCACCAGATCGAGCCCAAGGTCCGTTTTTCTTTTGTTTGTTTTTATTCTTTCGTTTCAGGGACTCTGCAACTTTTTGGCCGGAATCAAGGTCGCCCATTTGGCTCTGAAGCATCGCCAGAACCGCAGTCACCGCATGCGTGTGGTTCTTTTCGTCGGCAGTCCCATCGACAACGTGGATTCCGCTGAGTTGATCAAGGTTGCCAAGAAATTCAAGAAGGAGAAGGTCGAGTGCGACGTGATCTGCTTCGGAGAGGCCGATTCGAACAACAGCAAACTCATGGGACAGTTTGTCGACGTCCTCAACGGAAAGTGGGGTTTTTCGAAATATTCGGTTTATACATCAGTGATTTAGGGAAGGCTCTGGCTCCAACCTGGTGGTGGTTCCTTCCGGAACTCCCTTGACCGAGGCCCTCAACGCCTCTCAGATCTGCCGCGGAGAGGACGGAGGCAACGCCGCCGCTGGCGGAGGCGCCGGATTTGAGTTCGGAATCGACCCCGAGGAGGACCCCGACCTCGCCCTGGTTCGTTTCTCGATATATGCACTTTTTACTGTAACAAGGTTTTGGGCTTATGGTTCAGAAAAAAGCGTGGCAGGGGTTTTAACACCCTGACTAAAGGCCTAGGGCCATGCCTTGGACACTTGGGCGCAAAACACAATTTTTTAAAATTCTTATTTGCAACATATAAATTTATCTTTTTTGTATTGTGTTTTGAAGAAAACTAGGTTTATTGGCACTTAAAATGCTTAATTTACACAACAACACAAAAGTTAAGCCTAACTTTATTTTTTCTTCTTGTTGCATTTTCGCCTTTCCGACGATTATGTATTGGTTTGTTACAAAAAGACATTGGAAAAAACTTAAATAGCCGAATAATGAAAAACAAAAATATTTGTAAAAAAAATTCAAAATTTCAAAGTTCACGCCATTTCTGCCACGGCCCTCGGGGGCTGTCCTTGAGGGCCAGCGGCGGCTCTCTTCCACCCCTGGTGTTTGTGAGCTTCCCATTCGTTAAAACGATTTAAATATGATTCCGGACAAATTTGGAAAGGAATACGAAACAGTGTCTACACTAAGCAATTCTACCGTAAACTACACAACTGACAAACCAGAAACAATGTTCGTATGACAACTTTGTAATTTCAAAAAAAAAAATACCAGTGGAATCACACGTTTGGAACCAACTTTTGGACGGGCCTCCATTGTATGGGGACCTTGTAAAAATTGAGATGCTTAGTTTTGGGGGTCCTCCCTTTGGGGGTACCTTACTTTTTGAGCTCCCGCCGTACCGTGTCCAGGTGTGAATTTATAAAGCAACCAAACAAAATAAAAAAAACCTAATCATTTGGTTTTAGGCCCTGCGTGTGTCTATGGAGGAGGAGCGTGCCAGACAGGCTGCTGCCGCTGCAACCGCCGAGGGAGGAGCTGCGGCCGCCCCTGCCGCCGAGCCTCAGCCGGACGTTGTCGATATGGACATGGCTGCCATGACGGAGGAGGAACAGCTTGAGTGGGCTCTGCGCATGTCTATGCAGCAGGACGCGCCAGGTTGGGCACTTGCTTTGAGAAATAAACTTTTTTGGTTCAGCTCCCGCCGCTGCTCCTCAGGAGGCGCAGGCTGCCGAGTCGATGGACGTCGATGTGACCACCAATGATGACAATGTCGACGACCTCATCAACAACCCGGAACTGCTCCAGCAGATCGTCAACGACCTCCCCGCCGAGAACAAGAAGAAGGTGAGATTGGAGGGTAACTTAGAGAGAATATAACTTATCCGACCAGACAGTTTGTACTATTTTTGGCAGCGTACTATATAGGGGAAGTTTTACGAACGCGCGTGTTTCAGCTTAACGTAATTTAGGACCTAATTGTTAACCATTGGGAAATTACTAACTAAGTAAGAAATAGTAAGGATATCTAAATTGTTGTCCGTAGTAAACGCTACCATTGCGCAATACGTGATGTTTGTAGCTATCGCTGTGCAACTTCATCGTTTATTTGTACCAGCCGGGTGTCAGTAGGGTTCGAAATAGCGTCATTATTAGCGTTAAGACACCTTCCCTATCTAATAAAAGAAAAAAACCTTGCCGTGGCTGGATGCCACAAATCATACATTAACAAGCTGCCCGTGGGGCCCGTTTGCGCAAGTCCCCCTAAATGAGAAATTGCGCTCTGCGCGGCCCCTCAACCGAAATTCACCGTCGATGTTTTTCTAATCCACAAATGAAGTTTGGGCCTTTTCAAATTGGAAATGGAATGTATGTTAATCGAGCTATTCCAATTGAAATAACTTCTCCAACCCCTAAAGCCCCCTTTAATGAAACTTTTAGCCGACTAGCGGCTATGGACTATTTTCGCATTGTCGTTTCGAAATTGGTTCCACTTTTCAAAGTTCCCACTCCAATTTTCGTTCCCCGATACCATTACTTATCACATCTTTCAGGAGGACGAATCGAAGTGATCGCCTGGTGCCCCTCCATCTCTTCGCGGCAGAAGTGATTGTATTTTCTGTCGATTAATTTATAACTGGTACACCGTGTAAGCAATTCCACCACCAATGTATCCTTCTATCCGCCAGTTTTATTACCAGTCTAGACAACATTGGTTATCTTCTATTGGGGTTACTTGTCGGCCTTCTTGAACTGCTGGGTGTACTCTTCTAGTTTCTGCACCAGCTCCGACGCCGAAGGGACCTTGGAAATCTGAAATTTGCTGATTGACAATATTTCCAAAATAAGAAAACCTCGTAGTTTTGGGCGACGAACAGTCCGCCGTAGAAGCCGAGGCCGATGGAGATGAGGTGGGAGAAGAGGCCCATGGTACGAACTGAAAATGGGAGTAACAACAGAAAAAGGAAGGGATACAGTAGGCAAAGCATTGGATATCCAATTCAAAGTATCTCAGGAGAAAGAAAACAACCGTTTATTGTAACCGTAAGGGAAATGAGGTAGCACGCGGGCAAATTAACAATGGGGATTACAGTTTGAAAGCGTTGGCGTCCAGCATCCTTTTCTCCAGATGAGAGCGCTCCACCCAGTGTCGAGAGACCAGCTTCACCGACGGTCCTGGAAAGAAAAAGCGAAATATTCATTTGCTTTTGTGATGATGGAGGTCCCACAACGATCGCTTTCGCGTCCAGTTGAATTTAAAAAGCGCTTTTAAATAATAAGGATCTTCGAAATAACTTTTCTTATTCTTCAAGAAGCCATCAGCAAACTTTTTGAAATTCAAGACTTGAGTTGAAAACGTACATTGTCAAACTTCACCAACAGCGGCAGTAGGGGGCGTCACATATTTTCGAACTTTTCGATATTTGAGGCGGGTGTCGCAAAATAGCCCGCCGAGGTTGATTGCCCAAGAATGGTTGAAAATGAGCAAAATAAAAGGGAAGGGAACGACAAATTATGTGTATGCATTCCACAAATTTCGACTGAACTGAAAAAAATTTCCCGACATCACTCCATGAAACGGTTACAATAAAATACACAATAAAATACAGTTATTGTTTGTGAGCACTTACCGACTTGTTTCGCCTTCGGGGTGTTCTTGAATGCACATATGAGGTGCGTAATCGACGCGTCGACGTCCTTCAGGTAGTGGGCTCCTAGCGAAACAGCCATGTCCCTCAGTTTCCCTCTCAGGGGATTCTCGAATCCACTCAGAGCAAAGCGAACGCCGACGAAGGGCGTCGGAAGACCCGTCTGGTTCTGAAACCACTCACATTCTAAGGTAAATATCAGGATATGGTCAGAATGAACCAATAGGTACCTTCTTCGGCGCATCTTTAGTCTGATTCTGACTGTTGGGAGCCCTGAGGATCTGCTGTCTGCTCGTAGAAGGCGTGGATGCGGAGGAAGGGAGCTGGGGTTTTGGAGTCTTCGGAGTGGTGACAACGGCAGGTGGGCGACGGACCGGAGATTCTAAAAAGAACAAAGCTATTATATTCCCCACCAACAAGAAAGTTGTCGCCATGGGATACAAGTTTGTGCTATATCCAGTGCGTTCCATCCTTTTTTAAGTTCCCAACTACAGGGGCTTGTAGTACGTGTATTACGTTTACACGGATATGCTTTATTTCGTGCCAGCTCAGTGTCAATAGAGTCCCAATGTCATCATTATTGCAGTTGACGTACCCTTCCTTATTTTATAAAACTTTGACAAGGTAATGCTCACTGAACTCCGTTTGGGCGAAATTATCTGTGTTCGAGATACTCAGCCAAAACTTCGCCTAAACAGTTTCAGTCTACACTTATCCAGATGGACGGTATACTCTGCGTGCCCGTCGTTTACAGGACATGCCCAAGAAGCCACAAAAAATGAACCGTATTTTTCCTTACATCGGAGTCGTGCCGAGCTAAATATCTTAAGTGGGTCTCGACTTGCACAACACGTCGCGAAATGCGGGCGTCAGGATAACCCAAACCCACAGATTACTTGTTGAAGGGATAGTCAGGGTGCGTAAGTCCTCTAAATGGTGCCTCGGAGGCAACGTAAGCCCCCCTTTAATTTCTTGTTACTATTTTCAACCAAAAGCCGAATACCGTAGGTACCGCAAGCACCTCACGTCCACCTATGTATGGGCAAAGTGCAAAACCCCCTGACTGTCCCTTATGTAACGAACTTCAACTTATAGCTGTCGCCAAATTGGAATCATGCCAATAACATTAGAATCTTTCAGTCATGCTCTGTTGGCATTGAAGTTCGTAGTCTAATCAGTCATCGACAGAGCATGCTTTGCATGTTGTCGCAATTAGAATATGATTCCCGTTCATAGTTGGGCAAGTCACCGCGGGTTTTAATTTCGCGACAGCCTCTTCTATTACAAAAAGTTTTCAAAATTTGCGACGGACCCCTTTCGCTTACCAAATTTGTCGAAAACTTAAAATTGCCACGGCCCCACCGCCACATATAGGGGAGCTTGACAATATATGTTCCCGTTTGGCGGCAGCTATAACTACACTTGTAAGAAAATGAATTGCATAGGAACGGGACCGAACTAGACATAAGCGTGTGCGCTAACAAGGCGGGGTCTTCCAAAGTCATGTAACTTCGTGTGCCAGTTGGAGAATGGGCATCCCCTTACAGAATCTTGGGTTCTATGGTTTTTATTTGAGGTATTTCGATTCAGCCCACAGTAAATCCTGACCTACCTTCAAATTCATCGGAATCCGCAATTGATCCCGTCGCCGGAGCCCTCTTCTTCGGCGTTTTTTCCTGTCCATCCATTTCTTCTCCTTTATTCGCCTCGTTGATCATGCTCTGTAGGATTCTGCTTGGAGTGAAGCTCTAAATTGGAGAACATTTCAAAAATCTCCCCGATCGCCTGTACCTTCTGTGATAAGGAAGCATCGATTTTCGGCGTTCGCGGGAGATTCTTCGGAGAGTCGCTCTGAAAATCCAAATTTATACCTTTTCATGGTAAATTAAAGGTCAAAAGCCAAAAAACTTACAATTTTGGCTTGTTTCGCGGTCGTCGGAGTGGAATTTACAGGCCTTCCCTTTGAGTCCAAAATCACGCCAGTTGAGACACCAATCGGTTGGGGCTTCTGAAAAGAATTGTGTAATTAGATTCGAAATTGAAGCAAAACCTTAGCCACGAGAATGTCGTCATAATCACTGTCAAATTCATCGTCATCTACCGGGCGACGTTTCTGTGCTCGCTTCAGTCTAACCTGAAATTAGAATGTTAAATATTAATACCGTACACACAACTTGTCGTTTTACTATTGAAGGACTGTATGCAACGAAATTCGAGAAAGTATATCTGGACAATGACCGTTTATGGTTGCAAATCCCGGAGCACTCCGCCGACAGAAGCCTGCAGTTCAACCCGGGTTTGTCCGGCAAATGACGTACTTTTAACTTTTAGGGTTTAAAATTGGATAACATACAAAGCGACCTGTGGGGTCCGTTTTGCGCGACCCCCACAATACAAATGAGACGTGTGGAGCGAGTCCCCCAAATACGAATTAGACTCGGCGCGACCCCCTCAACCGAATCTACGGGCGCTTGTTCATCTATGTTGGATAACAATCCATAAATTCGACTCTTATAGTTAGGAAAGTTGTAACCGGATTAAACAGAATCAGACCCAAACCGCCCTTAACAATCAGATCATACATGGGCGCCAGCCCGACTATAACAGTGTGGGGGTCTCGCAAAGAAGGAATTTGTATAAGAGGGGTTTCGCTAAGCCTCATGGGCTATTTTTCAAATGTATCGCCGCTACTGAAACATAGATGAACAAGCACCCGTAGATTCGGTAGAGGGGGTCGCGTCGAACCTAATTTCCTATTGGGGGGGGGGGGGCTCGCGCCACACGTCTGATTTGTATTGTGGGGAGGGGGAGCTTGTTCATGTGTGCACTGAAACGTCGGAGCAATGTCCATGTATGAAAAAGATATGCATTTTCTGAATATCTCCAAAATCAACAGAGAGATATTAGCACGAAGCGATGTAAGTAGTGTTAGCAGCAACTCAATATTCTTGGCCATCTTGGTCCCCTATCGCGTTCCAAAGTTTGGCTTGGTTTCTGGGCATACGACAGCTATGTTAAATAACTTTTCCATCGTTAACCACGGACCATACCTGGTAACTTCAAAATTATAATACAACAGGAATGTGCTACAATGACGTCATTGTTGTTCCATTTGGCTGTAGACCACCCAAGAAGTATTGATTTTATGACAAAAAAGGAAGGGGGAGGGTGCGTAAGAAATTATAGCGCAATATTTTTGCCTATGGCTGCTTCTCCTTACGGAATGAGAAATATGCCGGTTGAATACGGATTTTACCTGTTCTGTGAATTGCTCCTTCCTCAGCTGCTCCCTGGCCAGTTTGTCCTGTAGATCCCTCTCCTCTTCCTGAGCCTTCCTTTCCGATTTCAGGGTAATGTCCGTAAGTTCGTCGAAGAAGGTGCGACTGGTGGAAGGCGTGGTGACAGCTGGGGATTCTGAAACACAACGTTAGCTTAGCCAACAAAACGACACTTCTTGGTAAAAGACTCGGATAGATTTGCAAATTTTGCAAGCACTCTGCCCTATTCTTTGCCGAAACCTCCCCCAGAACTCACTCTGAATCCCAGCTCTGGCGGCCAGCGAGGGTCCGGTGGAATGCCTCTCTCCCGGCTCCTCCTCTCCTCCGAAAATCTTGATGAACGAGATACCGTAGCCGAGCCTCTTGTTGTAGGGCTGCTTGCAAGTCACCTACAAATCGATAATTACTTATTAAGGGATTAATGGACTACCTTGACTAGGTCCCACTTCTTCGGGGCGAATGCCGCATTCAGTTTCGACGTGTCAAACATCTTCACTCGCTGGAGGTTGCGCTCGTTGCGGCACTCGCCGGGGTCCATGAAGGCCGTCTCGGGGAGGAGGATCTGAAAAATGGGGCTAGTAATCAAATTATTTGAATTTCAATTGAACTTACATTGAAATTCGGCATTATGTCGCAAGATTTGCCGACTGCCACCGAAATGTAGGCACTTCCCTCGTTTCCAATGTCTAGTGACTTGATCTGCTCCTCATTCTCCAGCTTCAGGAGCACCACATTCGACTCGGCTCCTGGAAATCAGAGGGTTCACAGAAAAACATCGATAAAACGTTTAAAGAACTGATACCAGCTTCAAAAATCAATATCCGAAATTCATACCTCGGGAAGGTATAGCCCTACCCCAGGTTATTGGGGGTAGAGGCTCAAAAAGTGCGAAGGTTAAGGGGATTAGGAAACAATTTCGTAAAATCTTGCTCGGGAGGCCAAAAGTTAAGGATGCTACCCCATTTTGGCCCCAAAAGTAAAGGGGGGTCCGTCAATTGTCAGGGTCTCCAGAGGTATGCCGAAATTACAGTAACGCCTTTTTTATTAACAAAAAGAGTTCAGTAACCCAGCCCGGGTTCAGATACGCTCCAAAGCTAAAATACGGACATATATTAAAGGACAGGGATACTGTATCCCACACATAAGAAGTAAAGCGCGTTTCGAGACCCAGTACATACAATTCGTGGCAAAATTTGTCTGTCATATTTACATCTAGACCCGTTTAGGTAGAATTTTGGCAGATTACCAACTTAAAGGGCTCGTAAGGGGCCTTTTCTGAATCGCATGCTAATGAAGACTTGGCAAGCATTTTGCGCACGGCCGTAGTCTGGAGCGGTGTTCGGAAAATTCTTTTCAATTGAAATGGCTCGATTAGCATACATTCCATTTCCAATCAGAAAAGGCCCCTTACGGGCCCTTTAACAATAGTCCTTTAACAATGGTCCCTTTTATAATAGCCTGTTACCACTGTGCTGTAACGCGACTGTCATTATCTCAACTCTTAGTGACAGCTGGCTCACGTGAATTACTACGGAACTATTACCGTATTTCTTAAAGGGCTGTGCACAGAGTTACAAAAACCAGCGTTTTATTCCGATACAAAATCTTCGAGAATCCGGAAGAAATCAATAACGGGTACATTAGGCTTTCAAACTAAAAAGAAAAGCCGTTGGCGTTATTTTCGCGTTCATCGCCGCGCAGAAAGCCGTTTCGCGTAAAACAGAAAAAATTCGCCAAATTCCACCAAAATCTTGATGATTACTGTCATTTTCAATCGCATTTATAGCCATTCGGAGTTTTAAAAATATATTTTTTTTCAAAATCAATAAGAGGATCCAGCCGACTGACCAGAAATCTTCAATTTCTCATCGGAAACAACCTCACGCACCTGGTTTTCCTCGCCACGCGCGACGGCACGTCAGAAGATTCTCGGCCGAGTACTTCTCCTTGGCCGCTTCCGATGCCGAAACCACCCGCTCGATTCGCAGATCGGGCATCTGAAATCACGTGAAATTGGTGTAAAAATAAAGGTTGCTGTAAAATAACAAAGTACACAATCAAAATAGAAGTTTCACTTTAAAAAATGCACATTGAAACACAATTTACAGGCATTTTTGAAAATGTAAAAAAAACTAGTAATAAAACTACCGTAATTACAAGTACCTGCGTTTACCTTAAAACACTACCTTTCCCATACGTAATATGCTCTACCGTAAGAAATAAACAAAATGTGTTTGAAATTACGGCGTGTCGTTGTTTTTAAATCCATTTTGCAGGCTCTTCGTCATTCGAATTGCATTTTATTTGGTTTTTTTTTTTAAAATTTTCTGTCATCTTTAGTTGTTTTCACCGTTATTTTATGTGCTACTTTTAGATGTCGTCTCCTGAAGACGTAAAAACCGAGGAGCCATGCTCTGAAGTTGAAGAAACCGCCGTGATCAAGGCAGAGGAGCCGGAAGTGCCCGAAATAGGAGATCACCAGGTATAGTTTTATTTATTTATTGTTAAACAAGTGTAATAATAGGACGTGAAGGATGTCATCACTGCGTCATGCTCGAAAATCTCTACGAGAGAGGAGCTGGAGGTCATGTTCGCCGACCGCTATACCGAGGTTAGTTTATAAACGTTTATCGTTCAAAGCTTTGTTTTCCATTTTTTTTACAGAGTATAAAGTATAAATACTACGTAATTGAGTAAATTAACTATGTAAATAGGGGTTTGAAACTTTTTTTTTCTTTCAGCAATGCGCCAGCTTCGCCGACATCGCCAAGGGATTCCCCGCCTCCGTCGTCGTTCACCCGTGGACTTCGCAAGCCAAGAGGAATTATGACTACACGTTAGTTTTATATGTTTATTTTACTTTAATCGTATTTTAAACTTATTTTCATCACATATACGAGCATTGTTAGCTAGTTAAGGTATAGGCTTCCTTTGCGCCCTCTGTTTAACGAGTACCTCAATGGAAAAGTCCGCGCACTGGTTGCAGAATTTTGCGAATAGCGTGCGGTAGTTTAAAGGACTGTCAGTACCCACAGTTGAAATTATCAGTCTCAAGTTCTCGAAAACTGCTGAGTTGCGCAGCAGTCCTTTTCCGTGAAAATTTAGATTGTAGTACTGTAACGAATCGGGAACCAGGCCCTTCGTTGCGAGACCCATCTTCTCAAAAGAACACTTTTTGCGACTCTAGTTCTCTGTGACTTTAAATGATAAGTATTATTTTCGAAAATATACAAATAACGAATATAGGGAATTTTGGAAGCCACTTTATCCGAAAAGCATAAAGTTTCTCCACACGACTTGTGCATATGCGTTTTTTGTAGGCCGGTGTTTAGCAACAGGGCTGGTAAATTTGAGGGCGGACCCGGGCCCGATTTTCGATTTTCCGGATGCGAGGGGATACACTAGTGTCACAAAAATTTCTTACACTGCCCGATGTTTAGCAGCTGGTCGTTTTCAATGCTCTTTGATGGCAGATATATAACTCGTTTTGGAGCGCAAATTAGCAAATTTCAGAAACTAATAGTTCTAGCCAATTCTATTGCGGCGTTCCATGGAAATATAGTTCGTGCCAAAATTACTTCGGAACAACGTGCCAATGTTTTGATGTTGTTCCTAGAGTAAAGCGTGCGATATAGGATACTCAGGCCCGGTACGCAGCCAAAATGGCCGAAGTAGATTTGGCAAGGAGTATAAGTAAATTTATTCTGATGTTGTTATTCGAATTTTCAATTATAACATCAAAATTATGGCTCATTTTGGTGCAAACTAGTCTGGGCGGGGAGTATATTGGCAAAAAAATAGAGCTGAACACTGAACTTCGTGATATTTCTTGAAAAATAGAAAAACTTGTACTTTTCCAGTTGACAGCTGTGTGTCAGCTGTCTTTGAAGCAGGAAATGTAGCTTTTCCCTACTTTAATTCGGGGATCCTAAAGCCTTATCTCTCTATATTTTCAGAATAAAGTCTTTCTTTTCCAGGAACCGTGGAGGAGGTCGAGGTGGCGGTGGTGGCTGGCGCGGTGGCCGTGGTGGCGGAGGCGGCGGTGGTGGTGGCTGGCGTGGAGGCGGCGGTGGCTACGACAGAAGAAGAGACGGCGGTGGAGGCTACGACAGGAATCGCGATGGAGGAGGTCGAGGAGGCGGTGGCTACCAGGGCAAGAGGCGCTGGGAGGACAACAACGGCCACGGCGGCAGAGGCAGAGACAACCCGAGGGTGAACTACTCCGGCCAGCATTGATACTCCCTCTTTTGAACTCTCTAATTGTTGCGGTTATGGACAAGTAAAATATTTGATTCTGATCGGTGAAGGGTGGCAAAGCAACAAAAAAGGGGTCTTGAGGGCTACCTATATATTTTTGCTTTTTAAACTATGCAGGAGCATTTAACACTTAGGTCATCATTTTCTCTCCAATATGAAAATACTTCTACATTCACAATTTTGACACGCGGTTTGACTATGGAAATTGACCAAATATCGAACTGGTTCACGGCTATCATAGCCAAAATGAGGGTTCTATTGGTAGGACGGCGCTAATTGGACAATTTTGCTAGACTCATTTTGGGTAAACCCGGTTAAATCAACATCTCCACGACGAAGATTTGATCCGGTTTATGTGAACTTCTTTTTGTACACCTTTTGCATCTTTACTGTTTAATTTTAACTCACAAAAAGCATGGCACACTGGTGGGTAATACATAGAATGGTATTGATGAGAATTTGAACAATTGCGAAAATGATTCGATTGAGAGGATCACAAGAGCCCCCGAGAAAGGAGAGTGTGGGGCTGTAACCGTACTTGCAGGGAGAGACGAAGATTCGATTCGATTTAGTGGAAAGAATTTGAAAAATTGGGGTTGGTGAGGAAAGTGAGACGATGAAAGGGATATAACAACACGTGGCGTAAATACAACCTAGAATCGAAGACTAAGGGAGAGAGGGCACCGGGAAAGCGAGGAGACGGGGTAGATCACAATGACACGCCTGAAAAGCGAAGAATTGAAGGAGAAGAGTGGAAAAAGGTCCCGAATCGGCTAATTCTACCCCTTTCGAGTGTTTCTACCAATCACTGATTACAAGCGAAGGCTTAGACTAGCGTAAGAGGCTTTTAATGTCACAATCACACGGCTTCTAGGACTATGACCTCCCCCCGTACAGGCTCAGCCGAGAAAACATGCGGGCGGGCCGACGCGCGTTATATTTGTATATCGATTTTTACAACAAAAGTTCTGAATGTTCCCAACAAATGATCCAGAAATTCCCACCTTTTCCCTGCTGTATCCTTGCTTGTCACGGCAACAGCACGCCCTAAGAGACACAGACAAGTCAAAGGGCATGTGCGTATGAATTAGCATATGGACAAAAGAACCGCTGCACCTTTATTTGAGACATGGACTCACTTAATCTCTCACTCACTCACTCACTCACTCACTCACTCACTCACTCACTCACTCACTCACTCACTCACTCACTCACTCACTCACTCACTCACTCACTCACTCACTCACTCACTCACTCACTCACTCACTCACTCATTCACTCACTCACTCAATCTCTCTCTCTCTCTCTCTCTCTCTCTCTCTCTTCCAAATGCCCTTTTCAGATCTCACATGTATGAAGGCGTCTCCATTGAAGCTGTTGAACAACGAATGGCTGTAACTCGTTCAAAATATGCTGGAATCGACTGGGATCGCCTATCCGAACATCAATTCATTCTAGTCAGCTTTGGAAATGTTGCCAAGGCGAGTTTGATAATAAAATTGATTTTAACTGATGTGGTACGGGTGTGAGAACAGATAATTTCAAAGTTAATCACCTAAAACACAATTTTCCAGGCCTAAAACACAATTTTCCAGGTCATTTGTTGGGAACATTCAGAACTTTTGTTGTAAAAATCGGTATACAAATATAACGCGCGTCGGCCCGCCCGCATGTTTTCTCGGCTGAGCCTGTACGGGGGGAGGTCATAGTCCTAGAAGCGCACTAGTCAACCGCCCGCGGCAGCTACTGAAATGTAATTTGGTGGTCAAGTGGTTAAGCGGTTAGACTGTGAATATAAAGGTTTTTGGTTCGAACCTTCTGTGCGCTGTTTTATTTTTCCTGAACTTTGTGATATTTTCACCAAGTTATGGAACAAAAAGTTAAAAGAAAAAAGCTACATTTTTTATCTTTGGTTCCAATGGAAACATCGTTCAACGGAAACACGCAGTTGCAAATTTGAAACACGAACCGCACATTGACCGACTCAATACGTTTTTAATGCAAATAATAAAAAAAAGTCCAGGAAAAAATAAAACAGCGCACAGAGGGTTCGAACCAAAAACCTTTATATTCACAGTCCAAACGCTTAACCACTTGACCACCAAATCACTTTTTCATAGCTGCCGCGGGCGGGTGATTTGTGCGCTGGACGGTCTGCCAGTGTTGGAACTAAAAATTTAAAAATCGTTTTTCTCGAAAACGGGTGCTCCTTAGCAGAAACTGAAATCGGTCCCTTACGTATCATCCCAAGGGCTACCAAATGAGATATAACTCGATTTCATCGGGTACCTTAACCTGAAATACCTTCCATGTCAGTGGCTACTCTCCCGTGTTTCTCTTTCTCTAACTGACTCTATCATTTCTCTCATACACAAGCCTTACAAATTTTTATTTCTAGGCTCCCAGCCGTCCCTTCTTCCAAGAAGACTACTCCTCCGATGACTCAGAGGAGTATCAGTATGCCGCCGTTCCCCAGGCCCAGCCCTACCCACACGATGCTTACTACTCCGAATCTTCGGAATACGGTTCCCGCTCAAGGACAAATGATTTCTTCAGAAAGAGCCCCTCTCCTCCTTTTGCTACACCCAATTTTGACCCTACCCCCATTAAGGTAAAGGGAACCCTGTACATTTTCCGCCCGCCACCTCCTAAAATCTTTCCGTTGATGTCTACTTCCAATAAGTTCACACGTCCCAGTTATTACATTCCCATTTTCCCTGATATTCGTCGTTGTCGTGGTTTCTATTGATGTTTTTTTGTAAGATTAACCGAAAAAGTTCAAACTGAGTTCTGAGACAGTGTCAGTATCAGTATGCCGCCGTTCCTGTGCTTACTACTCCGAAGATTCGGAGTAGTAAGCATCGTGTGGGTAGGGCTGGGCCTGGGGAACGGCGGCATACTGATACTCCTCTGAGTCATCGGAGGAGTAGTCTTCTTGGAAGAAGGGACGGCTGGGAGCCTAGAAATAAAAATTTGTAAGGCTTGTGTATGAGAGAAATGATAGAGTCAGTTAGAGAAAGAGAAACACGGGAGAGTAGCCACTGACATGGAAGGTATTTCAGGTTAAGGTACCCGATGAAATCGAGTTATATCTCATTTGGTAGCCCTTGGGATGATACGTAAGGGACCGATTTCAGTTTCTGCTAAGGAGCACCCGTTTTCGAGAAAAACGATTTTTAAATTTTTAGTTCCAACACTGGCAGACCGTCCAGCGCACAAATCACCCGCCCGCGGCAGCTATGAAAAAGTGATTTGGTGGTCAAGTGGTTAAGCGTTTGGACTGTGAATATAAAGGTTTTTGGTTCGAACCCTCTGTGCGCTGTTTTATTTTTTCCTGGACTTTTTTTTTATTATTTGCATTAAAAACGTATTGAGTCGGTCAATGTGCGGTTCGTGTTTCAAATTTGCAACTGCGTGTTTCCGTTGAACGATGTTTCCATTGGAACCAAAGATAAAAAATGTAGCTTTTTTCTTTTAACTTTTTGTTCCATAACTTGGTGAAAATATCACATCAGGAAAAATAAAACAGCGCACAGAAGGTTCGAACCAAAAACCTTTATATTCACAGTCTAACCGCTTAACCACTTGACCACCAAATTACATTTCAGTAGCTGCCGCGGGCGGTTGACTAGTGCACTGGACGGTCTACCAGTGTTGAAATTGAAAACTTAAAAATTGTGTTTCTCGAAAACGGGTGCTCCTTAGCAGAAACTGAAATCGACCCCTTAAGTTTTATCCCAAGGGCTACCAAATGAGATATAACTCGATTCAATCGTCCACCTTAACTTGAAATACCTTCCATGTGAGAGAGAGAGAGATACGGAGAGAAAAATAAGGAGAACTCACTTTGTTGACCTTGTTTTGGGAAGTCACCGGTGGGAAATAATACATGGTGCCTCCGATCTCCACAGGGTTGAGATCTCTTCTCGGCATTGAGTAGGGAGAGGAGAGCGCCGAAGGAGGGGAGGAGCCGGAGGTGTAACCATAATCCTCTTCAGAGCAGCTGGAGTAGTACTGCTCTTGTCTGCTTTGGTGGTAGATTGGGTTTCCGTACATCTGAAACAAAATTTTAAAACTATAGATTTTAAAACTAATTTTGAGAGATAGAGAGCTTTTCAAAGAGATTTAGAGAAAACTCAAAAATCTTACGAAAAAGAGAAGGAGCAAAAAGAGAATGAAAGTGAGAGAAAAAGGGAGAGAGAGAGAGAGAGGATAGAATTTAAAAACTTACATCTCTCTGTTCGAAGAGATCGTCTTCCATCTGGCCGGGTCCATCCTGATCACAATCGAAGTTCCGCACTCCCATCGTTGAAAATTTTTGAATAAGCTCGTCCAACTGAAAAATTACAAAAACAAAATGAAGTACAAAGTAAAATACAACAGTTGAAATTTAAAATTATATAAAAGTAAACAAGTTTGTAAAATACAATAGTTCTAATTTAAAAATATAAATAACTTACTGCTTTCTTCGGCAGGTGGCCTTTCTTCTCCTGCTTGTGGAGGGCGACCCTTTCCTTAATCATTCGCTCATTCTCCTGAAAAACAAATGTAAATTAACTTGAACTTTCGTTAGAAAGACAATACAAAATGGAAATGTGAAAAACTTACAATGTGGCTCAATTCGACCAGGATCATTTTTCCGTCGATGAAGATGGCCGAAGTCATTATTTTTATTTTCCGTGCGGAGTACAAGTTGAACAATGAATAGTCGATTCTTTAATTTGTCACCATACTTAAAAAGCTGATGCATGCGTTTTGAATAAACGCGTTTTCAAAAAAAAAAACGGGGTTGAGTTAATTATCCCTGACCTGTTTTATAATTAGCGTGACACACACACACACACACACACACACACACACACACACACACACACACACACACACACACACACACACACACACACACACACACACACACACACACACACACACACACACACACACACACACACACACACAAGGGTGGCTACGGGCCGGACCGGGCCGGCCCGGGCCGGCCCGCTCTCCAAACATTCACGGCCCAGCTCGGCCCGCGGCCTGAAGTCAAAAATTCCAAAAGTTGAAAAAAAAGGTTTTTCAAGATTTATGTGCAGGAATGACGTTTGTATTGTACCTAATGAATAAAACAACTATGGCAAAAAAGTTTTGTCGGCGGGGGATCGAACTGGGGCAACTTAGGATTACCAGTCCGACCTCTTAGCCACTCGGCCATGAAAAACATACAAAATTTATATAGGTTCAGTCTGAGAATCGAACTGCATGGAAAATGAACTGTGTCGAATTAGAACTCCGTGGGCGAGTAAGAATGCTAAGTAAAGAGACGCAGGTTCATTAGCGTGGAAAAAGTTCTGATTCGTTACAGTTTCATTTGGCGCAGTTCCACCCTCGGGCTGAGCATTTAAAAATAGATTTTACATTTAAAAATAGATTTTCAAAAAAGTGGGGCCGGCCCGGGCAGCCCGTTCCTCAGATTTTCTCGGCCCGGCCCGGCCCGCTGATTAGCCACCCTTGCACTCTCTCTCTCTCTCTCTCTTTCTCTCTCTCTCTCTCTCTCTCTCTCTCTCTCTCTCTCTGTCTCTCTGTCTGTCTATCTCTCTATGTCTTTGTCGCTGTAGTTGGCTCTAATGTTTTTTCTTCATAAGTGTAAACTGAGGTTCTTCTTCTTTTTAACAAGGATGAGAACAACGCAAGACAAGTGAGAAAGACGCTACATATTGAGTAAGATCTTATTCTATCAATAACAAAAAAAAAGCCTTTTCAAAACCCAAAGCGACGTAGGAGACAACATTTAAAAACTTGCAACGGCCCTTCCGCTTTTCTTCCGCATAACTGGCTTTTTATTGTTGAATGATGTCGTCTTCGTTTTTTGCCGATGTACTATTGCTAGTTTTCCCCCAAAACATTATCACTCTTGCAATGATATATTAATGGACCATCGGGGGTATTTTCATGTTTATTTTTTAAAGCACCTTTTTTGCATTGCCGCTGACGGTATTTTCTCATAATAAGATAAGAGTATTTTTTACTTTAGACTATTTTACGTAATGCTTCATTACATTTGAAGGTTGTCCTTCTACCAGGAGTTAGTTTCTCACGGGCCGGGCCGGGCAAGTTGGAAAATTTTGGTCGGCCCGGCCCGTCCGGCCCGTTTTTCTTGGACCACCCAGTCAGATTGCCACCCATACGACCAGGGTTCGATCCCGGTCGGAGACATTCTTTTTTTGTACGACTACGATTGACGCATATGTTAGTAACAAACATTATTACGTGATTAAAATAGTTTAAAAAATTATTGTACCGATATATACAAAATTTAAAATCTAATTTTTCATACCCGGGCCGTCCCAAATATCCCTCGACCCGGCCCGTCATTTGAGAACCCCGAGCAAGACAACATAATATTCAAATCAGTTCCTTTTCCCCAAACCTGTCATTGAGAGTGACCGTTTTGTTAAAACAAAATATGCTCCTAGCCAATCCTACTTCGACCAAAATGCGGAACCGCTGAAAATTTGTTTTAACGATGATAGACCAGGTTAGGGTAGAAAAAAGATCTCATGTGCCGCTAAGCTAGGGACTTAGGACACCCCCCCCCCAAAATTAAGCAAAGAAGCTGGTTTCGGGTTTATGCAGGGCGGTTTACGATAAAGTTTGTATTGCCTATCCGCGGGTCAGTCTTTCGGCTCCCGCTAGCAGTTTAATAAATTGTTTCTTTCCGAGTAAACGAATTCTCACTTTTCTCCTAATGTTTATTTTCGATTTACTCGTCCATTTGGCAATGACGCTACCATTACTGTCAGTGACTTATGACCTGCTCGTACTGGTGCTCCGGCGTGTAAGTAAGCAAGAAAAAACTTTACACACACACACACACACACACACGCACACACACACACACACACACACACACACACACACACACACACATTTTTTCAGATGTTGGCTCGATCACTATGCCGATTACGTTGCACAAGTAAAGTAATGGATAAAACGGTGGAACTCAACAGACATACGATAAGATGCTCTTCTTTCGAAGGAAATTGGATTCTCTTCATAAATGTCGATACGATTTCAGTGAGTTACAATACTTTTCAGCACAAACCGTTACCCTATTCAGCACCAGCCGTACTTTTATTTTCTACGAATGAGAGTATACAATCATCCATTCGAAGTAGTTTTTCGCTTCCGAGCGAAGAAGACACGGCCACGGTTCAAACTAATTTGCAACCCTACCAATCAGCTCTCAGCCCTTAAATTCGATTATATTTATCTGGTAGAGTTTTTTTCTAGAGTTATTTTTAAAAATTTAAGTGCCTTTTCTTAACTCAAACAAGCTTTTCCGACGAATTTTGATGCATTTTCCTTGTGTAGAGCTAGTTTGTTCGTTTACAAAACAAAAATACCTAGGAGCATATTGGGAAAGGCAATCAATACGAGTTTATTTTTTATTTTGAATTTATTTTGGTGTCAGATATTAGAGAAAACACTATGAAAAAAACATTTTAATATAAAACTGTACACAACTTCTTGTGACAAAGGAAATCAGGTTTGAAGAAAATCTGCCCGTTGTTTAGCAGGGGCATGCGCGCCACCACAACAGCTTTATAAAACTCTGGTTCCTTTTCGGACATTCAAAGCGAAATATTTCGTTTCGTAGAAGATGAAATTTTATAGTTAAAAAGGATTTAGATAATTTTCACACGAAATATTAGCATTGATTAAGGAAATTTAAATTTTGTAGGCCTCCCAGTTTCGTCTCCTCTTGTTTGAAAGTATAATTTCAGTATGTCGATACCGATTACAATCAAATTCGCCCCCGATGGATCGAACTCCAAGCAGACATGTTGCAAATCCTCCAGGTGCTTCAGCTCAGCTGCTGCCGTTTTTCAGTTATTCTATATAATCCTCTGGATGCAGTTCTTCCTTTGATCCAGTTTCGCATTCTCTTCACAAGGCGGTTACAAGTCGACATCCCCAATTTTTTGTCCTAGTCATTTCCGAAGGTACACACTCACTCACTCACTCACACAAACAAACACAAACACTCACTCATTCACACACACACACACACACACACACACACACACACACACACACACACTCACACTCACACACATACACATACACATACACATACACATACACATACACATACACATACACATACACATACACATACACATACACATACACATACACATACACATACACATACACATACACATACACATACACATACACATACACATACACATACACACACTCACACACACACACACACACACACACACACACACACAAACACATACATACACATACACACATACACACATATATACACACACAGAGTGTGTGTGAGTGTGTGTGAGAGAGAGAGAGAGGCTTTTTTTAGAAATGCTGCGATGAAATAGTTATTGATCAATTTGTCGAAATGCCAAACTCAATAGCTGAAATTTTACCGCCAGTGCCATCTATCACCTTTGATTTTCCACTGAGAGCTGACGCATTTCGTTTACTTTTGGAGTTTCTGGAGGTATATAAACCATAAATTCTCTACTTTAAAGGAATTCAGGATGTTAAACAAAACCAAAGTTTAAGAAAAGCATTGAAATATCTGGCAATCTCTACGAATAATGAAGAAACGCTTAACCCATTGTACGTGGAGGGGTGGACTTTTCTGTGGAAAGGACCGAGATACGGCCCTTTGGTAAGAACCTCCTTCCTTTTAAGATAATAATGCATTTGTAGAAAATAGGAGTTGTTTTTTATAAAACTCGATTGAATGGCGGAACCGCGATCATTGTCCGAGACTGTGTAAGTCATATTTCTATGGTTCGATTTCAATGCGGCATGGAGTGCTTAGCATTTGTTCCGTGGGATACGGCTGAAAATGTTGCAAAATATAGCTGTCGCCAAAAACGGCCTTAAAGGGACCATCAGGGTCCTTTTTAAAGTTTATTTTAATTGATAAATTTAATTTACTTGATCAATTATCTACTTATCATTTTTAACCCCTTTTTCCTAAAAAGCCGTAATATTAAATCAAAACTCAAAATTAATTTTTTCCAACGGGCTCCAGCTTTCGTTTTTTCACACCATCTGCCCGCTGTCCAAGGTGAAAGCCGCTGGGATTAGGAACACGCATCGCTGAACTTTCAACGATCTCATAGCCAACTGGTTAGCGCCGGTAGCTGGTAACCAAATGGTCCCGGGTTCGGTTCCACTCTCGTGCAAATGGTTTTTGCTAGCTAAAAAATAGCTAATGAAATCGTAGTGTTTTATTCTGACGTTGGTTTTAATTGTAGAAAAAAGCTCCCTGATGGTCCCTTTAATGCAGCAGCCGTGCGATACTCAGGGGGAAATAGCGTGCGAGCAGCGCAGACGCAGAGAAAAAGCGGCTTTTAACAGCTAGTTTGGCGACGGCTATATATACGAATAAAATATCGGTTTTGTTTCAGTTTCTTACAAAACTTTTCTTTGATGATGATCGCAGGGAGACTCTACTTCGCGTCATTGTTCCTTTTCTGTTCAAAAGAAGACCAATCGACTTATCTTATGTTTATAATAACTTCTTAGATGCCGTATCCGATCAGTCCGCTATTGACGAACTGTTCTCAACATATTTTCCAGTGGGGACTAACTTCCAAAATACACTTGAGTGGTAACAGTACCTTGTTGATGAATCTAAATAAAGTATGCCCATTTTTTTAAAGGAAATGGTTTTTTTCTGGTACGACCTTGCACACTCGCTCGGCACGGTGTTTACACGCAGCCATTGATAAAACCGCATTTCGCTGTTTGAAAAAAAAATTCGCTGCCTTGTTCAAGGAAATTTACCCCGAAAAAAGAGTATTTCTTAAGTTTTAAAATTTAAAACGCAGTCTCTGGAAGAATCGAGCGGCCTCTTTGAAGCCACTGTCTTAGAAATAAGGTCATAGTCTCAGAATTGGCTCAAATTTAGTCAATAACCTTCCTAGGACCAAAAAACGACATTTTGAAAGTTTTAGCTCATTATCGATTTTTTGACCTGGGTTACGGTAGGGTACTGTATTTTTACAAAAACGGTCGAAATAAGTGAATGTGGGGTTATTCTGAAAGATTTTGGCATGTATACTTTAAATATCACACTGAAATAGCGAAAATGAAGTGTACTTCCGCAACGGAGTCGCGGAAGTACACTTCATTTTTTTTTTTTTTTTTGAAAATTTCCGTTTGAAATTGCAGTTTTTCGCATTTTTTGATTTTTGACATAAAAGTGTCGCGAAACGCCGCTATGACAGAAAAATGCGAAAACGCATTTTCAAAAATTAAAGTCCGAAAACTCCGTGACCATCCTGAAGAAAATCGACTTTGAATCCAAAGTTTTCCATCGATTTGATCAGGAAAATTTTAACTTTTGGTAGGTCAAAAATATTTTTTGCTCTAATTTTGTTCCAAATAAGTTCAAATTACTTTATATTTCTTTTTGTTAAACGCCATAGCATTTGCATCCGCTTAATCAAAAATTTTTTTTTGATCTACCAAAATAGTATTTTTTTCCTGATCAAATTGATGGAAAACTTTGGATTCAAAGTCGATTTTCGTCAGGATGGTCACGGAGTTTTTCGCACTTTAATTTTTGAAAAAGCGCAGAAAAAATTTCACATTTTTCTGTGAAAACGGCGTTTTGTGATTCTTCATTGGCTGGGGCGTCTTCGTCTTTACCAAGCATGGCAAAATTTGGGGCCGGCCCGGGCCGGGCCGAGAAAAATTTTGAAGCGGGCCGGCCCGAAAATTTTTTTTTTGTTTTCTTTGATTTTCACATTAAAAAAAGGCATAAATTTTCGGTTGAGTCAGGCCGGCCCGTTGCCATGCTTGGTCTTTACCATTTACTACTAATGGAGCAAGAAACAGGTCAACGGAGGTCAGTAAATTTAAAAAAAAACTACTTTTTAGTTGATAGCATTAGAATTGGCCCAAAATTGGTCTATAACCTTCCTATGAGCTCTATAGACCGTTTTGAAACTTTTAGGTCAAAATCGATTTTTTGACCTGGTTACGGTAGGGTACTGTAATTTTGTAAAAATGGTCGAAATCGTTGGAAGTGGTGTTTTTTCAATAGCTTTAATCGTAAATACACCAAATCCAACCTTTAAACGGTGAAATATTTGTGTACTTTCGCAAAGGACCCATAAAACCTCGAAAAAGTCAAAATTTACTTTTGAAATTGCAGTTTTTCGCATTTTTCGACCTTTGTCATATAATGGCTGCAAAAAGACACAAAACTGAAAAGATACATCACTTTTTTCTGCACATTTTCAAAAATTCAAGTCCGAAATCTCCATGACCATTATGACGAAAATTGACTTTGAGTCTGAAATTTTCCATCGATTTGATCAGGAAAATTTTGACTTTTGGTAGGTCAAAAATGTTTTTTGCTCTAAATTTGTTCAAAAGGAGTTGAGTTCAGTTATATGTAATTTTTATCACACGGCATACGCATTTGCATCCATTTGAGCGCAAAAAATATTTTTGACCTACCAAAAGTTAAAATTTTCCTGATCAAATCGATGGAAAACTTTGGATTCAAAGTCGATTTTCGTCAGAATGGTCACGGAGTTTTTCGAATTTTTGAAAATTGAATTTTTGAAAATGCGTTTTTGCATTTTTCTGTTATAGCGGCGTTTTGCGACGCTTTTATGTCAAAAATCGAAAAATGCGAAAAACTGCAATTTCAAACGTAAATTTTCACTTTTTCGAGGTTTTTGGACTCCGTTGCCGAAGTAAACTTCATTTTCGTTATTTAAGTGTTCTATTTGAAGTATACCTGCCAAAATCTTTCAGAATAACCCCACATTCACTTATTTCGACCGTTTTTTTAAAATTACAGTGTCCTACCGTAACCCAGGTAAAAAAAAATCGATAATGAGCTAAAACTTTCAAAATGTGGTCCTAGGAAGGTTACTGATCAAATTTGAGTCAATTCTGAGACTACGACCTAATTTCTAAGACAGTAGCCTGGTCGAGTTTTCCAGAAACCGCGTTTTCTATCTCTTAAAAATTTCAAATTTTAAAATGTTGTTGAAGAAATATTTATTTGATTAAAGCTCAACAGAAAAGCACGCAGAAGAGAATCAAAACAATCGAGGAGATTGAAAACCAGAAGAGGTTTTCCTCATCGCCGATGTACTTCATTTTGAAGAGATTACGGTGGCGCAGTTTTTTGCCGTTTCGAGCAGTCCATCTAAAAGATTTATGAGGAGAGGTGAGGCAAAATTAGAAGAGATGAGATAGAGATGAAATGGGAGTGAGACAAAATGAGGTGAGATAAGATTAGTAGAAGTGAGACGAAATAAGTTGAGAGGGATGAAATATAGGGTGAGATAAAATGGCACGACGTGAGACAAAATGAGGTAAGGTGGCATGAAATGAGGTTCTGAGCGGTGACTGAGGCTAAAAGATAAGGTGAGATGAAGTTGCGAGAGGTGAGGTAAAACGGCATGAGGGGAGGTGAAATGATTCGGTGGGAGATGAGTGAGGCGAAATGAGATGAGAGATGCGATGAGTAGAAGTGAGGCGAAATAAGGTGAAATAGAAGAGAAAATCCATCTAAATCATTTTTGAGAAGACGAAATGATACGAGGAGAGGGAGATAAAGCAGGTGAGGCGTTGAGCGATGAGGTGAGATAAAATAACGAGAGGTGACCACATGATGCGATGAGAGGTGAGTGAGGCGAAATGAGATGAGATGTGCGGCGAGTGTGAGATAAGGTGACTTGAGGTGAGAGAGAGAGTAAGAGACAGAGAGACAGAGATAAAATAGGATGAAGAGAGCCGGGAAGGGATGAGACTATTTATTTTTGAGGACACGTAAGGTGAGGCGAAAGGAGGTAAGATGGAAAAGTAGAGGGGAGATAAAATGAGCTGAGTTGAGACGAATTTAGGTGAGTAGCGGCAAGTAAGGCGAAATGAGATGAGATATGCTAGAAGAAGGGAGGCAAAATTAGGTGAGGGGAAGAGAGATAATGTAAAACAAGAGGAGAGGTGAGACGAAAAGAGGCGATGAAAGATGTGTGAGACACAATGATGTGATATGGGATGAGTAGAAGAGAGACGAAGTAAGTTGATGAGGAGAGGCGAGATAATGAGAGAGTAGAACGAGCGGCGTAGAGAGCCGAAGTGAGGTGAGGTAATGCTTACAGAAGAGAGGGAGAGATATATAAACAAAGAGATACAGATAGACAAAGAGACAGAGATACATACAGAGAGGGAGACAATGAGAGAGAGAGAGAGAGAGAGAGAGAGGAGGTAGAGAGAGAGAGAGAGAGAGAGAGAGAGAGAGAGAGAGAGAGAGAGAGAGAGAGAGTAAAAGAGACCAAGAACCTACTGGAACCAAAACTGCTGATCATTCCTGTGCAACCTTCTATAAAACCTCGCCATTGACGAAATCTTCGATGCCCTTTGCCAATACCTAAAATCAATAGGTAAATTTATTGATTTTTAGGTTTTGAAATACCTTTTCAAATTCGCCTCCATTTTCTTCATAGCAATGGCCAATCCTCCTTCCTTTAACCTCACAGTTGGTACAACCTCAGCCGCTCCCAAGTCCGCCAGCCTTCGAAGATTTGAGCCTTGATCTCCCTAATCGATATATTGATTTTTCAATGTGTAATTATTGATTACCTGCAATGGTACTCCAATAACAGGGATTCCGAATAACAGAAGTTCATTCATGGTATTGATTCCTCCATGACAGACAAAGTACTGAAGATTCGGGTGGGCAAGGAGCTCTTTAATTGGGGCCCAATTAACTATTCTTGTATTTTCCGGGAGGCTGATGTTATTCCTCTCGAGAATATCGTCCATGTTGGAGTTCGTTTGCCAAATGACTTCGAATTTCGTGCTAGCGAAGGTTTGGAGGATTTGTTTGAGAAGAGAGATTTTCATGTGTTCGACCTGGAAAATTGTGTTTTAGGTGATTAACTTTGAAATTATCTGTTCTCACACCCGTACCACATCAGTTAAAATCAATTTTATTATCAAACTCGCCTTGGCAACACTTCCAAAGCTGACTAGAATGAATTGATGTTCGGATAGGCGATCCCAGTCGATTCCAGCATATTTTGAACGAGTTACAGCCATTCGTTGTTCAACAGCTTCAATGGAGACGCCTTCATACATGTGAGATCTGAAAAGGGCATTTGGAAGAGAGAGAGAGAGAGAGAGAGAGAGAGAGAGAGAGATTGAGTGAGTGAGTGAGTGAGTGAGTGAGTGAGTGAGTGAGTGAGTGAGTGAGTGAGTGAGTGAGTGAGTGAGTGAGTGAGTGAGTGAGTGAGTGAGTGAGTGAGTGAGTGAGTGAGTGAGTGAGTGAGTGAGTGAGTGAGTGAGTGAGTGAGTGAGTGAGTGAGTGAGTGAGTGAGTGAGTGAGTGAGTGAGTGAGTGAGTGAGTGAGTGAGTGAGTGAGTGAGTGAGTGAGTGAGTGAGTGAGTGAAGCACA
Organism: Oscheius myriophilus; assembly: GCA_964057215.1. Taxonomy (NCBI): domain Eukaryota; kingdom Metazoa; phylum Nematoda; class Chromadorea; order Rhabditida; family Rhabditidae; genus Oscheius; species Oscheius myriophilus. The sequence continues at coordinate 5,086,878 of OZ059902.1, read as the reverse complement.
AAATGTGCAAGTTCCCCACTCCCTGATCAAAGGACAATATCTCTCTCTTGTTTACACCAGTCACTCTTCTTTCTCTGTCTGCGTCTCTCAAAGAGACATCGCCAGAAACCCTCGTAAACAATCGGCAACTGGCCGCCGAGGGCTCATATCAACTTTTGACAACCAGGCACTTTTGCGTTGGTCCGTGGCGAGAGGTGGGTATTCACCCTTCGCCGGCAAAACCTTCCTCAACTCTCAACCGATCTGTCTTATCCTGCTTCAAATACAGAGGCCCCTCCCCTCTCGCAACACTTGACCACGCATTTTTCCAATTCTTTGATAAGGTAGGGTTTGCTAAGGTTTACCTGTGCTCTAAATGAGATTCCATCCCATTTCCATCACAGGAGGCACAATTCTCACAGTCCTCTGTGGAAAGGCTCACATTAACAGGAATAGGCGTATCCAAGTATATAGCCTTGTTTCCAGTTACCGTTTTGGTCACTTTTGGATTAGGAAGAGCCACCACATAGTCCCTAGGGTCCCTGAAATCAAATCAATATATCGATTTGTAAAATTCAGATTACATGCAATTGGCACCTCCGAAGTGCTTGATTCTGTTGTTAATTGGGCGAACAACGTCGAAGAGGAATTCCGACCTCCCGGCGTAGATTGTTCTATCTGCTTCAGTTTGAAGGATTCTCACCTGGAACTTATTTTTTAAATTAATTTTTGTATAATACCTCGGAAAATCCATGTCTAGCGAATAGAGCATCTAAAATATAGACTTGTATTACTCTAGCGAGAATAATAATATTATGGAAGAGGTAATTGGAGACCCGTTCGAAGAAAGACATTCCAAGACCTGAGAAAGGGGTGCCTGAAAAAGAAAGGATAAGAGAGAGAGACAGAGAGACAGAGACAGAGACAGAGAGACAGAGACAGAGACAGAGAGACAGAGACAGAGACAGAGACAGAGAGACAGAGACAGAGACAGAGAGACAGAGACAGAGACAGAGAGACAGAGAGACAGAGACAGAGACAGAGAGACAGAGACAGAGACAGAGAGACAGAGACAGAGACAGAGAGACAGAGACAGAGACAGAGAGACAGAGACAGAGACAGAGAGACAGAGACAGAGACAGAGAGACAGAGACAGAGACAGAGAGACAGAGAGACAGAGACAGAGACAGAGAGACAGAGACAGAGACAGAGAGACAGAGACAGAGACAGAGAGACAGAGACAGAGACAGAGAGACAGAGAGACAGAGACAGAGACAGAGAGACAGAGACAGAGACAGAGAGACAGAGACAGAGACAGAGAGACAGAGACAGAGACAGAGAGACAGAGACAGAGACAGAGAGACAGAGACAGAGACAGAGACAGAGAGACAGAGACAGAGACAGAGACAGAGAGACAGAGACAGAGACAGAGAGACAGAGACAGAGACAGAGAGACAGAGACAGAGACAGAGAGACAGAGACAGAGACAGAGACAGAGAGACAGAGACAGAGACAGAGACAGAGAGACAGAGACAGAGACAGAGAGACAGAGACAGAGACAGAGAGACAGAGACAGAGACAGAGAGACAGAGACAGAGACAGAGAGACAGAGACAGAGACAGAGACAGAGAGACAGAGACAGAGACAGAGAGACAGAGACAGAGACAGAGAGACAGAGACAGAGACAGAGAGACAGAGACAGAGACAGAGAGACAGAGACAGAGACAGAGAGACAGAGACAGAGACAGAGACAGAGACAGAGAGACAGAGACAGAGACAGAGACAGAGAGACAGAGACAGAGACAGAGACAGAGACAGAGACAGAGACAGAGACAGAGACAGAGACAGAGACAGAGACAGAGACAGAGACAGAGACAGAGACAGAGACAGAGACAGAGACAGAGACAGAGACAGAATTTACCTGTTTTAGGAGTAGAACTAGGGTTAGCAGGGACATTTAATGAAGTAATGTACCCATCGGCAATGGGCCAATTTGAGAACTGAATTGTTGAGGCATTCAGAAGATGGGCCAACCCTCCGATACATTCCTGAAAAGTTGAAATTTCAAAATTCAGAAATATATTTCAATTTTAGGGACAATTTGATCCACTTCCCACATGACTCAGGGTCAAAGTGCGCCCCGTGCCCTTAAACGGCAATTGGCTGTGACGCAGTGGCGCGTGTCCTTCCGAAGGTCGGCTGTTTTCCACAAACAAAGCGACGAAAAACTGTATTACGTAGAATTTGAACTAGTTTACTTGGTTTTTTGGGAGACACAATTGGGTGGCGGGGGAATGGTCAAAGATCTCTTTGTGACGTCTCTGTGTCTGTCTCTGTCTCTGTCTCTTTCTCCGTCTCTTTCTCTCTCTCTCTCTCTCCCTCTCTCTCTCAATCTCTCTTTTTCTTTCTCTCCATACCTGAAGAAAGTGATCCAACACAACAACATCAGTCTTCTGCTCCCTCATGTAAGACAGAAATTTCTTGTCAATGAGCATCTTCTCACAATACCTTTGATGTCTCTCAAGTATCCTGAAACACCTTGTTACTCAAATTCAAATTTCAATCTTACTTCAAAAAGTGCATGCTTCCTCTGACGTCCCATGGCCGGTCAAAGTCCGTGGGAACGTTTTGTTCCCAAAGAAGTTTTCCGGCAGTTTGCATCAGTTCAATTCCTGAAAATTGGTTTTCAAAATTAAAAAAAAATTACTTGCCTTCATCGTCGTGGCCCCACACACTAATTTTTGTCCAATCTTTCGGTAACTTCATTTCTCCGAAACCAAATTCATAGAGGTAGGTTTGGATCCAGGTGACATTTTTAGCATTGTGGAAGTCTTCTCCCACTTGGCGCATCATCACATCGTGACTGAAATTCGTATTTTTACTAAATTTGATTCATAGAAACACACAAACACAAAAAACGCCAAGATTTTGGACGAAAATAGTCAATTTCCGCTCTAAAATCGACTTTCAAACCCAAATTTCATTTCGCGTATGTATACGCGCTCCATTGACAAAACATCTGACCCATGGTCAATTTTTATTTGTGCGATTATTTTCGCGCTCAATTTACTTTAAATTTCAAAGTTCTTTACGTTTATATTGGAATCAGTGGTTTTTGTACTTTGAAGTCTGCCAACGTCACTTCCCTTTTCATTCAACCCACATAAACCTTGAACTTTCCGATAGCACAGTGTTTCATTTTCTTTGCAAAGGTGACCAAAGCTATTTATTGACCAGGGCAAGGTCATGGGTAAATACACAAACGACGGTTTGTTTCAATTTTAAAGGATTTTTGGTTTTGGGTCCCACCGCGATCGCCAGGTTCCCGGGCGCGCCCGCGAGGTGGAATGTTTAATTTAAGAAATCAACTGTAACTCTTTGAAAAGTTTAATTTTTGCGCCAAAAAGGGAACAAAACAGAAAAAACTTTCGTAACCTCTACCACTTCCGATCACTTTGCAGATTGCCAACCTTCTTCTGTCTCAATGGCGCCACGGACCGGAACATATCACAAAACAAAACCGCCTTTTCCCGCTTGATAAAACCGAAAAGCGCCCGCAATTTAGCAGCCGATGAGAAAGGAGAGAAAAGACTCTTGCGACGGACACAAGCAGTACACAAAGGTCATGGCGATCGCAGAGAATTGTTTCAATCGGGAGAGTAAAACAGTTTAAACTATTTGAAAGTCATTGTTTTGTAATTTAAAAAATTTGTTTAAATAATGTTTTTTTTTTCAAATTTAGGTAAATTGAATAATGAAAAATCCTTCTACCACTTCGAATATCAACATTTTTGCCCTTTTGCGTACTAAATTTTCAGCACCACGATACTATTTGCAAATCTATTGTTTGCCTTTTTTTAATTACATCAGTTTTAATAAACTTTTTGTTGTTGATAAAACAGACAAATTCGTTTAAAATGATAAAGTAAACGCAATAAATACAGTCAATTACAAAACATGCCGTGCAACTCAAAACCTAGTACGCAATACAACAAACGCTATTTTTGGTAAAATGTTCGCTTTGAAACATATTTTAATCGAACAGTTAATTAATTGTATTTCCAACGTTGAACATGCAAAATATGGTAAAACTCAATGCAAAAAATAACGTAAGCAAAAATTGACAATTCCGAACATTGTCGTTTGATCAAAAATAGAGTACGTAATGTAGGGGGCGAAATGTGGGTTAGAAATATATAAGAAATTCCGGTTTTTTAATTGAAAAGTGGAAAATTGGGGTGTGTGTCTAGTTTGGAACAAAGCGACCACACCCATTTTCGGACAAATGACCTTGTTTTTCCGGGAGTGCATTTTTCGCGTTCAATTTTATCGAGACAAGACAAATGAATGGAATCTCTCTGCAACTATTTGCAAAAATTTTTGGAAGAAATTTGGCGGCCTAAGAATATTTTTGCGATTTCAGAGTGAGGGCTTCGGCCGGCTAAGGGCCGCACTGCGGCCCTTAGCATGCAATAGGCGGGCTTAGTCCACCTCGGCAAATCTTTGTGTACTCCAGAGTTCGAAGACCTTCGGCCGCTTTGGGGCCGCATCGCGATTCAACGTCAGGTACTCTGCAATCAGCAGGCTTCGGCCGCTTCAGAACATCTTTGCTGTCAAAGGAGACTTCGGCCGCCTAAGAGACGCTTCGCGGTCCAATGCGGAGCTTTAGCTCTATGCACAATCAGGATTTGTAATTTTAACTTCCTGATAAAAATCATATATTTTGGTGAGATCGACAAGCAGAGAATATGGTGTTAATATGCAAAATTGAAGGAAAATTTTGGTAAAATACGTTTTTGGTGACACGGTCAGCTCTGCCAAAACTAGTAAACTGGCTAACAATTTTTCGATTTAGTTGTGAAAATACATAAAAACTTGAATATACCTATAGTCCATTTCCAACAAAGAGTTGACAACTTTCTATGACCTTGATTTTCACTCGTGTATAACCGTTAGCAGCTTGAAACATTGAAGTGAATAAAAATATTACAAACGAAACAGCACAGTAAAAGAGGAGTGCGCAGACAAATAAGAAATCTCGGTGGGACCAAATGTACCTAGTCCTTTAGGAAAATCCTTTTTTCCTCGACTCTTTTTAGGAAACGCACTATACCTGTAACACCCAGTTGAGGGAAATAACGCAACATTTAGTCCTGAGACGAAGGAGACGGTAGTCAGGGAAAGAAGAGCGAATACCCGGTTAGGAAAGACCATAATGTTTGTACTTCGGAGATCAGAAGGAATTCCTCAGCCACCGGCCGCTCGAACCGTCAAGGGCGGCAGCCGCTGTGACGACACACGTGTAGGAACGGCGACGAAACGACGAAACCACACTTGAGACCTGGAGAAAAAGAGGAAGATTAGGGCAAAATGAAATAAAGAGCAAACTACAAGAACATTTTACAATTTGAGATACAATTTTTGGGAATGAAAAGTCTTTGGTTTGGGGAAGTCATTAGCAGAATAAAAACGATCCCACAAAATTGTCGCGGATACACGGCACAGAAACGTGAGAGAGCGCCGAAAAAAGCGAGACGCAGAATGGCGCGCTATTCAAACGATATTTTCGACTAAACTTTAGGCGCTCCTAATTTGGTTCATTTTTCTCCAAGAAGAGAAAACACTTTTCTGAATCATGAGAATGAGATCAACTCATTTATCACAAGCGCAAAAAACTTTTTAGGCGTTTTTCCCCAGCAATGAAAACTCCTGCAGACCTTTAAAGGAGTTGTCAATAACCTGCACATCTAATGGGTTGAAAAGGGTGGGAAACATGAAATCGCAGATAATTTTGTGTGTCAATAGGGGTCACCACGGGTACATTATCGATGGGCTACGGGTATGCTTGATAATCGTTTGGATGTCGGCTCATCTCCAAAAAATCGAAATCGATTTGGTTAGGTCCCGCAGCGATAATGAGAATTGTTGAGTGAGGGAGTGAGATAGAAATAGAGATAGATAGAGAGAGAGAGAGAGAGAGAGATAGCAGAGGGAAATAGAGGTTAGAACAGACGATAGAGACGAATGAAATTCAGAGTCAGAGAAATATAATAGAGAAAGAGATGGAGAGAGAGAAAGAAAGAGAGAAAGAAAGAGAGAAAGAAAGAGAGAGAGAGAGAGAGAGAGAGAGAGAGAGAGAAAGAGAGAGAGAGAGAGCTTCTGTGAGACAAAACAAGAGAGATGTTAGAGAAAGATACAGAGATTTTGAGATGTTAAAGTAGAAGTAGTGAAAAAGAGAGAGGTTGAGAAAGAAAAGAGAGAGAAGTTAAAGAGAGTGAGACAGAGTGAGAGACTGAAACTGAGTGAGAGACATAGAGAGAAGAGAGAGGAGAGAGAGAGAGTGAGAGAGAAAGAGAGGAAGAGAAAGAGAAAGAAAATAGAAAGAGAGATATAGAGAAATGGACATATAAAAGTTGATGTAGAGAGAAATGCAAAACGAGAGAGGAAGAGAAATAGAGTGTGAAAGAGAGAGGGAGAGAGAAATTCAGAGAGATCTAAAGAACGACTCAAAAAAAGAGAAAAACCATGAAAAAATGAGTTCCTGCCCTTTAGTCAGCTGTTGTTTCTTCTAATCGCCGCATTCCTGCCATCTCTTTGTCTCTTTTGCCATTTTTCGCCGTCCGATTGCGGCGCAGACCGTAAAGAGAAAAGAAGGAGCTGCTGGCAGGAGGGCGAAAGGGCGACCTACGGCCGAGACGGGGGGACGCCCCCGGAAATGGGGCGTGGCCGGAGATTGAATGTGAAAACGGGTGATTTCTGAGAAAGTAGCAAATTTCAGATATAGTTGCCTCTCTCTTTCTCTCTCTCTCTCTCTCTAACCTATCCCGGCAGAAACATTTTCACTCCCACGCCAAGTTGCGTACTGCGACTGAAATAGCGTTCTCATAGTGGAGACACAGAGAAACGGTATGTGTTTTAGCGTTTGGCCGAAAATGTCCAACTTTTTACAACATCTACGTGAGAATCAGAAGAATTTATGACCCCTGCCTGCAATCTGACCTTGCTTCCATGCTTCATTCAATTAGAAAAGTGAAGCGATAGTAGCACGTGGGGGAGTGGGTACCGTAACCATTTTTTGTTTAATACACATTTAATGCTTTGTAAATTACATTAAAATAAAATAGTTACTGTTCGACTGACATTTTCGGTCAAACGCCATTCACTGTAGTTATTCCGGTAGGCACTTTTCAACAAAGCATTTGAAAATAGGGAAAAGTATGTGTAAAATAATTTAAGAACATTTTTTTTTGTTTTTCACCGACAAATTTACAATAAAAGCAAAACATTAAGCGAATCGGGACTCGAACCCACAACCTCCAGCAAATGAGTCTAGGCGCTTACCATCTGCGCCACTTGGTCAAGTTCTACGTCTAGGCGCGGGCGACCTTTGCACCGATTCGCGTACTAAAATGCTTCTAGCTCGAAAGTGAAACGCCTTAGGCCATTTTAAACCATATTGATCGATTTTATGTTAAATGCTCTATCGAATGATATGCGTCTCACCCGGAATCTAAAATTTTGGCCGATTTTATAAGGCGTTTTGTTTTGGTATTTCATGAAATTTTAATGTTACGATAACTAGCATAACCTTTTGTGTTTAAGCCGTCGTTTAATGTACTATTTACCTTTGAAAAACTGCAGTTTCGAACCTAAAACAGGGCCAAAATCGATGCAAATCCAGAAATTTTAATATGGGCTTTTTTCGGCCTCAGGAAGGCATCGCTCATTATTGGACGGTTTTTTGGGAGTGAAAATGAACCAAATGAATGTTTCACTTTATACCAGCAAGTTCAAAGAACAAACACTCGCACTTCTACCCTGCTGAGCGAGGACAATACCCCGTCGCGTCTTGGAAGAAACTTTCCCCTCAATCCGTTGGCACTGACGAACCAGTTTCCCCGACGCAAAACACTCGAAGAAGCTAAAAGAGTGCACTTAGCCCACGGCGTTTCGCTGTTTCCTTGATCAGTCTGATAGAAGGAAGTGATGGAAATAGAAGGAAATTTGTTTGAAGATGTGAAAGGGAAGAATGTTTGAATTTCAGGTGATTGGCTTTTTATACTGTGAAAAAGGGAGGAAATGATGTGGTTTTTGGACTTCCGGACATGCCGCGGCAAGAAGTCGTAAAAAGAAAGTGTAGTGATCGGTGAGAGAACGGTTACGTGAGACTTTCACTCGGAGATCAAACCATGAATTCTCGCTCACTTCGTCTTTTATCCTCTCACTCACTCACTCACTCACTCACTCACTCACAAAAACTCAGTTGTAACCTTACAGATTTATTTATACCATTTAGCAAAAATATCAAGAGAAGACCGGAGGAAGGTCAAGAAGAGGGAAACGAGGAGGCGCGATTAAGGAGATTTCTGGGAAAATGAGTATTACGCTTAGGGCGCGTAAATTTTGTGGACACAGAAAGCAAAGAAGGGATTTTGGGAGGGGGCGAAAAAGGGTAGTAGGTGCACCCCTTGATCTCAACGGGGATTCGCTTACGATTGTATGAATTGAAGGTGGAGAGAGGGGGATTTTTCCTATAGAACTCATATGGGCAGATATCGCTGCTGTCGGAATCAGGGGAGTAGACTTTACGTGGGTAGGGCTGGGCTTTGGGTGTGGTAGCGATGGGGTAGTTTTCCGAATCGGAGGAGGAGTGGTAGTCTTCTTTATAGATGGGATTTTTTGGGAGCCTGGAAAAGGATATTTGTAAGATTTATATTGAAGAAATATAGTGAGTCTTAAAGAGAGAGAGAGGGAAATAGAGGGAGATACAGAAAAAAAGAGAAACTCACTTTGAGATCCTTCTTCTGAGGAGGAATCGGCGGGAAGTACATAGTGCCTCCGATCTCAATCGGGTTTGGATCAATTTCGGGCATGGAGTAGGGCGAGGAAGAACCGGAGACGTTTTTGGGCATCTTCTGAAACAAAATGATTTGAAATATAAAGTTGTATTCTTCATGTTGAAAGAGACGAAGAGAGAGAGATATAGAGATAATTCCAAAAACTTACATTTTCCTCTTCCATCTGGTCCTCCGCTAGGTAACCATCTTCGTCACAGTTGGAGATATGTGATCCCATTGTTGAAAACTTTTTCATGAGCTTGTCCAGCTAAAAAATACAATTATAAACTGATTTACGAAGTAAAAAGCATAATTTAAAAATTAAAATTACTACTAAAATACTTACAGCTTCCTTTCGGAAATGGCCCTTCTTTTCCTGCTTGTGAAAGGCGACCCTTTCTTTGATCAAGCGCTCATTTTCCTGAAATTTAATGTAAATTAAATTGTATTTTCTTTAGAAAGGCAATACAATAAATGTGAATGTGAAAAACTTACCATATGGCTCAGCTCGACCAGAAACATTTTTCCGTCGATGAAGATGGCAGACGTCATGTTCTTCTTGTTTCGGAATACAAGTTGAAGTGTGATAAGTGGGGGCACCAAATTGGTAGCATACCTAAAAAGCTAATTATCGCTTTTAGCATCTGCAGCGCAGAATCAACGCGTTTTCAAAAACGAAAAAAGTTAATTACTCCTGACCTGTTTAATAATTAGCGTGAAAATTAAAAACACACGCTCCACGCTCTCTCACGCTCTCACACGCACACGCACACGCACACGCACACGCACACGCACACGCACACGCACACGCACACGCACACGCACACGCACACGCACACACACACACACTCTCTCTCTCTCTCTCTCTCTTTCTCTGTTTATCTCTTACACACACTCCATTTCTCTCTGTTAGTCACTCTGTCTCTATATCTGTGTCGTTATTTCCGCCTTTGAAGCCTTAACTTTTTGAGTTTACACAAAGTACCTGCCCCTATAAAGAACTGCAACTACATCAATCCATCATTTTGCAATCAATCAGCTCTCTGCGCACCCAAAGCAGAACTTCTTATTCTGTACCTATTTTCAACTTTTCGAAAATTGCGTTTATTGAACTTTAAGAGACCAAAGTAACATAAAAAGCGTTGATAAGGAAATACATTAATGGTACGTTGCCCTTGAGAGACTGATAACAAATGAGAGAGCCAAGAAGGTGTGAAAAACCTGTCTTCCATGACATACCTCTCTTTTTGCTCTTCATCTCGTTTTCTATTCCGTTACAAGGAATACATGATGGACAAGGAATACATAAACTCATAGATTTAAAAGACAAATCGGGGTCCAAATCTTCGCCACTTGTCCTAATCGGAAAACCGGTTCTTCATTTTCAACATTTCTTTTTAAGTGAATAAGTGGGGCACTTTGGAAAAGAACGAGTCCAATGTGATTGTGAATGAAAATGGGAAAGAATGAGGAACGTTAAGGTTAAGGGAGTTAAGGTTACGTAGGTTGAGTCTAGACGAGGTAAAGTTAGGGTACTTAAGGTTAGGGTAGATAAGGGAGTTGGGGGGGAGGGGTTTGTTAAAGTGAGTTAAGGTTAGGCGAGTTAAAGTTAGTTATTTTGTTAAGGTTTGGTGACTTATGGTTAAGTGAGTTTATGTTTAGTTTTTGCAACCTCGGACAGAAAACTCAACAAGTTAGGCTTTAAGGTAATTTGAGCTAAGGTTAGGGTAGCCAACTTTAGGGGAAATACCGTTAAGTGAGATAGGTGAGTTAAGATGAGGTGAGGTAAGGTTATTTGGTTAAGGTTTAGTGAGTTAAGGTTTAATGAGTTAAGAATAATTAAGTTAAAATTAGGAAAGCTAAGGTAAAGTAACTTAAAATTTAAGTGAATTAAGATTAGCTGAGAAAAGGTTAGGTGAGCTGCGGTTAGGTCAAATTTCGAGTTAAGGTTAGATTAGTTCAGGTTAGATGAGTAAGTGTCAGCTAAAACAAGATTGAATCAGTTAAGGTTGCCAGCGTTAAGGTTTAGTGCGTTATGATTAAACTGTTAAGATAAAGCTAAGATAAGGTGAGATAAGGTCAGATGAGTTAAAGTTTCTCGAGTTAAGGTTGGGTGAGTTTAGGTTAGAGTTAAGGTTAAGTGAGTTAAGGTTGGTGAGTTAAAGTTTTATTAGTTAGGATTTAGTGAGTTAAGGTCTCTTGAGCTAAGGTTTAGGTGATTTTAAGATTACTTTAGCTAAGGTTAGGGAAAACCGTACGTGAGTTAAACAATTTATTTATTTCTTGTGTTCTCAACAACGGTAATAATGTTGTTATTACTGCCTACTCCAACCGAAGATAAGATCTTTTTCCTGAGCTGTCCATTAACCAACAGTTGAGTGAAAACAGAGACAGCAATTGAAATTTCCATTTCATAGAACCTTAACTTTAGCCTTAACATTTCATGCTTTCTAACTTTACCACATCTCTGTCGTAATTGCAACCGTTTTTAAATCGCCATTTAAATTTTCTTTTGTTTGGATAAGCATTCGAACCAACTCAACAAGTAGGGGAAAAGAAGAACTCACTCCACATATCAGAAGGCGTCTTTCAGTAGCCTAAAAACTGCTTAAAGGGACCGTCAGGGGCCTTTTGCAAGTATATTTTATTTGGTTATTCATATTTTTATTTTTTCATGTTTCTATAACCCTTTTTATTTACTTATAGGACAAAAAGAATTTTAATGATGAATAAGTGGAATATTTTGTCCCAACGGATTTCAGCCAACGGGCCATTCCGACGGCGCGGCGTTTAAAGAAAAGTGTGCGCAAAACGGCAAAATGGTACTTTGCCAAAATTTTCTTTGAGGGTTTTGAAACCTGGTATTAAGATGCCGTCTCTGGAAAAGTCTTAGAAATAAGGTCATAGTCTCAGAATTGGCTGAAATACCATAAAAAATGGAAAACGATTAAAATACACTTAGAAATTAAGACACAGTTTCTGAAAGAATCTAGCGGCCCCTGTAAGACCACTGTCTTAGAAATTTGGTCATAGTCTCATAATTGGCTGAAACATTGTCAATAACCTTCCTAGGACCAATATACGACATTTTGAAAGTTTTAGCTCATTATCGATTTTTTGACCTGGGTTACGATAGGGTACTGTAATTTCGTAAAATCGGTCGAAATAAGTAAACGTGGGGTTATTCTGAAATATTTTGGCATATAAACTTCATATACAACACTGAAATAACGAAATTGTTGAGTACTTCGGCAACGGAGTCCAAAAACCTCGAAAAAGTGAAAATTTACGTTTGAAATTGCATTTTTTTGTTATTGCATTTTTCGACCTTTGACATAAAAGCGTCGCAAAACTAGGCTCCACAACGTTTTTTTTCAAACAGATTTTATTTATATGAAAGTAGCACCGTTAAATTAGTCTGACTCTAACTAAGAAATCCTTTTTTGAAAAAATAAATTTGGTTAAGTTTGAACCGAGTAATTCAAGTTTGAATGCCGCACCCCAAGGCGGCATATCCTGACATGGCTGTCGCTGCCGATCAGCGGCCACGCCCACTTTCGGCGACTGTCACGAGCAGCCGCCGCTGCATTTTCGGTTGTTATCGCTTCGTTTTCACAGAAATCGGGATAAAATAGCAAGGAATCAATCACCTAACTGTGAAAGATCAATAATTTAATTAATATTCATAAATAGACGGTGAAATACTCCCTTTTAACTCTCAAACAGGCCCCAGAAGGTATAAACGCGTTTACTTTTGCAAATTAGTGTCTTATGGCGTAGAAAATACGTTTTTATTAATTTATTATATCATTTAAGAATATTTCATGCAGAAAAACAACCGAAAATGAACTTTTTCAACCAAAAAGTCTAAATTCGGGAGATTTGGCAAGGTGCCAGTCGTGACTGGGGCGCGTTTACCGCATATTTTGATGAAAAAATGGAAGAAAATTCAACTTTCAAAGTGAATTGTGAAAAATCGGCAATTTAGAATCTTGTGTTTGTGTTATTAAAAATAAATACACACAAAATATAATATATTTTTATTAACACATCTTGCGTTTGCGCTTCACAACGGCATGTTTACAGTGATTGAAGTTCTACGTCACCAACGCCGTTACATTCAAATGTTCGCCAAAAACAGAGTTCTGCAGGAAATTTATCATTTAATGTACTTTTCATGGCCGCATTAGCATCCTCTGTTCGAATAAATAATCAAAACTAGAGGGTTTCGCTGAAATTTCTGAGAAAAAACGCGTTTTATGGAAGGCTGAAGTGTGTCTACTTTGAAATTATACCACAAAAAATCGGCAAATTGAAAATGAGTGCACCTGGCTTTAAAATGATCCAAATTATGTAAAGTTTCATTTGCAATGCTGAAACGTAGCGTTTGCCACTTGTAAATACGTTTTGCAAGCAAAAAACTGTTTTTTTTCGACTTTGAGACGGAGTATCACATGTTTCCACCTTTAATCTGCCAACAAACGGTGCACCATTTAAAAGACCGTCTCCTTTTGTCCCATATTCCATTTTCAAAAGTCGAAAAAGTTCGCATTCACGCGTTTGGCAGGGGTAGGCCCAGGATTTGCCTCCCTTTCGGTGCCGAAAAGTGGGCGGGGCTGCGGTGCCTACGCAAAACGCCGCTATAACATAAAAATGCGCAATTTTTTTCTGCACATTTTCAAAAATTAAAGTCCGAAAAACACCGTGACCATCCTGACCAAAATTGACTTTGAATCCAAAATTTTCCATCGATTTGATCAGGAAAAAATTTACTTTTGGTAAATCAAAAAATTTTTTTGCTCTAAATGTGTTCCAAAACAGTTCAAATAACTTAAGTTTTCTTTTTGTTACACCCCATAAGCATTTGCATCGGCTTAATCGAAAAAATTTTTTGACCTACCAAAAGTGAATTTTTTCCTCGATGATGGAAAACTTTGGATTCAAAGTCAACTTTGATCAAGATGGTCACGGAGTTTTTCGGACTTTAATTTTTGAAAATGTGCAGAAAAAAAATGCACATCTTTCTGTTTTAGCGGCATTTTGCGAATCTTTTATGTCAAAGGTCGAAAAATGCTAAAAACTGCAATTTCAAACGTAAATTTTCACTTTTCAGATTAACCAAACATTTACTTATTTCGATCGATTCTACGAAATTACAGTATCCTACTGTAACCAAGGTTAAAAAATCGATAATGAGCTAAAACTTTCAAAATGTCGTTTATTGGTCCTTGGAAGGTTATTGACAATGTTTCAGCCAATTATGAGACTATGACCAAATTTCTAAGACAGTGGTCTTACAGGGACCGCTCTATTCTTTCAGAAACTGTGTCTTAATTTCTAAGTGTATTTTAATCGTTTTCCACTTTTTATGGTATTTCAAATAATCACACTCTAAATAACTGCCATAGAATAAAAAGCGTTTCTCGTTCTGTATGCGTCTCTTAGCGAGAGATTCGCTCCTGGCAGCCATTTCATTTTAACAAATCCTCAAGGGGTAGTCGGAGCCCATCGTAATTGTAGGTAGTGCCATGTTGTATTTTATTACCGCGGGGAACTGTAGCAGAAAAAGGCCCCTGACGATCCCTTTAAGAACTAAAACTCACTAATTTCTTAACGTTCTTCGATTGATGGCTTTTATAGAAAGCTAAGGAGTAAATCAAAGAAAGTAGTACCACAGAAATCACGGCAGTTGACCCAATAAGAGCCAAATCAAATGTCAGAAAAACTTTTATTCGTTAAATTCTTATCTTTGACCAACCACAAAACTCCTTAGTGTTAAAAGTTGCTTTATTCCACTAGGAAGAAGTAAAAATTCTATGTCGTCTTTTTTGAAAATAGCGAAAGGGAGCACCAACAGAATGCAAAGTGTCCAATGAAGAAGTGTGATATAGTGGGCTTTATTCCAAAGCTAAAAGAAAAAAAAAGGTAAGCGGCAGAGTTTTTCGTTAAGACGCGATGTCTGAGATACTCGAAATTCCTTGGTCATAAAATTTCAAACTGGTCCAATCGAGCTCAAATTTTGTGTAGATACTATATATGACCTTTTAACATGAAACCTAAATCGAAAAATCGATTATCGATTTTTGGGTCGGAGTACTGTAATCGACCCTCGCGCTACTGTACTACTCTCAAAAATGAGAAAAACTAAGAAGTTAGGTATGAAATCGATTGAAAATGTTACGCTGACAAAGAATGTAATTAGCACAAAATATGATTTCCTAAGTCAATTTTAAACGTAATTTTATGATTGCGCGCGCTTTTCACTCAGAAACATGGAAAAAACCGCATTTGAATGTTTCGCCGCTGGCGGCGGCTTTGTCAGTCGCTTTCTCGAGATATCGCGTGCGCAATCAGATAAAATTACGTTTAAAATTGGTTTTGAACTTCAAAATTAAACAAAAATGCATTTCAGACTAGAAAAAAATGGAGCAAAGCTTTGGATTCTCAAACTTTGTGAAAATGTTTGATTTTTGTAATTTTCACTGATTATTTTGCAGTTTATTCAGAAAATGTAATATATAAACTTGATTTTCGCCTCAATATGTGTTTGAAACACATTAACATTTTGAAAACAACTTTTTTGAACGTTTTGAGTACCAAGATTGAGTTTGGTGCCAAAAAAAGCAACTGTGGGTCCGCGGAAGGACGCCGCTGCGGGCGGCGCGCGTGTTTCTTTGCGATTTTTCGAAAACTTGATGTTATGCAAAAAATTGGAAAAAAAATAAGTGTTGTACTAAAAAATAAGCTCAACATCATATGAAAAAACTGCTATACACTTTTCCGATTAGCAAAAGAAAAGTTGAATTTTGTAGTTTTTCATGCACATTTTGGGACATAACTTTTTTTGAGACTTGGGAAATCATATTTTGTGCTAATTACATTCTTTGTCAGCGTAACATTTGCAATCGATTTCATACCTAACTTCTTAGTTTTTCTCATTGTTGAGGACCCAAAAATCGATAATCGATTTTTCGCTTTATTTTTCATGATAAACGGTCCTAGATAGTATCTACACAAAATTTGAGCTCTATTGGACCACTTTGAAATTTTATGACCAAGAGTAAGTTAAGAAGTGGATTCACTTATTTCACCTCGCATCATAAATGTCTCTGCCGCTAGAAGCGGCAGAGTTTTCCGTTGATAATTTAAGTTAAGGCGTGTTAAGGTAAAGTAAGTAAGGTAACGTAAACTAAAAAACCTCTTGTTGATTAGTCGGAGCAAAAAATGCCGTAAGTCGATTCAGCCCAATAATAACATGACCGGAAGAATTACCAATGCGTAGAATCCAAAGAAACGTTATTGAAAACCAAGCGTAAAGCTGCATCTAAATAATTTTTTGCGTTTTCACAGATTTTAACGCACATCTGTCGTGAAGAGATCGAAATAGTTATACTTCCGAGATCTCATGATAATTTCGGTGAAAAGAAACATAGTACTTCGGTAAAACCCTAAAAAAAAACAATTTTGTTTAAAAAAAAATATTTTTTCTATATACCTGAGCCACAAAAAGACTATAATAAGCAGAATTAAAGAATTTTCGGTTCTTTAATACAAATATAATGGCAAATAAGTATAAGGTGGACCAGATCCAAGAAAATGTTATGAATAGAATAAGATAAAGTGGTAGAAAAACAACCATATCAAAAATATTTCCGTTCTCCGATTTGTAAAACAATGTAGTCTTCTTTCTGTTGATAGCTGTTTCCGATTGTATTCATTTTTGTATCGACATTTCTTTGATGAAAACAAGAAATATGACATTTGTACAGTAACCGAATCGATATATATGGCTATTTCGAGACTTTCGCCAAAAACGGTAACGGGGGTTTTTTTTTTAAAAAAAATTATATAAGGCTCCACCATGTTGTGACATAATATTTTAGAATTGGCTTGTATCTTTAAAATAATTTAAAATTCATAAGTTTAAATGAATTAACATATTGTTGGGTCACTGAGGCTACGGTAGCTTACGATAGAAAATGCCTTTTTGATTTTATCTCTCTTCATCGTCAACCAAATTTTAATTTGAAAACAGAAAAAGATATATAATTTTGTTGTGCGTTTGTACGTTTGTTTGCTTGTGTTTAGTGTCAAATCGCGATTACAGCGATAAAAAGCAGAAAACGTGCAAAAACCGCCAAAACACTAGGATTTTTTATAATTTTTTTGTGTGAAATTTTTTTTTATTTTTCTGAGCTTATTTTCATTGAAGCGGGCGTAAGTTTTCACAGATTTCTTCTTTTGAAACCACAAAATTTTCAGGGGGATAAAAAAACTTCAATGAAAATAAGCCCAGGAGTTTTCACGAAAATTTGAAAATGCTGTTTCCTCGTTTTTATCGTTGTAATCGCATTTTTACACTAAAAACAAACAAACGTACAACAAAATTATAAATCTTTTTCTGTTTTCAAATTAAAATTTGGTTGACGTTGAAGAGAGATAAAATCAAAAAGGCATTTTCTACCGTAAGCTACCGTAACCTCAGTGACCCAACAACATTTTAATTCACTTAAACTTATGTATTTTAAATTAAATTAAAGATACAAGTCAATTCTAAATTCCTATGTCACAACATGGTGCACCCTTATATAAATTGCATAAGATACAGGAAAAGGGTTTGCTAGAAACCTGAAATGAAAAAAAAATCTGGATAGTTTTTACTTTCACGTGCCGGGCTACAATATTTGAACACTGGTTACACGGTGATTTTGCGGTGATTTCTGGTGATTTTGCGCTCCCATCCAACGTTTCCTGAAGGGGTAGGCAAGTTGCGGAACATTTTTGCGTCCATTTTCCATCGAAATTCAAATTTAAAAAAAAAGAATTCATAATTGAAATTTTCCATACAAATTCAAAATTAAAAAAAAAGACAAGGAAAAAATTCACTTTTGGTAGGTCAATTTTTTTTTGTTGACAAAAATAGAAAAAAACAATCACGAACAACTTTCTTCTAAAACGACGCGATTCTTTTCGCTGCAAAGGGCATTCTTAAATTTCCTGCAATTTTGAAATGTTTTCGGTTCATTAAAATCGAAATTGCGTGTGAAAAAAGCCTGTTTTTTGCATTTAGGGCGTCCAGCAAAAGTAAATTTTCGAAGAATTAAAAAACTCTTCCCGGATTACTTTAGGTACCATATTACTGTAGCTGCTATATCAAAAAGCTACCGTAACCCACCAAAGTTACCCAAAAGGTACGGTATCGACACCAAAAATTACCCCGCAACTACAGTACCCATCCCTAAAATTAACGAAAAGCTACAGTATCCTCACCCGAAATTACCCCCCAAAAATACAATTTCCCTAACCATAAGTACCCCATAGCTACAGTATAACTAGTACCTGTAGTACCCCCTGACCTACCAAATTGCTACAGTAATCACACACAAAACTACCAAAACGCTACAGTAAGCACACACAAGAGCTACAGTAATCATTCCCACCCTACACAAGGTTACAGTATCCCCATCGAACATTACCCATAAGATACCGTAGCCACCCCCAAAACACTTCAAAATCTACAGTAAGTACACCCCAAATTACCCAAAAGCTACCGTAACAACACCTACAATTACCCACAATCTACAGTAATCCCACCCAAAATTACTCAAAAACTACTGTACCAACACCCGAAACCACCCAAAAGCTACAGTAATCACACTAAAGAGTTACAGTAACTCCCCACACTTTCCTACTTAAAATAAGAACTTATACTTAAAATTACACCTTAACTACAGTACCCACCCCGACCTAAAATTACCCAAAAGCTACAGTACCCACACCCAAGAGCTACAGTATTCAACTCCTATGATTACCCCACAGCTACAGTATTCACACTCAAAACTGCTTCAAATCTATAGTCACCACATCCAAAACTACTCAAAAGCTACAGTAGCCATTTTCAAGAGCTACAGTATACAAACCTAAAACTACTCAAAAGCTACAGTAAGCACATAGAGAAGTTACAGTAACCGCCCCCCCCCACTTAACCAAAAGCTACAGTATCCCCAACAAACATTACCCATAAGCTACAGTATCCACCCCCAAATCAATTCAAAATCTACAGTAATAATACCCCAACTACCCAATAGTTGCCGTAACTGAACCTAAATTTGCCCCCATAGTCACATTACCCGGACCCCACACTTACCCAAAAACTACAGTACCCACACCAAGCCTACACAAAAGCTACAGTATCCATACTAAAAGCTATGATAACTACACCCAATTGTTGTTTGTAGCCCTGACTACTGTGGGAAAACCAGGTCTTTGTTTCAAGAAAAAACTCCCTTTCTCTCTCTCTCTCTCTCTCTCTCTCTCTCTCTCTCTCTCTCTCTTTCTTTCTTTCAAAACCCTCTCTTCGTTACAAAACCCTTTATTACGGCTTTGCTGCTACAAAACGTAGAAAAGAATTGAAAGCGCAACCGAATAGTAGAGTCGCTAGAGTTGTTACAACGTGAGGAACTGGACTTGGAGAGGAGGGGCATTCGGGTTACCACCCATCTGAAATCTCATTTTGAAACACTTGAAAGTTAAATTACCGGTTCTCCAGAACCACCGATGGTCAACTCTTTGATGGCGTCGTCGGCGGCCTTCTTCTTAGCTTTCTTCTCAGCTGCTTCCCTCTTTTTCCTCTCTTGTTCCGCGGCAATCTTGGCGTTTAACTTTCTTTGCGCTTTCTGAAAGTGAGATTTAGGAAAAAGTTTTCTTCGGAAAAAGTTGACAGTCTCAGAATTGGCTCAAAATTCGTCAATAACCTACCTTCCTAGGACCAATATACGACATTTTGAAAATTTTAGCTCATAATCCATTTTTCGACCTGAGTTACGGTAGGGTACCGTATTTTTACAAAATTGGTCTAAACAAGTGAATGTGGGGTTATTCTGAAAGTTTTTGGCATGGATACTTCAAATATAACACTGAAATAACGAAATTGTTGTGCACTTCGGCAACTGAGTCAGAAAACCTCGAAAAAGTGAAAATTTACGTTTGAAATTGCATTTTTTGTTGTTGCATTTTTCGACCTTTGACATAAAAGCGTCGCAAAACGCCGCTATAACAGAAAAATGCGCAATTTGTTTCTGCACATTTTCAAAAATTAAAGTCCGAAAAACACCGTGACCATCCTGACGAAAATCCGCTTTGAGTCCGAATTTTTCCATCGATTTGATCGCGGAAAAGCTCACTTTGGTAGGTCAAAAATATTTTTTTCGCTAAAACGGATGGAAAAGTTTTTGCCATGTATTAAAGTAAAATGAACTCCTTTTGAACAAATTTAGAGCAAAAAATATTTTTGACCTACCAAAAGTCAAAATTTTCCTGATGTAAAATGTAAAATTTCAAAGTCGATTTTCATCATAATGGTCAAGGAGTTTTTTGGACTTTAATTAATGGGAATGTGCAGAAAAATGTGGCGCAACTTTCCAGTATAGTGGCTTTTTGCAGCCATTATATGACAAAGGTCGAAAAATGCGAAAAAACTGCAATTTCAAACGTAAATTTTGACTTTTTCGAGGTTTTATGGGTCCTTTGCGAAAGTACACAAATATTTTAATAAATAAGGATTAGATTCGGTGTGTCCATGACTAAAGCTATTGGAAAAACACCACTTCCAACGATTTCGACCATTTTTACAAAATTGGACCTATAGCTGTCGCCAAATTGGAATCATTCCAATAAAATTAGAATGTTCTAGTGATCCTCTGTTGACATTGAAGTTCGTAGTCTAATCAGTAGACGACAGAGCATGATTTGCACATTTTCGCAATTAGCATATGATTTCATTTTGGCGGCAGCTATAGAAGTTGCAATATGGTCTATAGGGCCCATAGGAAAGTTATAGACCATTTTTTGGCCGATTCTAGTGCTATCAACTAAAAAGGAGGAAATTCACTGACCTCAGTCTTATCCTTGACCTGTTTCTTGCTCCAGTAGTAGTAGATGGTAAAGACGAAGACGCCCCAGCCAATGAAGAGAACAATCAGAGCCACGAGACCAAGGGCTTTGCCCAATCCGAAGGAAGACTTCTTTAAATCCGCTTCGTCATCATCTGAGTTTTGAGCAAGGTTCGATGCAAAAGGATGCGGATAGCATTCTGGCTTTGTATTTCTGTTTTGGAGATCTTGTCGGGCCACACACACTCCTTCTTTGCCATTGTCATATGTACAGCTGATACTTGTACTCTTTTTACAAGCCTGGCCGGTGCTGGTAAGACCAGTACCTGAAATATATGGAAATTGGTTGCTCGATGTTTAGCTGTGCGCGCAATGGACGCGCCAGACTCCGCCCTCTCGCAATTGCAGTATTATTTTATTATAAAAGACTAGTCTTCTATTTCTTTGGCTTTACGTAGCATGTATATCAGGTTGGCACCCTGCTAAACAGCGAGCA
Source organism: Oscheius myriophilus (assembly GCA_964057215.1). Taxonomy (NCBI): domain Eukaryota; kingdom Metazoa; phylum Nematoda; class Chromadorea; order Rhabditida; family Rhabditidae; genus Oscheius; species Oscheius myriophilus. Next base: position 5,065,675 of record OZ059902.1, on the reverse strand, counting down.
CAATGATGACCGCTGTTTAGCGGGTGGCGTGCCCGGATATATCCGACGTTATTTTCGCAATGAATTGCAAATTTAGCGAGAATTTGGTTGATTTTCAAAAGAACTTGGTGTTTGACAGTAATTGGGGTTTGCCAGAAGAAAAGACAGCCAGGTCTACAAGAAAAGTTAGCCCCGCCCATTAGTAAAGTTAGCCACACCCACATGTTTTTGCATCATTTTGCAGAAATCTGCTGATTTTTTTTTTGGTAAATATAATTTCTAGACCGACGCGATTCAAGGGAATGTCAAATTCTGTAGACATCGCACAAGGTAAATTTGGCCACGCCCACTCGAAAACTGATTTGGCCACGCCCACTCGAAAACAGATCAAAATTTGGGATGCAATCTAGATTTTTGTAAAGATGTAGTATAGAACTTCTTCTAAGGCAAGCGTATTAGAAGTTATTAAGCAAGTTTGTTCGACGTTTAGCAGAAATCGCGCCGGATTGAAGAATTCAAACTATGCCACGCCCTCGTAGGAAAAATAAACACCTTTGGCATTTTTGCCACTTTAGAATTAGACGAATTTAACCCTTAAGTGTGTCTTACGTTTAGCAGAAACAACGTTTGATGAAATCTTGTCAAATTAAGCCACGCCCACTTAGTGAAATTAACAACTTTGCATACAATAATTTGTATGCATCGTCAGTTATCAATGGATCGATTATAGTATTTAAGAGGTTCAATGTTTCGATTTTGCGGAAAGCGCAAATACGGGATTTGGAAAATTGGCCACGCCCACTCTACCGAATATATTGATGTCAAAACTTACCAATATAAGCACACTTCTGTGTATTTGTTTTTGTGAACTTTGCACAGAACATATCCTTCTTTACACAATCGGTGACGTTCACACATTTAATTTGCGTCTTGAACGGCACTTGCACCAATCCGGCCACATTTGCTGAAAATTCATTGTAAATTTAACGTCTCAATTTAAAGTCTTACTCTTAGGACAGCACTTTCCCCTAACACAGGTTGCTTCACCTCCCTCAGGCTGTTTGCAAGGTTTAGATTCTGAGCAAATGGGTTGCTTGTCTCTCAGAGTGAAACCATCGGAGCAGAGATCCACTAAATGAAGATTTAGGGCCTTAGCTACCTTAAGCCACTTACGTTTACAACACCAACCGTCGGCACACTCGGAATCGGAGGCACAGTCTTTATACGTTGTGCAATTTTTCACGTTGAACCCGGATTGAACCCTTTCAGGGCCCAGGTGGTGGTGTTTGGGGCAGATTTCAGTGGCGTTTTTTCGTTTATATGTGCAACAACGTTTGTAGGGGGAACTTGCGGATTTTGAGTGGCATTGTTGGCTGAAAAAAGGTTTTAGTAAGAGAGAGAGAGATATATAGGGAGAGGCAGAGGCAGAGGCAGAGGCAGAGGCAGAGGCAGAGGCAGAGGCAGAGGCAGAGGCAGAGGCAGAGGCAGAGGCAGAGGCAGAGGCAGAGGCAGAGGCAGAGGCAGAGGCAGAGGCAGAGGCAGAGGCAGAGGCAGAGGCAGAGGCAGAGGCAGAGGCAGAGGCAGAGGCAGAGGCAGAGGCAGAGGCAGAGGCAGAGAGGCAAAGAGGCAAAGATGCAAAGAGGCAAAGAGGCTTACAAAGACTCGGCGTTATCCTTGCAGTTGTCACTCTCACAAACATCTCCAGCTAAGCCTTCAGAAGCCTCCGGGTTAGCATGAGCTGGGCAAGTGACTAAACAAATAGCCTTAAGCCTTAAGTCCTTAAGCACTCTTACGTTTGCAGCAGACGCCTTCCCCTTGTTTCCAAAGAGTTGCATGGTCCGAAATCGTCGTCCTATCAACTTTGTTTTTGCAGAATTCTCCAGCGTTCTTGTTACAGCCAGTGTTATCCGTACAAATCTTCATTCCTGCTTCATCTGCTTTAATCTGAATCTCTCCGTCGCAATCATCGGGCACTAAAGGGATCTTAAGTTCTTAACGACCTTAGGGCCTTACTTGTGCAGCACACTCCCTTGTCTCCATCAATTTTGGGTTCAACTTTGAGGTCACAGAATTGGCCGGTTTCGCACTCGGAATTTTTCTGGCAACCCTGAACCACGGAACCAATCCATTTTGGTGCGGGTATTCCTTGACACTTGTATGATATTTCTAAATAGATTGAAAATAGTTATAAAAATATTCTTACTCTTTTGGCAGTAGCCATGGCCAGGCCAGACAGGTACCGTAGGCTCGCCCATGATGCAGGCACAGCCTCCGCCATTGCAGGCACCGGTTATTGAGTTGCAATCCTTATCTTCTTTGCACTTCCTCAGGCCTTCTCCTTTAGGGTCGATGACGTCTTTCTCATTCTTTTCTGAAAAATACACCATTTCTTGGTTTACAATTTATTTTTGGCTTTGGAAACAAGACACGCCTGTAAACTACGGGAACAAAATCAACTGTAACTCAAAAGCCACCACCTTCATGCGAATTCGAACTTTTTAATACTCTACAAAATCAAATTCTCTATCGAATAGTATAGGTCTCACTCTTAGAAAACAGCTCTATTTCGAGATATGATGTAATAATTTGCAAGTGAAAAAACAACCACTCGCCGCCGGGGCCCTTTTAACCGAGCCGGCGAGAGAGAATCAGTGGCAAAGTGGTAGCATCCTCACTTCAAAAACTAGCGACCTGGGTTCGAGTCCATCCGGCGACTTTTTTGTTTGCCTAATAAAAGTTAATTTAATTAACAATGACAAATGGTTTCTGGTTCCTGTTACTTAATTTTTAAGCCAAATATGGTAGGAAACCCTATTTTTCTATCCATTTCTGAGGTCTTATTTCGAGGTCTCTTCGTGTCTATTTAGTCACGGCCGGTATTGATTGATTGCGAACTCGCTATGCCACTGCTGAAACCTTCAAATTTCCTTAATGTTTGTAAGACAATTATCGATTTTTAAAAAGCAAAATAATTACACAACGTGGGTGTCGAACCAGAGACTCTTTTCTTATGAGGCAAGGCATCTACCAATATACCGCCGAGTATCGTTTGCATTTGCCCGGTGCGGGTTTTTGTCGCAGCTGCTCGGCGCCGGCGCCATCAAAACCGACCGTATCTCCAAAGTAAGCGCCGCTAAGCGAAGCCGAAATGCGCAGTTTTGTTCAAAATAAAATTCTCTATCGGATAGTATAGTTCTCACCCTTAGAAAATAACTCTAGCTCAAGATATGATGTAATGAAACTCACTCTCATGGCAAATCCGGAAGGCCGTGGGGTAGTCGTTATCCGACGTTCCCAGAGCCGGTGCACAATACTTCTTTCCACCTTTGCAATCCGAGTTTATAGAGCACAAATCCATCGGGTGTTTGTAGCACTTTATGTCGAGTTTTTCAGCATTCGCCAGATTCTCCGACATACAAACTTCTCGAGGAGATGCGCATTGTACCTGCTCCGTGCATGTATTCTTAGTTGCTATTATGAGAGTGGCTAAAAATTGTAGTTAGTTAGCAAAGTTGTAGTTTGAACCCTACATTGTAGGTGGTACATGCACTGATTTGTCACTGGGTCGCAGAATCGGCGTTCACCGATGCAGTCAGCGAGATTTGTGCAGTTCTGATCGATACGGTAGGGGTTTTTGGCGTCAACAGCAACGGCAGAGAAAATTATGTCCACTGAAAGGAAGAAAAAACATCAAGCAATCAAAAAAAATTGTATACCAGCTGGACAGCAATGAGAATTTGCGTTAGAGCCAATGGTTGCTTTTTCACACTTTCCAGACCAGTTTTCCGTTTTACATTCATCGTCTTTCGAACACTGAGGCTGAGATTGGCGCATAGTGTACAGGTCAGAGCATTGGTCAGCTGAAAACGACTTTGAGAACTTTTATATTGAACTAGAAGCCGGAAAATTTTAGGCTTATGATTATTCTGCGGGACTTAAGTTATTGGCAAAGGGGGGCTTAATTGAGTTGTCCTTGGGGGGCTTAATTGATTTGTTATTGGGGGCTCAATTGACTTGTATTTATAGGGCTTAATTGAATTATCCTAGGGGGGCTTAATTGAGTTATCCTTGGGGGCTTAATCAAGTCGTCATTGGAGGCTTAATTGAGTTATCTTAGGGGCTTAATCAAGTCGTCATTGGGGGGGGGGCTTTATTGAGTTGTCCTTGGGGGCTTGAATGAGTTATCTTTGGGGGCTTAATTGAGTTATCTTTGGGGACTTATCAAAGTTAGTTAATTAAGCGATGCATTAGGAGGGGGGACTTAATTGGAGAGGCCTTTGGGGGGGGGGGGGGGTCAATTACGTTGTGATAGGGAGATTGGATAAATTGATTGGTGTTTTAGGGGCTCAATTGGATGATCCCTCAAGGATTAATTACCTTATTAGATTATGCTTTGAAGGGGGGGGGGGTATTTGGATGGTCCATTTGGGGGGCTTAATTACGTGGTCCTATGGGGGCTTGATCAGATTTCGCTCTGTAGGTGGGGCTTACGAGTGATGTATTTGGGGGGCTAAATCAAACAAGGTAAAACTAGGCTGAAAATGATGTGGGGGCTTAACTGAATAACTCCCGCATCACTACAATCTCATCACCCCCACCTGCGTAACAGATGTTTTCGTAGCCGTCTCCCAAAGTGCGACCACCGGGAGGTTGAAGACAGAGGAGCTTCAGATCGCTCTCCTTTGTTTTCTCAACTTCAGATTTGCAATCGTCGTCCGCACAGTCTGCTGTCCTCTTCGTGAACTGTTCAGAAGACCTCTGTCGACAGTCCACGTAGTGCTTGCATCCAACCAACTCGTGCGTACGACTGAAACATAGACCTGTTCTGGAAATTAGGTTGAACGCACTCGATTCTCATAGGCTGAACAGCTTCGGGCGGAGTGGAGACAGCGTCCCTGTCGTCTGAAACCATTTTGATTTTCTTGGGAGCAGGTGGGGACAAACTCACATTCACACAAACGGTGTCTATCCAAGGACCCGACCTTTTCGCAGATTTTGCTGAAATCCCTGTTTCAACATATAAAACTTTAACTCACATCTTGTTATCTTCGCTGGTGATGCTGGGGTCACAGTGGGACTGGAGTGCTGCTTCGCCTTGGCAACCGCAGAGAGCCTTTGATTCTCCTTTTGAGGCTTGAGCACTTTCGAGAGCGGTTCCCTTGCATTTAACTAAAAGAGGGGATTGAGTGAAATAGATGGAGAGAAAAGTGAGGCAAGCCTAGGTGAGGAGAGGCAAGATAAAGCGAGTGAGAGGGACAAAGTGAGTGAGATGGGGTGAGAGCAACCATGGCAAAATTGCGGGCCGGGCCGATTTGGGAACGGGCCGGCCCGGGCCGTCCCAAGAAATTTTTGTTTGTTTTTTTTTTGATTTCTACGCATACATTTTTGGTCGGGCCGTGAAAATTTTGGTAGCGGGCCGGCCCGCAGCCATGGTTGGGTCAGAGTGATAGGCTACGGTAGTGTCTATTTTCGTTTATTACGGTAGTCTATGATAGGCTACATTTGGGTTACTGTAACACATGTTACCACTCAGTAGGTTACTGTAGAGATGGATACCGTAATTTTGTTTGGATTACGGTAGCAGAGTTATTCCGTATCGTACTATGGGTTACTGTAGCGCGTGGGGTACTCTAGATAAATCAGTTTCCGGATTACTGTAAGGGAAGTCAACTACAGGGGCTTTCCATTACAGATGCTACGGTTTCGAATATTTTTGCTGGGATACCGTAATGAGCGGGTTACTGTAGCCTTTTTTACGGTAGCCTTTGCCGTCGCTTGTTTTGGTTTGCTGTAACCAATGGCATACTGTAGCATGAGTTACGGTCGACAGTAGACGGTAGTTCCGGTTACGGTAACACGAGTTTCGGTTACTGTAGAACGGGTTATCGCCAATATGACAGCTTTCGGGTTACTGTAGAACCGGACTGCTAAACTCATGGTGACTGTGGTCCACATTACGGTAAGTGACGGTAGCGCGACTTATGCCGTGGCGTGTTTCAGGTTACTGTAGCGCCTGGGTTACGTCAGTTTCCGGCTTACTGTAACAGCGGGGGACTACTGTGAAACTACAATATTTCAGTTACTGTGTGGTTACTGTAGCGCGCTTGGGTTGGTTTAACCTTACTAACAATCAAGTTACTATAAAGCGAGTTATCGTAACTGAGTTGGCTTTCTTACAGTAAACTCGGGTTACTGCGCCTCATGGTGACTGTGGTGCAGGTTACGGTAGGATACGGTAGCGCGACTTTTGACGTGTCGTGGTTTGGGTTACTGAAGCACGTGGGCTTACTGTTGTCGCTTTAGTTTTTGCAATGTAAAAGGTTACCTTGGGGATACTGTAGCAAGCACTGGTTACTGTAGCCTTACTGTAGTGTTTTATACCGTTTTAGGATGAGTTGGTGAGATTGAATGGAAATTAAATGAGACTCACAAGAACAGCAGACTCCAGTATTTCCATAGAGGCCACTGTTAATACTACCCAAGTCTTTGTCACAAATCTCATTTGCACCACAGCCATCAGCACCAGAACATGTCTTCAGACCAATGTTGGCTTTTCTCACCGCTTCATTACCAGCACAAGTCGGTCCTGAACAAAATTTGCCAATTTTCCTCCCAAATTTAGGCTCACTCGGATAACAGTGGTGGATCTTTTTGCCCTTGACGAGCAGTGCTTTCCCTCCTTCCAACAGAGATTCTCCACAGAATTCGTTATCATTGCAAGTTTCATCGTGCTTCTGGCAGGGTTTCGGGTAACTCTCCTCTGTAGGTTCGACGGTGTCGCCCTGATCATGGAAGTCCTTCGAAACGACCTTGGCTAAATCGATCGATAAATGAAAAACCAATCGATTGAACTTACGGCAGCACATTGTACCCTTATACAGAAGAGTGCCCGCATCGCAGGTGAAGGCTTCTTCAGTCTTGTGGTAGAGGAGGTCCTTGACCTTTTTGGGAATCATGTCTCCGGGGCAGAGGTTAGGGGCCACGGCACCTTAAGGTTAGGGAGTTAAATGGCCTGCTAAGGTTGACATACCACAGCAGACTTTGAATGATGACAATTCTTTGGTGTGGTGGCACTCCGTGTCAGTAGCACAGTCACCGTGAGCTTCACAGAAGTCCTTGGTTGTGTCTTTGTATGTGAATAGGAAGGCGATGTCAAGAGGGCAAGAGACTGAAAGGAGGTTTGTTAGAGAGAGAGAGAGAGAGAGAGAGAGAGAGAGAGAGAGAGAGAGAGAAGGAGAGAGAGAACAGGAGAAGCGCCAGGCAAAGTGGCAGAAGCAAAGAGCAAGAGGCGAAGAGGCAAAGAGGCAACAACACTGAAGCAGAGAGGCAGAGAAACGGAGACAAAGTGGCAGATAGGAATGGAGTAAGAGGCTAATAGGAATAGAGGCAAAGGCAGAGAGGCGTGACAACAGGGAGACAAAGAGACACAACTGAGACAAAGAGACAAAACTCACAAGTAGCGCAGACAGCTGTCTCCTTCTTCATTAACGAATTTTCAAGCGACATTTCAGTATGACAGATCTCTTTGTTCTCCACCTTACAGTCCTTATTTTCCTTACACATCTTCAACTTTCCAGCCTCTTTAACCAAAACCGGTCCATTTGTTACGGGCACTAAACCTTAAAAATAAAGACCTTTAGGCCTTCTCACATTGATAGCAGTGCTGTATTCCGGTTACAATTCCATCCATGGTAACTGAATCGTCAAGGAATTGCGTAGCTTCGCATGATGTTTTGGTAGCCGTGATTTTCTCATCATCTAGGGCTTTTTTCACAGCTTCGATTTCAGAAGCCAACTTCCATTCAGTTCCACCAAAGTCCTGCATAGACTTGGATTTGACTTGATCTGTAAAAAGTGAATTGTAAGACAGAAAAATGAAAGCTTACGGCAGCAAACATCGACATCTCCGTTCAACTTGGCGGAGAAGTGCTTGGCAGGGTCGCAAGTGGGACTTCCGATTGAGGCAGGAATGAGACCTGCAGGACAGAAGAAGTCGATTTTGCAACAACCCTGAGTGTTGTCTCCAACGACGTGGCAATGTTCACCATCTGTTGTGCACTTGTTTTCCGGGGAACACACTTTCAGGGAGGGGGAAGGTGTTTGAGGTGGTTGAGGTGTTGTTGTAGGGAGGAGCTTCTGTGTTGAGAGAGGGCATTGAGCTAAAAGGAATGGAATTAGTGACTGAAAGTTTTGTTCTCTTTGTTTATGGGGTTGTTTCTTCATTTCGTTTTTTGCTGTAGCGATGATCAGTTGCTGTAATGTGCGAGTTACTGCATAGCCGTAAAAAGCCGAAAAAAAAGCCGCTTTTTCTCTGCGTCCCGCTTTTTACACCCTATTTTCGCCTGCGTATCGCACGAATGCTGCATTAAGGCGGTTTTTGGCAGGATTCCAATTTGGCGACAGCTATAGCTACCGCAAGGGTCGTTATGATTTCCGTAGGCGCATCTGGGGTCAGGTTACTGTAGCGAGTGCGGCAACTGCAGCAAGGCGTACGCTAGCGTTAATTTCGGTAGCGGGTTAGTGCAGCGGGAATACTGTAGCGCAGATTTTGGTAGCCGTGTCGGGTTACTGTAGCGCCTGTTACTACATTGCAGGTCACGATAGAAAAAATATGGTAAATGTTTGGGAGCTCTGGTTACTGTATCGCTCAGGTTACTGTAACTCAGAGTTATGTAGCGCGGTTAAAGGTAGGACGAGGTAGGTCTTGGAGAGTTTTATATATGGTTACTGTACACTGTCAGCTTTTGACTTACTGTAGAACCGGTCAATAAACGCAACCTACTTTGCACACATTAGGGTATCGAAGGTCCCTGAAGTGGTTACTGTAGCGCTCATATGGGTTACGGTAGCTGTGTCAGTACCAAGTTATTGGGACCTATTGGCATACACGTTACTGTAACGCGGTTACTTATTAGCTATTTTGATATTTTGGTTACTGTAGCGGAAGGTGTCCTGTTGCCGCGGGTTACTGTAGCACGACTTAAACCAGCTGAACCTACGGTAGTCTCGTCATTTTGGTTATTACATGGTAAACGCTATCACGTTACTGTAGCTAAGTTGATAATTTTGCGAAAGCTACGGTAACGCGAGTATATTCAAATGTGCCGCGTTTTGGGTTACTGTAGCATGTGTTACTGCACGATAGGTCACGGTAGAACAATATATGTTAAGTTTTAGGGTTCGGGCTTACTGTATCATCCTTTGAGATTACTGTATAACTACTGTAGCATAGGAAAATTGTGCTGAAGATCCGTTTTGGGTTACTGTGCCCTTCGAGATTACAGTAGCCGCATAAGTTTTCGGGTTACTGTATCACTGGTCAGAGAGCGCGGGTTACTTCAGCACGGGTTACGGTAGCCCAGTCAGTACCAGTTACTGTAACCCAAAGCTTGTTTTGGATCTGATTACTGTGGCGCATGTTACGGTAGACATGTCAGTGTTTGGGTTACTGTAGCCCTGCGGTTACTGGAATACCCGTTACAACACGGTTACTGTACAGCTGGGTACTGTAGCAAGAGATCACGGCCTTCTGTAGCGCACGGGTTACTGTAGTTGGAGTTTTGTGGCGCAAGTTACGGTAGACGTGTGGCCAATATTGGGTTACTGTAGCGACCATGTTACTATACAACGTTTACTATGGTTTCAGTCACACAAGCGCAAGTTATGGTTATCTCTCTCTCTCTCTCTCTCTCTCTCTCTCTCTCTCTCTCTCTCTCTCTCTCTCTCTTCACTCACCAATAAAGCAAATTCCCTTCGTGTATCCGGCACCCAGATCTTCTTTTTTCTTACAATACTGTCCTTTTTCGCAACCCTCATGTTTGTCACAGAGGGTCAGTCCAATACTACCGTCCTTTCGATCGATCCCTCCTCTTCCCAATGGAGCTGGAAAAAAACGATTCACTCATTTACCAACTTAATAACTTACACTTGTAACAGTGTTTGATTTCCTCTTCATATGCCTTTTTGTCAAACTTCATGATAGAAACTCCGCAGAAGGTCGTGGCATCTGCCCCACATTCCGCATTTTTACTGCAAGTCTTCGTCGCGTCTTCAGAATCCACCACAACTCCGGCATCGTGGAATTCTTTGGAAATTGGCTTGGGGCAGCACAATTTCTCCGTTCCGAATTCAAAACGATTGACATCGCCGCAATCTCCGCTCTTCGGCTTTTGTTTAATTTCGTCAAGCAGTGGGAGCACGTCTCCAGGACACATTTTGGCTGGATCCGTGGCTGAAAAGACAGTTTTTACATAGAAAATGTTAAATCACTTACGACAGCAGTGTTTTATTGGGCCGAAGACTCCGAAGCAGTGGGTTTGGCGGCCAACTGAGGTTCCTTGGCAGCTACCGTCTGGGGCGCACGTCTTGATGTCGGTCATCAGGATACTGTCAGATCCCCAAAGAGGACATGAACCTGAAAAATGCGATGATTCGGGTTACGGCAGCACCCATTGCCCAGTGGGGGTACTGTAGTGTACAGTAGCAAACGGGTTACTGTGGTCCAGTTTACGGAAATGCGGGTTACAGTTGCTATATCGCGTAGAGGGTTTACTGTATTACTACAAAGTAGATTACTGTATAGTGGACTATCGTAATTGTGGCGTGTTCCGGGTTACTGTACCGACTTTCACTTTAGCGCAGAGTTACTGTGGCGCAGTTGACGGTAGCGCGAATCATGACGTATCATAATGTGGCCTACTCACGGTATGTTCACCATATGGTAAAACGCAAGTAGCATTCCATTGAGTCCATCTGCTTATTCTAATGAGTGAAGTTTTCGCTGCGGGATATCGTCAGTGGTAAACGCTCATTAGCATATTCTAAGAAGGTTTTCTCCATTGAAGGAGGACCGGAAGTGGGCTCCGATCTCATTAGAATGAGCAGATGAATTCACTAAAAGCTACTTGCAAGGTGAACATGCCGTGTACTGTAATACGTGGGGTACTGTTGTCGTGCCAGTGTTTTGATTAATGTAACAGCTTTCAGACAGAGCGGGCTACTGTGTCACAGGTTACGGTAACGATAAGCAGTATAGGAATCTTGTAACTAGCAGGTTACTGTAGTAATATCAGTTTTCGGGTTACTGTAACATCTAGTGGGACGTAGCGCGAGATACTGTGACGCAGGTTGAAGTATTGCAAGTTACTGTAGGGTTACTGTAACTGGTGGGTTACTGTAGCCATATTAAGTTGCAGATTACTGTAACAGTGACTATACAGTGCTGCTACTGTGGTGTAGACTACATTTTAGCAGGTTACTGTAATATTCATTGTTCCAAGGGATTTACTGTAGCACGGATTAGTTTGCAAGTTACTGTATCACCATACGGTAACACGGGTTCTAGTATCTATGTTGCGTATTGGGGTACTGTCGCGCGTGTTACTCTCTAGGGGTTTGGCTATTACTGTATCTACGCCAGATTCCAAATTACTGTAACTGTTTCATACCGCGGGCTACTATGACGCAGGTTACGGTATTGCAAGTTACTGAAACGAGCGGGTTACTGTATTCGACCAGTTTATTGGTTACTGTATCAGAAGTCAGATTACGGGTTACTGTAGCCACGCTAGCTTTTACGAGTAACAGTAGTTACAGTCATGTTCCCGGGTTTTGTGTCGGTGAAAACTAACGGGTTTCGGGTTACTGTAGTACACGGATTACTGTAGCACGTGCTAACTGTATTACAAATTTATCTTTTGGATTTTTGGGTTACTGTAGTCATTTGTAAACCTCTGTTGTGCGTAGTAGAGGTTACTGTAGCCCTGCCAACTTTTCGAGTTACTATAGCCAATGTGTAACTCTGGTTCACGTTACTGTAGCACATGTCTTACTGTAGGGATTTGGGTTACTGTAGCAAACGTTTCGAATGCAACGGTGTTGAGCTACCGCAATCCTCACCTTCGTAACAGATCTTTGTCTCCAGCTTCTTCTGGTTGTTCTGAAGCCTGACGGTCTCACAAATAGCCACATTGCTGTCTTTCTTCTTCCCGTCGCAATCCTTCGCCTCGTTACACGTAGCCAATTGTTCACCTGAGAACACAGCGTGTTTCATCACATTTCCTTCAGTGAAGATGGGCTCTGAAATTCAAATTTTACCCATCGACTGAATCAATTCTCACTTTCGTAACAGTGCTTTCTAGCCTTCCATCTGAGGTCACTGACAAAATCGTGGACTTTGGAATCAGCGCAATATGTGGCTTCAGATGCACATGGTGCAGTGGCGGAGCACTCTTTTAGATCCTTCGGTTCAAAGACTTTCGCATCTCCCAGTTGTTTGTTGATGAATTTGGCTGAAACATGGCAACATTGGGTTAGAGTACTCCACTTACGACAACACAGTTTGGAGTTCTTCGGATGGACGGTACAATCTTTTTGGCCCTTGAGATACGGTAGTTCACTGTTGCACTGTTGTTCAGGGCTCACAGCTAAAATGAAGTTAGGTTTTGAAAAGAGTGGATTTCTTACGGCAGCAATGTTTCTCGTTTTGGAAGACATTCAAGCAGAGAGACGTGGTCGGGGTGCAAGTGTCCTGTTTGTCGCAAGATAGAGACTTGGTAGAGAGGGCACCGAGGGTGCACTTCTCTGAAAAAGGAATTTTATTTCAGGATCTCTGGGTCGCTCATGTCTCATTCTCAGCCGAGTCGCTCATGCCTCAGTTCTCAGCCGCGTCGCGCATATATCTCAATTTTTAGCCGCGTCGCTCATATGTCTCAGTTCTCAGCCGCGTCGCACGTCTATAAATTCACCCGAGTCGCTCATATATCTCAATTTTCAGCCGCGTCGCTCATGTCTCAGTTCTCAGCCGCGTCGCTCATGCCTCAATCCTTAGCTGCGTCGCTTTGACATCAATTCTCAGCCGCGTCGCTCATATGTCTCGATTCTCAGCCGCATCGCTCATGTCTCAAACCTCAGCCGCATTGCTCATGTCTCAATTCTCAGCCGCGTCGCTCAAGTTTTGGTTCTTAGCCGCGTCGTTCATATCTGTTTTCAGCCGCGTCGCATACGCATCAAATCTCAGACGCGTCGCTCACGTCTCAGTCCTCAACCGCGATGCTCAAATACTGAAACCCCACTTTCGAAACACATTTTCTTTCCGACATCCTTTCCGTCCACTTCAGTCGATGTGCAGACACTTGGATTCTTCGTTTGACAGTCGTCAGACTTCGTACAGACCACAAGACCAGCGTCATCCTTCATAATCGCCTTCTCTCCTTCGAACTCCGGTCCTGAAAATTGCATTTCATATCCGACAATGACAAATTTCCCACTTTTGAAGCAGCGTTTCTTCGGCGTTTCGCCTTTCTTCGTGTAGTGAGCTATGGATTCTCCGCAGAAGCCCTCAAGGCATTCAGAGTTCTTGGTGCAAGTTTCGTTGGTTTGCGTTGCAAACATGTTCACCTTATCAGCGAAGAGTTTAGATTTGAACTTTGCTGAAAATCAAGTTTCGCATTAATTTTGTAAATGCTACTTACGACAGCAAACATTCTCAGTTTCATGTTTCTCACTTCCCTCTGGGCAACCAGTGGCAGGTATGGCAGAGTTGCCTCCATCCAGGACATAAGGGTACTGGCCATCTGGACACTTGAAGGCTGGGTCGAGATCTGAAACGGAAAGTCTGTCTAATTATCTAACGGTCTCTCTGTCTAACTGTCTCTCTGTCTAATTGTCTCTCTGCCTCTTTGCCTCCTCGTCTAGAGGTCTCTGTCTCTGTCTCTGTCTCTGTCTCTGTCTCTGTCTCTGTCTCTGTCTCTGTCTCTGTCTCTGTCTCTGTCTCTGTCTCTGTCTCTGTCTCTGTCTCTGTCTCTGTCTCTGTCTCTGTCTCTGTCTCTGTCTCTGTCTCTGTCTCTGTCTCTGTCTCTGTCTCTGTCTCTGTCTCTGTCTCTGTCTCTGTCTCTGTCTCTGTCTCTGTCTCTGTCTCTGTCTCTGTCTCTATCTCTGTCTCTGTCTCTGTCTCTGTCTCTGTCTTTGTCTCTGTCTCTGTCTCTGTCTCTGTCTCTGTCTCTGTCTCTGTCTCTGTCTCTGTCTCTGTCTCTGTCTCTGTTTCTGTCTCTATCTCTGTCTCTGTCTCTGTCTCTGTCTCTGTCTCTGTCTCTGTCTCTATCTCTGTCTCTGTCTCTGTCTCTGTCTCTGTCTCTGTCTCTGTCTCTGTCTCTGTCTCTGTCTCTGTCTCTCTGTCTCTCTGTCTCTCTGTCTCTCTGTCTCTCTGTCTCTCTGTCTCTCTGTCTCTCTGTCTCTCTGTCTCTCTGTCTCTCTGTCTCTCTGTCTCTCTGTCTCTCTGTCTCTCTGTCTCTCTGTCTCTCTGTCTCTCTGTCTCTCTGTCTATCTTTCTCTCTGTCTCTCTGTCTATCTTTCTCTCTCTTTCACTCACCACAGCATCTCTTCTTCGCGTCGTGGTTCAACACACAGAGAGAATTATCACCGCATGTGTCGTGCTTAGCACAGGAAGAGGAAAGCACCGGCAGACGGTCAAACGGACAAGCATCTGAAAATAGAAGTTTGTAAATTTTCAAAATTAAAACTCACTTTTAAAGCACATCAGCGTCTTCAGAACCTTTGTGTTGATTTCAGGAGCTTGGCAGACTTGATTGGCCCCAGGGCATGTCTCCTTCGTCTCATCTGTGCAATTAGCAAGGCCGATTCCGCTTTTAGACAAAACCGCTTTCACTCCATTGATTTCCGGTCCTAAAAGCGAAATTTCATTTTGAAAACTTTTGAATTCCCACTTTTAAAGCAGTGCATCTTCTGCGCTCCTCGAGTTTCCATCTTATCCAAAATCGAAACTCCACAGAATTGGTCATCGGGGCATTCTGTATTCTTGATGCATGACTTGAGAGGGGCAGCGGTCAAGATGGAGACTTCGTTGGCGAGATCTTTGAGTTTGAACCTTTCTGAAATGAATTCAAGTTTTAAGATTTGAAGTGTTCCTTACGGCAGCAGAAATCCTTTGTGGCGTGTTTAACACTTCCATCTGGGCACTGTCCACTGGTTGGTGCTGGCTTAGCAGTCTTTCCATCAGCCAAAACGTAGGGGAATTGGCCCTCAGGGCACATGAAAGAGGTGTCGACTTCTGAAAATGAAATTTATACAATATTCTTCCTTCTTTTGGAAGATTTCGTTGTTTTAGCTGTCATAACCAAGGAAATTCGCCGTTTTGCACCTGAGGAATGAAGCGGCGTCGCGCGGAACAAGAAAACGTGGCCAAGTGGCTCAACAGGAAAGCGCCTAGTCTCTCGCGCTGGTGGTCGAGGGTTCGGTTCCGCTCAGTAGGTTTTTGCACTGTTAGTAGACTTTAGTATCCATACGTGCTCGTGTACATCATTAAGAACCCCTTCCCGATTTGTAAGAGAAAATAAGAACTAAAGCCGTTGCCAAACGGATCGGGAAGAAAAAGCTGTTTTCTTTGAGTCTTCGCTTTTTGCAAGCAATTTTCGCCTACGTATCGCACAAATTCTGCATTAAAGCCGTTTTTGGCCGGATTCCCATTTGACGACAGCTATAGTTTGTGCCAAAACTATTTCGGAACAACGTGCCAATATTTTGATGTTGTTTCTGACTAGAGCGTGTAATATAGGATACTCAGGCCGTGTACGCAGTCAAAATAGCTGAAATAGTTTGGAGCGAAGAGTATATATAGGTTGAGGTCGAGCCGAGAGAGAGTCATTCTTTCTTAAGTTGCGGGTTACGGTAGTTACTGTAGCACAAGTTATAACAATTTAGGTTAAGGTAGATCAAGATATGGTAACTCTCTCAGGTTACTGTATTGCTTTGGCAACTGTAGCGCAGGGTTACTGTGACT
Organism: Oscheius myriophilus; assembly: GCA_964057215.1. Taxonomy (NCBI): domain Eukaryota; kingdom Metazoa; phylum Nematoda; class Chromadorea; order Rhabditida; family Rhabditidae; genus Oscheius; species Oscheius myriophilus. Next base: position 5,049,900 of record OZ059902.1, on the reverse strand, counting down.
CAGTTTAAGGCTGTGTCCCTGGTTTTGAGCTAATGTTGTACAGTTGTGCTAGCGCATGTTACTGTATCACAAGTTATGGTACTCGTCAGTACCGGGTTATGGTAGCGAGCGCGTTACAGTAGAACGCATTGATTGCGGTATTCGGTTATTACGGTAGCATAGGGTACTGTATCGCAGGTTACGGTAGATTTGTCAGTGTCGGTTTACTGTAGCGTGCTTGCAACTATAGAACGGTTGCTGTGACTCCAATTACGAAAGCGCGGGTTACAAAAAACCATGCCGCGTTTGGGGGTATCTGGAAAGCTCTACTTTTTTTCTCTCTTTATCTCTTTCTCTCTCTTTCTCTTTCTTTCTCTCTCTCTCTCTCTCTCTCTTTCTCCCTCTAACTCACCACAACATTGCTTCTTTCCAGCAGAAACTTCCACACAGGGAGAATCGGTGCATTCACTGTCTTTTGTACACACATCATTGGGACCACTAGGTAGAATTCCAAACGGACACGCATCTGAAAAGCAACCATTTTCCAGGATTCTTAAGCTGCTTCTGAAGCACCAAAGTACAAACTCACTTTTGAAGCACATCTGGACATCTTTGCCTCCAACTTGGGTTGCTCTGCAAACTTCGTGGGCTCCGGTGCAGGCGACCGTACTACTGCAAAGAGAAAGGCCGAATCCGTTCACAACCGCCTTTTCTCCTTTGAAAGTTGGTGCTGAAAGTAAGATTTCAATTTATTTGAAAAACGGGAATCCCACTTTTGTAGCAGTACTTTTGACTTGGGCCTCGAGCTGTCATCTTGTTCAAAACTGTATCTCCACAGAAACCATTAGGCTTGCACTCGTCTTGCTTTGAGCACTTTTTGAGAGGTTGAGAGGCGAAGAGGTCCAGTTCTTTGTACTTGAATTGCTCTAAACTTAGGTTTTAGGCAAAATCCGTTAAATTTCTTACGGCAGCAAAGGTTCCCTTCTGTTGCGTGATTCACGCTTCCGTCTTTGCAAGGTATCTCGGGTTTGCCTCCTTCGGTCAGGTAGGGGAATTGGCCCTCAGGGCACATGAACTTCGCTTCGAGACCTGCAAAAGAACAATTTTGAACAGCCTCTGGAAAGATTCTTCGTAAAGCCCGACCCTATGTATTTAAGCCCCACCATTTCGGTCAAGCCCCTCCAAATCAGTTAAGCCCCGCTATATTTGGTTAAGCCCCACCCTATTAGTTAAGTCCCATCATATTCCGTTTAGCCCCCCATTCAATGAATTAAGCCCCACCCTATTCAGTTAAGCCCCACACTATTCAGTTAACCCCCAGACTATCAGTTAAGCCCCATCTTATTCGATTAAGTCTCACCCCATTCAGTTAAGCCCCAATATGTTTATATCAGATCCACCCTATTCCGTAAAGCTTCACCCAGTTCAGTTAAGCCCCCCAGTTCAGTTAAACCCCACTCTAGTCAGTTAAGCCCCATCTTTTCAGGTAAACCCCACTCTAGTCAGTTTAGCCCCACCCTATTCAGTTAAGCCCCACCCTATCAGGTAAGTTCCACTATTCATTTAATCCCCACACTACCATTTAAGCGCCACCCTATTCAGTTAAGAGCCACTTCATCAGTTACAAGGTTAAGGGGTTGGGTGTTACTAAATTTCTTGGCTCACAAGTTCCACCCCCTCAGAGTATCATTGCTGTATGGGGGCTTAAATAGTACACTGCGAGGGGGCTTGACTATCGATGGAAGTTCAAGTTTTCTTGCCCTAACTAACCACAGCATCTCTTTTTTCCATCTGAATTTTCCACACATAGAGAATTAGGGAAGGCACCACATTCGCTATTCTTCGTACAGTATTTGTCAATGGCCATGTCCGGGAAACCGCCAAATGGACACACATCTAAAAATTGAAGTTTTTAAGCAAGTTTCTTAATGACAACTCACTTTCGAAGCACATATGCGTCTTCAAAACCTTTGCATCGACTGTGGGGGCTTTGCAGATTTGGTTGGCTCCAGGACAGGTCTCCACCACTGCCGGTGGGGGTGTAATTGAAGCATCTGTGCATTTGGCAAGACCGACTCCACTCACATCCACAACGGCCGGGATTCCTTTGATTTCCGGTTCTGAAAACACGATTTCAATTTCAAAAACGGTTGAATTTTCACTTTTGAAGCAGAACATCTTCGGTGTTCCTCGAGTTTCCATTTTGTGCAGGGTCGAAGTTCCACAAAATTGGTCAGACGGGCACGGATCAGTCTTGGAACAGGGCTTTAGAGGTTTTTGAGCAAAGATGATATCTGTGCTGAGGAGGTCTTTGAATTTGAACTTTTCTGAAAGTGAATTCAACTTTCAGGGTTTGAAAAATGACCCTTACGGCAGCATAAATCCTTCGTGGCGTGTTTTACACTTCCATCTGGGCACTGTCCACTGGTTGGTGATGGCTTAGCAGTCTTTCCATCAGCCAAAACGTAGGGGAATTGGCCCTCAGGGCACATGAAAGAGGTGTCGACTTCTGAAAACGAAAGTTTTGAAAGGGTCTAACTGGCTACCTGTCTAACTGTCTACCTGTCTAACTGTCTACCTGTCTAACTGGCTACCTGTCTAACTGTCTACCTGTCTAACTGTCTAACTGTCTACCTGTCTAACTGTCTACCTGTCTAACTGTCTACCTGTCTAACTGTCTACCTGTCTAACTGTCTAACTGTCTACCTGTCTACCTGTCTAACTGTCTACCTGTCTAACTGTCTAACTGTCTAACTGTCTAACTGTCTAACTGTCTACCTGTCTAACTGTCTAACTGTCTACCTGTCTAACTGTCTACCTGTCTAACTGTCTACCTGTCTAACTGTCTACCTGTCTAACTGTCTAACTGTCTACCTGTCTACCTGTCTAACTGTCTACCTGTCTACCTGTCTAACTGTCTAACTGTCTAACTGTCTACCTGTCTACCTGTCTACCTGTCTAACTGTCTACCTGTCTAACTGTCTAACTGTCTAACTGTCTAACTGTCTACCTGTCTAACTGTCTAACTGTCTACCTGTCTAACTGTCTACCTGTCTAACTGTCTACCTGTCTAACTGTCTACCTGTCTAACTGTCTAACTGTCTACCTGTCTACCTGTCTAACTGTCTACCTGTCTACCTGTCTAACTGTCTAACTGTCTAACTGTCTACCTGTCTACCTGTCTACCTGTCTAACTGTCTACCTGTCTAACTGTCTAACTGTCTACCTGTCTTACTGTCTACCTGTCTAACTGTCCACCTGTCTAACTGTCTACCTGTCTAACTGTCTACCTGTCTAACTGTCTAACTGTCTACCTGTCTAACTGTCTACCTGTCTAACTGTCTACCTGTCTAACTGTCTACCTGTCTAACTGTCTAACTGTCTACCTGTCTAACTGTCTACCTGTCTAACTGTCTACCTGTCTAACTGTCTAACTGTCTAACTGTCTAACTGTCTACCTGTCTAACTGTCTAACTGTCTAACTGTCTAACTGTCTACCTGTCTACCTGTCTAACTGTCTACCTGTCTAACTGTCTAACTGTCTACCTGTCTAACTGTATAACTGTATAACTGTATAACTGTATAACTGTATAACTGTATAACTGTACAACTGTATAACTGTATAACTGTATAACTGTATAACTGTATAACTGTCTCTGTCTCTGTCTTGTCTCTGGTCTCTGGTCTCTCTCTCTTTTCCCTTCCTCTCTCTTTCTCCCTCTAACTCACCACAACATTGCTTCTTTCCAGCAGAAACTTCCACACAGGGAGAATCGGTGCATTCACTGTCTTTTGTACACACATCAGTGGGACCACTAGGTAGAATTTCAAACGGACACGCATCTAAAAAGCAATCATTTTCAAAGTTCCTGAAGCTGCTTGTGAAGCACCAAAGTACAAACTCACTTTTGAAGCAAATGTTGACATCTTTGCCTCCAACTTGGGTTGCTCTGCAAACATCGTTGGCTCCGGTGCAGGCGACCGTACTACTGCAAAGAGCAAGGCCGGATACTCCCTTCAAAACAGCCTTTTCTCCCTTGAATGTTGGTGCTGAAAGTTAGATTTAAAGTTTTCGAGAACCTCAAATCCCACTTTTGTAGCAAAACTTGTGATTGACTCCTTGAGCTGTCATCTTGTTCAGAACGGAGTCTCCGCAGAAGCCATCAGTGCAATCAATATGCTTGGCGCAAGGTTTGAGAGGAAGGGGGGCGAACAAGTCAACTTCGCTTTTGAGATCCTTGTAAATGAACTGCTCTGAAATTCAATTCAAACTTTAAATTTTAAATATTCCCTTACGGCAGCAGATATTTTCAGTTTGATGTTTGACACTTCCATCTGGGCATTTTCCACTGGTTGGTGATGGCTCAGCTGTCTTGCCATTGTCCAATACATAAGGGAATTGACCCTGAGGGCACATGAACTTGGGCTTAGCACCTGAATAATAAAATTACCTCTCTAACTCTCTCTAACTCACCACAGCATCTCTTGATTCCATCGGAGGGATTTTGCACACATAGAGAATTCTGGCATTGCGAGTGGCCTGTACAAGTCTTGGTCCGATCCGAGGGCTGAATTCCGAATGGACACACATCTAAAACCATTTTTCCAAGACTTTTGAAGACCTCTGACCCGGCGGAGGCACAAACGCGGCCGTTGAACTGGCTGTGGTTGACTCGGTGGTAGGCTGAGTAGTAGACTCAGTGGATGGGTCCGTAGGAGGAGGAGGAGGTGGCAGTTGAGCTGGTTCTGACAAAAGAGCGTTTTTTTCTGATTTTAGCGAAAGGTAGCCCCACCAATCTTAAATACAAGCCCCACCACACTTTTATGGAATAGTTTAGCCCCCTCCATTTTGGAGCTTGTAGAGCAAACAAGCTCCCGAAAGACTCAGCAATGTAAATGTGCCCCCACACTGCGGTATTTGAAAAAACGACCTCACCCAAAGCATTTGGGGTTGTAGAGAAGCCCCACACCTAGCAATACAATTAAGCCCCCCAAATATGGCCTGATAACGAAAACGTGCCTTCCTAGGGTCTGATAAGGCAAATACGCATAGAAACGGAGAATCGCCCCTAGCAATAAAAAGCTGCCCCCCATTTTGGGGCATGTTAAGCAAATGGGTCCCCACCAAAATTATAGTCATGAAAAAGTGACCCTCACAGGCTATCAATCCAAATACGCCCTCCGTGCAGTGCAGCACCCTAAGTTAGCCCCCCCCCCCACTAATGCCTGCTAATTCAAAAGTGCCCCCCCCCCTAACGTCGTATACATCATATGCATTTTCTAGTAAACATGTGCCTCCACAGCCTAGTGTAATCATCCCCTTGTCCCCCTCCCTCACCACCAAGTACTTAGTTGCACAAATGAGCCCCCACCAAGATCCTAGTAATGCACATATATCCCCCACCGCCTAATGGTGCAAATATTGTAAAATAACATCATCCTAGGGCTTGATACAGCAGCTGTCTAATGCAAATGCGCCCCCACAACCTAGTAATCCAAATACGCCCCCATAGGTCCTTGTTATGCAAGTTGACCTGCAAAAGTATCCCCCACCAATCCAAGGAATCTAAACGAATTCCACCTAAGACCCCCTGAAGCAAAGGTGCCCCACACTTAGGACCTAGTGAGGTAATTAAGCCCCCGACTAAGACATGGTAATGTAAATGTGCCTCCCAGAGTCTAATAGAGCAACTATTTCTAATGCAAATGCGCCCCCATAGCCAAGTAGTGAAAATATGTTTTCAAGGGATGATTGCTACACAAGTGGACCCACACCAAGATGCAAAATTATCTCCCACACAGCCTACAAATCCAAATGTATGCCCAACTAGGTCACGTTTTCGCAGTCGCACCCCAAGTAACTCAATAGTAATCAACATAGGGCCACGCAATACAATAAAGCCTCCCTCCCCACAAACTTCTTTGCTATGAAAATGTGCCCCCCACGCCTATCATTGTGAGATTCAAATTCCTAACCAAAACTGCCCCAGTTTGGTCAAAACCAGTAGCGTTTTGATGAGTGGGGGACTTAACTGTAGCATGGACCACAACCAATAATGGGGGGCACTTTTCGATCTCCTGCTAAAGTCAGATAAAACCTCACTTTCAAGGCAAATCTTGATTTTCTTTCCATTGATCGGGGTCTCTTTGCACTCCTGATTTGCGGAACAAGGGGTTGCAGCGCAAAGAACCAGGCCAATCTCAGCCTTGTTAGCTACAGCTTTAGGACTCGGCTCTGAAAATCACATTTCAATTTTAAAGTAATGAATATCCCACTTTTATAGCAGTACTTGTGCTGAATTCCCTGAGCCTTCATCTTGTTAAAAATCGAATCTCCACAGAAGAGGTCTCCAACACATTCTTCATTCTTCGTGCATGGTTTGAGAGGGGTCTCGGCGTAAAAGGCAACTTCGGTTGCGATATCTTTGTATTTGAACTGTTCTAAAATCAGTTTTGTAAGTTAAATTGGTGAAATTTCTAACCACAGCAAAGATTTTGCAATGTCGGGTGCTTCAAACTGTCATCTGGGCAAACTCCGGCGGAGTTTGGTTCAGCAGCCTTGCCATTATCCAGAATGTAAGGGAATTGAGCCTCAGGGCAGAGGAATTTGGGCTTAGCTTCTGAAAAACGAGATTACCTCTCTGTCTTCCTCTCTCTCTCTCCCTCTAACTCACCGCAGCATCTCTTCTTTCCATCGAAATTCTCCAAACAAACTGAATTCTGGCACACTGTTTGGTCTGTGCAGGTCTTGGTCAGATCCGAGGGTTGAATTCCGAATGGGCAGACATCTGGCAGAGTTTGCTGTTGAACTGGTGCTGAAAATGAACATAAACAGCTTTCGCCAAATTGGCATCCGGCCAAAAAAAGCCTTAATGCAGAATTCGTGCGAAAAAAGCGTGCAAAAAGCGAAGACGCAGAAAAAAAGCTGCTTTTTCTCGCCGATTTTCGTTTGGCGAGGACTATAGTCACCCAGTGACTCTATGTCTCTATATCTCAGTATCTAACTGACTCTATGCCTCCGTGAATCTAAGTGTCAGTGTAGCAGTATCTCAGTGTCGCAATATATCCATATTTCTGTCTCGAGGTATCACTGGTTCAGAGTCTCAATTTCTCAATGTCTCAGTGTCTCACATTCAGTGTCTTAGTGCCTCAGTATCTATATGTCTATCTCAAGTCCTAATGTTTCTATCTCTATGTCTTAGTCCCTCCTGTCTCAGTATCGCAATATCAGAGAGCATATCTCAATTACTCTGTGTCTCTATGAGTTAGTTCCTCAGTGTCACAGTGTCTCAATGCCTCAGTATCGCCATATCTCTATGTCTCAGTTTATATATGTCTCTTTCAAGTCTTAGTGATTCTATGCCTCATCATCCTCCGTGTTTCAGTTTCACAGCGTCTCAATGCCTCAGTATCATTTTGTCTCGAAGCCTCAGTAACGCTATATCTCAATGTCTCATTATCGCTATGTGTCCCTCTCAAGGCTTAGTGTTTCTAAGTCTCAGAATCTTCGTGTTTCAGTGTCTCAGTATCGAAATGCCCCATTGTCGGTCTAAATGCCTCCGTGTCTCTATGAGTTAGTGTCTCAATGCCACTGTGTCTCAAGGTCTCACTTGAAGTGTGAATCAGTGCATCAGTATGTCTCAGTGTCTATTGTCTCCTTGTATCTTTTGGCTTTGTGTTTCTATGACCAAATGCCTCAGTGCCTTAGTATGCCTCAATTTCTCATTGCCCTGATCTGCGTATGCCTAAGTCTCTCAGTACCTCAGTGTATTTGAGTCTATAGGTCTTGCCTCAGTGCCCTGATGTTTCTCTTTTTAAGTGCCTGAGTGTATATGCGTCTATGTGTCTATACGCTTCGGTGTATGAGTATCTCAGTTTGCCTCAATGTCTAGTGTCTCTATGTCTCTTTGTATCATAGTCCATGTCTCTGTCTCTCTATGTCTCAGCGCCTGTGTGTCTCCTACGCCTCTTCTGCTCACGTGTCCCCCAATTAGCATAGCGCTCATTTCCACCCTCCTAGCCCAAGAAACCGGTTGTTCCACCGATTTCACCCTCATTTTCCAATGCAAACAGTTAAAACTCACCACAACAGTGTTTCTCAGCGCCATCCAACTTGTGGAACTGCTTCTTCAGATCATCTTTCATCACATCTTCACACTTCGCTCCGACAGTCGCTTGGCAGTCGTCGTCCTTGGCACACGGGGTGGAATCGGCCAGAACAGGCTTTGCCATTTCAAAGTCCTGAGGGCATGTTCCCTTCACCTTGCTGGCAATGGGACAGCAAACTCCGTGGTTACAAGAGAAGTCTTCGCTGGGACAAGCTTTGGTTGGGCTGCAGTAGAGTGCTCCTGGAAGCAGCTGTCCTTTGAGATCGAGGGTCTTCGGGCCGATTTTGACTCCTCCACAGAAGAGAAGAGGGTCTGAAGAGGATATGTCTTCAGGCTCAGGTTGAAGTGTTACCGTAGCAACAAAGTTGGCCATTGGGAGTGCAAAAAGCGATGGGTTTGCCGTCCTTTTCGTGTCCGCTTCGGGTTTTGGCATTGGGAAGGGTTGACATCGAAGGGTCACCCAATTTCCACGTCGTGGTGTCTACGTTTGGCTGCTGAAGAGAGGGAGTAAGACGGGAAGAGAGAGAGAGAGAGAGAGAGAGAGAGAGAGAGACTCACAAAAGTCGTAGTACATGGCTTCGGTTCGTTTGGAGGCACTATTGGCACTACGGCAGAGGCGAGGCCTGCCAGGCCCAGCAGCAGTAGGGCGAGCTGTCGAAACAGCACCATCTCTCTGAACAAAGAGATTGAAGAGGAGAGGAGGCGACCTTTCAGTGGGAGAGGAGACGATGGAATGACGGTTGGGAGGGAGGCCGAAGGAGCTGGATTCATAATCTGATGGGGATGCTAATTCTCCCTTAGCTAATTAGCAGAAGGAGGTTCTAGAAGGTCGGAATTTGAAATTTGGCGGGAAACAGAAGTATGCTAATTGGTAATTAAAGCGAATGCGATCAAAGGGCGGATGTCATTAAAGGGGCAGTAAGGGTTCTTTTCATTTCATTTTCGATCGGATACGGTCTTAAATTATGCGAATGAACTATGCAAAATTGTCTCGCACCCTCCTCATTTTCACAGCTATCTCAGTCAATTAGAATGAATTCGGTTCATTAGCATCCCTTGTAAATACCGGACACGCAGGGCGTACTGGGCATCCGCACAATCTGCGGACGGTCGGGCGTTTTTATATATATATATATATATATATATATATATATATATATATATATATATATATATATATATATATATATATATATATATATATATATATATATATATATATATATATATATATATATATATATATATATATATACTTTATCCAACGGAAGGTGTAACAAGAAACAAAACAAAAGAACAACACGACAAAAGAACAGGACAAATAGGGAAGGGCAGGTGAGGGGGGATTTGAGGTTTTTGCGCTACAGGTGCCCCGGGGTGGAGATGTGTGGAGGAGAGAAGGAAGTCGAGGGTTATTTTCTCCAGGCAGAGGTTTTCAGCGGTTCGCCAGGCCGCTCGCGGGGTCGCCAGTCCCACATAGGTATTTTCCTTTTCATACCTAACCTCTATGGAATGCCTGTCGACGGTTTTTGCACACTTTAAAGCCAGGTCTATCGAAAACGGTACATTTCCGACCCATAGTCATATACATTTTCTTGATTAGCGAATTTTTCTCTCCTAGATGAGCCAATGTTGTAAAACCCGCCTGACTGTCCCTTTGACGGCCCCATCTGCAGATTGCGAGGAGACGCGAAGCTGGTTCAACCGCCAAAAGAAGCGACTGAATTCCGCTTTTTCACTCAGAATTGTCAGGAAAGCTTTAGTTAGAAAGATAACGACAGATATAGAGACAGAGAGAGAGACAGAGATAGAGATAGAGACAGAGACAGTTTTGAATGAGTGAGTGAGTGAGTAAGTGAGCCGATATCTCACCATCTCCCCCTTTCGCCACATTTCTCTGTATTTCTGAATCTGAATCCATCTCTTTCTAACTAATATCACCAGAGAAAAGTCAAATACCTGAATCCCACGGCCAGTTTCTCCCTCTTCTGATTCCAATATATGTCTGCGTCTCTCCGATGAGAAGTACACCCATCTCCGCGTAAACAATCGGCTATTGGCCGCAGAGGGGTCATATATTCGAAGGCAGCAAACCGGGCAATGCGTTGGTCCGGAGCGAGAGATGGCCTGCCACGGAAGATGCAACAGCCAAACAGCCCAACCCAAGTCACTCTCCTCTCTCTCTCCCCACATGGAAGCCTCTCTCGCCACCACTTGACCACGCATTTTTGCTCTTTTATTCTGAAAGATGAATTCTAAAGTAAAACTGAAGCTCGGCAGAACACTACCACGCTCAAATGACCACCAAGCACCGAAAAATGAGGGTAGATTCTCAAAACTACCGATCTCACAACACGTTTTGTCATTTTGATACTTGGTAACACTGGAATTTCGCCAAACTCCTCCCACTTCCCCCGAATTTGGAAAGCTGCCAACTGTGAGTGTGCAAAATCAACACACTCGAAGCAAAACTGATATTATCTTTTCTGTGAGTGTGCCGAGGCTGAACATTCACAGATCCATTCGTGGCGGTATCTCGCAAAATTGGCGAACAGCCAAGTCCATTTTCAGGCGGCTTCAATTTCCAGTGAAGTACATTGCTGGGAAAGACCATCTCTCTATGTTTTCAGGCAGAGAGAGAGAGAGAGAGAGAGAGAGAGAGAGAGAAAGAGAGAGAGAGAGACCAGATAGAGGAAGATATCCACAGCGAAACAGAGATTTAAAGAGGCAGAGGCACAGACAGCCGCAGAAAGACGGGGTTGAGAGATATAGATAGACAGGGAGATAGAGAGGAATAGAGATATACAGGAAAAACTGAAACAGAAGACGTGACGATAATGTAAATCGCTTAAATACTCGATGATGAACCTTTGTATAACTAATTACTTAAAATCTTTTTTTAAAAATATATTTTGGAATTCTTTTATTTATTTTTTTTTAATAAAAAAGCGGTTATTTTTATTTGGTAAAAGTGTATTTTCCAAGAAAACCCCTCCAACAAGTGAAAAATTTTCCCACGCTGGCTCCTAGTGACGTCACTTTTGCCACTTTCCCCCGGGCGGCTGGTGGGAAAGTGCCGCGGCAGCCAATCAGCGACGGCGAGCCATTCACAAGCCCCGCCCCTTTCCCACGGCCTTGCTCGAGGCGTTGGCCACGCCCCCTCTTTCCTCACTTCGTACCGCCATCGCTTCAATGGACAGTCGCATGAAGATGATCGTCGCTGGAGGAGAGAGCCGTTTCATCGACCAGGTCTTCTCCGACAACATGGTGAGTTCTCTATTTTGGCTAGCTATATTGGCTAGCTGGCATGAAATCGCCAGACGCTGAATAGCATTTTTCTTTGAATCCAGCTTGTATCTTACGAGTTGAGCCTAGCAGTGCAAAGATGTAGACGAAAATTAACTAGTTACGAGCTGATGCAAAAATTTATGCGAAAATGCAGCTAAATAGACATGTTCTACGGAGAATTTGTTCGAAGGTACTGCTCAGTTGACTTTTTGCTTGATTCTACCCATGTAAACGTTTTCATTTGATTGCAGTCAGCGATCAGCGAAACGCTCAGTTCGATTTTTTGTATGTGTCTTTACTCCGATTTGAACGTTCTTTTTCAGGAGTCGCAGTCCCAGCGTAACAAGCTGGCTAAGGTGACCCTGCAGCTTCGCAAGCCCGAAGCTCCCAAGGTGATGCTGCAGTACCGCGGACGCAAGGCCAACAACAACTACTGCAACGACAGCGGTGTCGCCTCTGCGCGCTCCGCCTCCTGCCGCACCACTTCTCCTGACAACGAGGTTGGTAGTCTGGGACCACTTGGGTTGGGATGTCGGCGATAAAACTGGGTCTTTTACAACTAAGTTGTAATTTAGCCAACACATACCTGTACTTACGTACCTTTACCGTGTTGTTAAAAACCATGTCGTTGCTGTCGCGTTTGTTGAAATTTGTCGATCGCGCCATTCCGTTAGGAGCCGTTGACAACCTATGTACTCTTTCGAAACCCTGTTTTCAAAACTAATGCTGAAAACATCTTTTGTAGCCTCTGGAGCAGGCAGTTCCAGAGGATAGAATGTGTCAGACACGGTTCATTGCATTTTTTTTGGCAATGCGCGGTATTGGAACCCCTAGTTTTCGGTTGAACTGTTTGCGTCAAACTAGTTTCTCCCTTGGAAGGCACTGCGCCGTCTTTATGTGGTTGTACAAACCGTGCCCTACCAGTAGTTTGTACTGTATAGGTTTCAACTAGGTTACACGTCGCGCGATTTCCTACAACAGACTTCAACGCCTGCGAATATGCTATTGAGCTTACCCAGGCAACCATTCTCTTTAAGCATATAGTGAAAAGAAACAGCACCGTGTCCGCAGCTAGCTGTTCTGGTTCTCGTATGAAACTTTATTGTAAAAGAATGGTGAGCCATTGTAAGCATACCTTGGGAGAGGCCGGTCACGGAGAGACCCCCCGTCACTTTTTGACGAAAAATCTGGGTTACCCCCCTCACTTTTTGGCTGAGAAACGGAATACCCCCCTCACTTCTTGTGAAGAAAAAAGGTTACCCCTCAATTTTCTATGAACTACTAGACTAACCCCCCCCCTCACTTTTGAAACCCCGTTCATTTGGTTCCCAAGGTATGATTGTAAGTAATAATAACAAACCCAAACTATGACCCAAAGCATTAACGGATATTTCCGAAATTTGCATTCGATTTCGCGGTATTCACCAACGTTCCATCCAAGAGTGTGTGCAGCAAATTCGAACTTCAAGCTTATGTCCGCACCTGGTTTTAAAAGTCGCCTGTTTACACAAATTAGCTGGTAGTGAAAAATATAAGCGTTTTACGATTCGACATTTGTGACAACTTTTCAACCATTCTTAATTATATTTTTTTGATTTCAGTTGTCGGACAACTTCGACAAGATGAGTCTCAGCAGCAACGACTCCATCGGTGACCGCTACCCCATGCCGGTTCGTTTATCTCATTGAATCCTGATAACTTCTGAATTCAGGCTGCATTCTGCCAGGTGTGCTTCCTCGTCGAGTGCCAGCGTCGTTCTCACCAGGGAAAGGCTGGGCCGGCCGTCACCGACTTCGGACCGTGGCTGTCGCACTCTGCCTGGGACGGCGTTTCTCGTAACAGGTTAGCTCTATTTTCTTTTATTTTGGTCATTCTTTACCACTCTTGTCATATTTTGTTAACTTTTTTTTTCAGTTGCCCTCTGCTCTACTTCAACTCCTGCATGTGCGGAGCGAACGGCGGAAAGACGCACGCGCTCTCCGAGTGCGGCAACATCGGCTACCCCACCCACGCCAACCACAACCACCACTGAGGAGCCGCCCCATCACCTTAGGTGGTACCAACCACTGACAGTTTAGCTATTAACCGCACTCGGTTAATACTAGGGACGTTTAATACTTGTTTCTTGTGAATTTTCAGTTGTTTTACGTACTCTCGTACTCTGCCACCTTTGTTTTGTTTCGTTTCGTTTGATAAAAAAGTTGTTATAATTCTCTTGTACTGTTTTGGGGAGGGGGTAATTGCGACAAGCGGTCCCCCCCTTCTTGAGACTTGAGATATAGTGGGGAAGGTTTCCGAAACTTCGACGAATAAACCCTTTAAGCGAGACATCGTAAGCCCACTTTCAATTTTGTCCATCATTTTCAACAAACATCAAAAACACGTTGGTACCGCAAGATCGTCACGTCCGCCCGGCTCGACTCACATTTTTTCGTCTAGGGAGGCGGGATTTCTTAACAAAAGGCCCAAATTATTGGAATTTGACAGTTTTCCAATTGCAAAAAATTACTTTAAGCAGTTTTCCTTTTATGGCGGATTTTCCTTTGTGGTATGACCAAATTCGGAGAAACAGTTTTGGCGAAATTCCCATTCCGTGTTGAATGGAATTCGGGTTTCCGCTTCGAAATCCCGTGTAATTTTATAGAGTAAAACATTCGTTTCTCGACAATGCGTCCCCCAAAATACACCCCTCAGCAGACGAAATTCTTCCTTATCGGCGGAACACTTGCACTATCCTTATCAGAACTTTCGATGACAATGCATTGAAGGAACGCCTGGCACGGAGCGTTCCGCGAAACTAGAAAATGATATGAGCCTTTGCAAAAAAGGCTCATATCATTTTTGCCGCTGTTTCTTTAAAAAAAAGGTATACTCTTGCTCCCCGGACAAGTTATCAAACCTCAGTTATTAAACAGTTATTAAACATTAAACAAACCTTATTTTCACGGGCCGGCCCGTTGAGAACAGACCAAATCCATGTGGATCACATTTAGAGGAAGGGGATGACTTTTGAAATGTGCCTGTGAGTGTGCTTTTGCAATATTTTCACAGAACTTTCGTAAAAGCACTTAGTTTTTTCATTTGGAAAAATGGCATCACAACTTCTGATGGGCACACGGCGTAGACCCGCTTCACGGCCTTTCCAATCTTATTTTTCAAAGAAACTTCAGGGATAAAAACGGACTTGTCGTTTTGTCAGTTGCCCACAAATGCAGTCGTCTACGAAAGGAGTCCCGGAACGAAAAGCGCCGGCGTTTCGCCAAAACCCGCAAATGCGTTGAATACCGAAGTTGAACGCAAAAAGAAGAGTTCCGCTGATCGCCGTTGAATCCTTCGCCTCCTCCACGCCCTTCAACACTGTAAATCAACAATTTTCCACATTTTTATTGGTGTAAATTACAAAACCGTGACAAGCAACTGTGAATAACGCGGCTAGTATAGCGTAGTCAGAATAAGGGGGTATAACCCACTGGCTAAGAGAGATTCGTCTCACGAAAATACGCGTAATTGAAGGCTGGGCAACATTGGAAAATAGGCAAAATTAAGGGAACAAATAGGATCAACGGGCCTTGGCGGCGAAGGGGAAGGCGGGTGCCGGAGTCTTCTCCAAGGCAGTCTTCAGCGAAGAACGCACCACGTCGTGCTTGTCCTTCTCGATCTGAAAAAAGAGGGGTTAGATTTCGACGAATTCTATATCACTGCCTCTTCTAACTCTCTCTTACTCTACCTCTCTGTGTCTCTCTCTCTCTCTCTCTTACCTGGAGGTACTTCCTGTTGGCGACCTCCACCACTTTGGAGACTTCAGCAGCCACATCGCACATAAGCTCCAAACACTCCTTCAACTCGGCTGAAATATCAAATTCCTCTCAATTACCAAAGAAAATCTCACATTTGGTCCTCTTGGTAGAGTACTCTAGCTTCTCGACGACTAGAGCCAGCTCCATCGAGCGACAGTTCTTCTGCACGAAAACACTGAAAATTTATAATAAACGCTAAGTTCTTCGAATAAAACCCACTTCAAAACAGAGCGCAGAACCTTCGTCTGCAGCAGTTCCAGGAGGAAATGACGCCTTTCGGCCACGGGATCTCTTGCCGCTTCGGCGGCCTTCTTTTGGGCCTCCTTTTCGCGGATCTGAAAGAAAACGTTGCCAATGAACAAGACTGAAAAGGTCAAAAAAGATACTCACTCTTTCGAGGAGGGACTTGGCTCCGACCGGTTTGGAGGCAGCCAGCTGGGCGAACTTCTTAGGGCTCAGGGGGATGTTGCGGGTTTCGGAGATGTCTCCCTTTCCGCTCAGCTCCTTAATGGCGACCTGGAAAATGAAATAAATTCCCTCATTGAAGCCTTGTGCTGCTGCTAATCGAATCTTAAACCAATTTTTGTTAAGAGGCGAGCAGCCGCAAACTTTTTGAGGGTTTGGTATAACAGTGGGTTTCGACCCCCTACTGTCCCTTATCCAGGATATGATCACGATGAAGGCATATCTTAGCAACTTTTGTTACTTAATGTTAGTATCCGTAATTCTTGGGCATAAATTAAGGTTGCCCCCAAATCTTTATGCCAACAAGCTGATGGGCTGTTTTCATACCTGGACACGGCAGGATGGGGGCTCAAAAAGTAAGGTCCCCCAAATGGGAAGGGGTCCCCATAAATAAAGGACACTCATTCTTACAAAGCCCCCAAACACGTAGGTCCCGCAAGCACTACGTGTCCAGGTATGGCTGTTTTCTTCCCTTCGCAAATAGTACCTAAGTACCCCTTAGTAAGGTTATTAAAAGAATACGACAACAAGATGTATATCGCACTTAACTTGGGAAATAGTCGATTTACCCATTCAATCAAGCAATGTTAGATGTCGGTCATATATCCAGTGTGAGTTTATGTTAAAATTTTAACGCAAGCTAAAATAACGATTAAAATAAATTTTAATTGGACAAGTTTACGTCGTAACTTTACGAACCTTACGATAACTTTACGATACTTTTATCGGCCCGACGCATTTCGGCTGGCGGGCCGGCCCTTCTCGATGACGCGCAAGATATGGCTGTTCCCAAAGAATGTACATTTCTCGCCAATTCCACTTCGGCCCGGCAGATTTCGAGGATATTTTGAAGAAGAATCGGGGTTCTCAAATGACGGGCCGGCCCGCCGGGCCGAGGGATTTTTTCGGGACGGTCCTTAAATCTTGTGTAAATCGGTACAATAATTTTTTAAACTGTTTTAAATTACTTAATAATGTTTGTTACTAACATATAGGTCAATATTAGTCGTGAAAAAGAATGTCGCCGACCGAGATCGAACCCTGGTTGTGTGGGTGACAATCTGACTGGGTGGTCCAAGGAAAAGGAGCCGAACGGACCGGGCCTGGACGGATTCGACCAAAATTTTCCAGATTGCCCGGCCCGTGACAACCCCGAGAAGAACAACAAAGTAGCAGTCAGCGGCCATATTGACACCCGGCTGGCATAAATTACAATAGACGACACGCGAAGTACCACATTTAATACAGAAAGGGGGTGTGCTCTTTGCGAACCCCCTTTTGTCATAACGAACTTACTTCGTTCGTGAACGGTCTATTGTTTTTCGTGCCAGCCGGGTGTCAATAGGATCCAAAATGGCGTCACCATGACCACTGACGCACCTTCCCTTCGTAATAAAAATTGTCCAAAGTCAGGTGTGACATATAGATGGAAGGAAGTCATATCCTATTCGGTGGGACAGGACTTTTATAGCCCCCCCCCCACAATTTCTCCATTGCTTATTTTCTTCTAAACTCACATCAACTGCAGTGACGGGTTCATCGACCGAGTTCATAAACTGTCTGACGTCCTTGAAGTTGTCCTCCTTCTTGTCCGGCAGAGGCAGTTCTCCCTGCTCAATATCCTCGCATTCCCTATCCATTTTGGCCAGGAACAACGGGTGGAAGCGACGAATCTCCCTAATCTTCTCTGAATTTTATACCATTTTCCTGACTACAAAGTGAACCAACCGCCCATTTTCTCCATGAACTTCTTGTGGAACAGCTTGACTCTCTCGGCAAGGAGGTGGTGCATCACGTACTTGCGACTGGTCATGCGCCAGCCTTCGAGACGGGGTCGCATGTCCAAAACGGCCTCTCTGAAGAGGATTCTTAGGGTTTAAAACAGGGGATGGGTACCTGGCGACGATGGGAGCAACCTTCTTGCGAGGGCTCTTCTGAGGAGAGAGACAGCGACCGGGGAGGACCAGAGGCATCGGCTCATCATCCATCCTCTGTTTCACTGGAGACTCCGGGCGCATGAACTCGGTCAAATCTGAAAGAAGGGCATTTCCAATGTGCGTGATGGTAGTTAAATTGGGAACGGAAAGGATTCCACAATAAAATGCACCGTCACTTGGATCGTGGCGAACTGGAACTCTCCTCCCGCCCTTTCAAAATGGCGTATGGGGGAGCCTAGCAATATCACCCTCGTACATAAAATTCTTCTTGGCGAGACTCTGAGTCGTTAAAGACCGGGAGCGTGTGGGGGACTCGATGCCTAAGCCCCCTCAAATGGTGCCTCGGAAACAACGTAAGCCCCCCTAATTTTTGTAGTCATTTTCAACCAAACGACAGAATTCGTACGTACCGTATTTCGTATAAGAGCTCGCCCACGCATAGGTGGTTACCTGCGTAATTATTTGTGGTACCTGCGTAATTCGGCATTTGGTGAAAAATTAAAGGGGGCATGAGTTGCCTCCGAGGCTTCATTGGGGGGCTTATGCATCGAGCCCCCCAAGCGTTCCCTGTCCAGCAATCCGCATACGTATAATTTAAATGCATGTATGGACCAATTTTATGAACAAAAACATATAAAATCACGGTTTCGTTACCGCCTGCTGGGGTGGGCTTTGAGTTAGTAGGTCAATTCTCCTGCACTCCACTCTTGATACAACTTGAGAATATCAAGTTTCATATGAAAACCATAGAAAACCATTTTGCGGTAGTAATCGATGTTTTAGGCTGCAAGCACCGCGTTTAACATAAAACGTATATAAAACAAAATATGGCTCTGGTTACACCGGAAACACACAAGCGAATTATGGCAATGAAGTGGGGTTTGGAAACGATTGTAGAAAACAGATTTTCTCAGGAATTAGATTCCTTTTGTTAAAGTTGTTGCACCTTCCGAAGATTTTGCTTCTATTTGACACAATTGGGCCAAAAAAATTCCCTTTCCAAATTTGATACCCACCATCGTTGACATTAGGATCCAAAACGAGGTCGAAACGGCCGATGGGCTTCCCCGACACATTCCTCTGCTCCTCCAGACGCAGGTTGTAGCTCTTCGGGTAGACGGCCATGATCTGGGCCAGATGGGTCTTGTTGAAATCCCTAAAGTATAAAATATGATAGAAACAACAAATTGACCCACTTTCTGAGGTTGTTCGAAACGTTCTTGAAGATCTCGTTGGCTTCGCAGCGGCTCCCGCGACCGGAGAAGATAGACACGATCTGAAATTGACAAGATGCGTTTTGAAAGTACGAGATTGGCATAAAAAAGTGAATAAAGCCCAAAATTACTGAACTAACCCTATCGCAGCAGTGGAATTTGTCGATGAGCGTCTGGTACTTCTCGGGCAGTTGAACGTTGATGTTCTTCTTGACGAAATCGTGCAGGAGAGCGGACTTTCCCATTTCCAGTTGCTGTCTGAAGGAGAAAAGTTTGAGATTGAAGAACAACTGAATTCCAGAAGCGTTTAGCCCATTAACGAGCTATTGATGGGACCTATTTTTCGCAACCCCCTGCGATACAAGTTCCCCATATGTGAAATGCAGCTCGGTGCGACCTGGTTTTTGGCCCGGCCCGCTTTAAATATTTCGTTCCCTACAAAACGCGATTCGCACGATTTCTAGCAGACCCGCAGTAATGGTTTCTGTACAATAACAATAATCCACCATTTCAAAAACAGTGTTAAAAAACGAAGATTGTGGCCAGGATTTGGGTGTGCAATCCTGCCCTCCCCAACTCTAAGGATGGACTACAAATGCCGGATTCTAAGGTTGTTTATATTCCACTTTGTTGAATCGGGTTACAACTTCCCTACGACTCTCAACGCAAACGACGGTTACCTAATTTCAAAGCCTTAAAGTTAAAGGTTGATACGACAATTACTAGACCTTTCCGGGGTATGAATGCAGTGCTGAAAAGAGAGCACATGAATGAGTAACTTTGCATCCTAATAAACATTCCTAACCTCCTCTGTTCCTGCTCCCTCTCCTCGTCGCTGTCCACCTCCTTAGCCGGCGTCTTGTGCGACGGAAGCACGTATCCCGGAACCTTCGAGGCACTTCCCTGAAAATTTATCAATTTAATAATTACCTCTGTAAACAACGAAAATAGAGAGTAAATCTTACATCAGGGTTGTTGATTTTGATGGCCTCCGGTCGCTTCGAAGGCGTAGTGAAGAGGGGAGCCAGCCTCTTCACAGGCGAGCTGTGGCTGGGCTTCTTGATCGGCGAGATGTGGAGGGCCTTCTTCGGAGATTTCAACACATTCGCCACCTCTTCCACCTTAAATTCACTAATTACTCATAATTATAGAGCAATTACCTGTCGAATCTTGCTGACGGCGTTCTGGGCATGGAGTCTCTTCATAGCGGCGCTCTTCTCGGCGATGCGGGCCTGCAGGGCGGCACTCGAACGGATCTTGTCCTCCGCCTTCTTCTCCTCTGGAAAAACACAATTAACAGGGGATTTATGGTTTAGTATTAAAAGAAAAAAAAAATGAAAAAAAAGGAAAACATACTGATTCCGAAGGGAGGTGTGATGGGAGCTTCATGGCTGGAAGAAGCAATCTCGATGGGCTGCGACGGCTGTTCTTCCTGAAAATTGACGTTGTTTTTACTTTTGAAATTGAAAATTTCCGGTAAAAGTAGACAAGTGAAACTATCTTTTCGGGCCTAAAATAGCCCGGAGGCCAAAAATGAGCGCCCAAAAGTTTCGGACAAAGCCAAAGCATTTCTACTGACACCCAGGTGGCACGAATTGATTTAAAATTGGATTCAACTGCATGACGGTTACTCAAACATGCTTTGAAGTCATAAGATTCGGTTAAAGGGAGGGTTACTGCAGGCTTTTTATGAGAATCTAAGCGCGTCTCAGAACCCATCGCATACTCGTGCCTAAATTTGTCTGTCATAGTTGTTTGACAATGTTCCAATTTGTTTCGCCAGTTTTGCATTAAAAAATAATCCTTTAACCGAAATTTTATTAGTCTGCACCCGTCGTGACAGCCAGTTGTCGTGTAAAATTAAAAGACTGCCTGCGTTAGAGTTTGTGATACCACAGAATTGTTCATTTAATAAACGCATGGGCTTCAAAATTGTAACTGAATGTTGAACTCTAGCCATTTGCGAGAATTCTAAATGAATAGTTTCAACTGTCCAAGGGATGCACAGTCCTTTAATCATTCATGGTTAAGTGTGCGGCGGTGAAAGTGTGCTCCGTTAAACTGAAGGCCTCAAGCCATTTTCCCATAAGAATACCGTTCCCAATTTGTAGAATTTTAACGAATAAAATCCTTCAAAAACGGCACCTTGGGCTCGATTTCATCGTTGAAGACAAGCCTCCTGACGGAGGACTTGGGTGCCTGCGGCGAATTCGTAGGCGTCGGTGTTTTTCGAGCCCTTCTGGGCGGAGAATCCAAAGCCGGCGGAACCGCGGCCTCCACTACCACCTGAAACACCAAATTTGAACTATAAAAGACAAAATAAGCAGTAAAAAAGGAGAACATGCGGTGAAATTACCTTCTCTGTTGGTAACACCACTTCCTGCTTGATCTTCTTCGTGGTCTTCGTGAGGGCCTTCTTTGTAACCTTAAAAGTGTTAAATTATGATTGAATAAATTAATAAACCTTCGTGACTGCTGGTGTTGGAGTGACGAAGTCATTGGCTGGTGGAACTGGGGCCACGTAGGATTCCTAAAATGGGCAGTATTGTGACACTAACAACCAAAATCGAGTAATAAGTCCATTGTAGGCTTAAAAACTTTTAAAAAAAGTTAAAATACTTACCTTGAACGAGGGAGCGCTGTACTCACTGATGGTGTCCATTCCCTCCTCTTTGATGAGTTTTCCTGGCATGGTCGTGCCTCTTCGGGTGACCTAAAAGCAAAAGTATTATAAAAATACTGCACAGATTAATAAAAACCATTAATTTAAAATTTAAAATCAAAAACCCACCCTGAAACTGTCGGTGATCTTGCTCTGCACATCCTGCTCCACTGACTGCTGCCTCGACCTGGATCTGGTGGTGCGAGTGGCCATTTTACTGAAAAATTATTTTTAAAACCCGGAATTAAAAAAAATTGAGAAAATGCAAAATGCGGGAAGGAAAATCGATTGAAAGAGCAAGAAAATGGGGCCCAAAACAGACAAGCGTTTGAATCCTCGAACCTCCCGCGTTGTTACCTACAGTAAGAAATTAGCAATGGAGCGCGGAACGTAGAGTCATTTTGGCTGATTACATATAGTGGTACCTTCGCAAAAGTTTTGGACTGCACACATTTTGTCGAAAAACTTTCATAGAAAGATTTATTGTCAATTTCCCTAATTCCAAATCTTTTTAACACTATTTATCACTCTCATTGTCAGAGGCTTTCTTATTTGAACTCTAATTTGTTCTTGCCTACCATGAACACTCCATAACAATCGCGAAGTGTGATGAAATTGAGTTTCACCGCGAATTTGCGTCTGGTGTCATTTGCACAGAGCTAAGAGCGAATTTCGGCGAAGTAGCATTGGCGACGACTATAGTTTGCAACATCTTTCGACCTGCGATAAGGCGGTTAGCCATCAAATAGATTGATTTACTCGCCACACAGCGTCTTTCCTCTCCAGCTGGAGGTCCGGTGAAATCCTCTGGTTAATTAAGCTTTCGTTCAAAATTTAAACTTGATTCAAAATCAGGTGTCTGCCGAATCTTTATCACATTTTTCACATTCCATTATTTGTCGCACTCATCCGAGTTAGTTAGTTTAATTCCAGGTTCATTTTCAGATCCGTCAAAATGGATTGCTCTTACGAACGTCTGGCTCGCCAGCGCCTTGGCTTTCCTCAGATCACCAACGGTCAGCCAAAGGCTTTTTCCGCCAAGGTTTTGCGAATTGAAGAACTTCGAGAGGACGAGGTATTGTAGTTGTAAGTAGAAAAAAACCTATCACATATTTTCAGCTCATCGCGGTGATTACGGCTTTCAACCGTCGATTCACCTTAAGGGCCCATGGAAAGTGTGCCAAGATTTGCAGAGCCTTTTTAATGCCTCTCAAAGTTTGTGCATACTTTCTAAACTATGGCCTTTTTAAAATTTCAGTGGTACACATTCAGTGGTTTTGAGAGAATTCGAGACTACATCGACCTGGAGCTTATGTGCGAGGTAAGTTGTAGCAAAAAATACCTTTTCGCAAAATCAGAGCGTAAAGTTTGTTCAGTTTTCCTGACCTCGGTCATATTGCTACACCAGGAGGGTACGCGCGCCTACGGCGCACACCCTCCTGGTCTGCGGCCTACGGCTGCACCGACACGCGGCCTTCGGCGCTCAATTCGGCAGCCTACGGCCATTCATTACTCGCCCATCGGCCGTGAAAATGCCGTAAAGCACGTGAAAGCCTACGGCCGAACTGCCTACGGCCGAACTCACCCTCCCTCGATGGGGAAAAGGGAAACAAGATCATCAACTCGTCTGCTCGCCGCATCGGCTGGGCCATCAAGACCACCAACATGAAGAGGCTCGGAGTTGACCCCGGCTATGGCGTCCTCGACCCCAAGGAGGCCATCCTTATGGCCGTCTCCTGCGACGCCTTCGCCTTCGGCCAGGAGGACACCAACAACGACCGCATCACGGTCGAGAGGACTAACACGCCCGAAGGCGCTGCCAAGCAGTGCCGCCGCTAGTGGTTCCAGGGCGACGGAATGGTCCGCAGGAAAAACCTCCCCATCGAGTACAACCCCTAAGTTGTGGGAAATGAAGTATTTAGAAATGAACGCGGGGACCTACGCTGATACACACACACTACACTACACACACAGAAAACACGGTAGGGTTTAATTATAAGGGATTTTATGACGAAGAATTTATATTTTATTTATTATAGCAGTTTACTTGGCAATGCCACGGCGAAGAAGAATTATAGATCGATGAAGACATTACTGTAATGTCATTGACATTACACGACCATGCACTGAATGGGAAAGACGGGAGATAAAATTCTGAAAAATGGAATCATGATGTGGGATCTTTCTATTTATAGAATTTGTGAGATTCACACCCAGATTCTTGCAATTCCTTCTCTAACATAATCGCATGGTTCGCTTTTCACTACATTTTCTAACCTTTTTTCCAGCCTGTTCATTTTCAAAGAGTTACACAGCAATATCTAATCAACTCAGTTTAGATCAGTCGCCCCAAGCCGCCTTTCACCGAATTTGATAACATCTACGAAAAACTCGTCGACGGTATGTTATGTCCATCGTTATTTTTTAATCGCTTGATTGTTTAGTGAATTTCCTAGAGAGAATGGTGCAAACTCGGGAAATCCTCAATGACGAGCATCTTTGCGACCTCCTCGAAGAACGCTACTATGTATATGCGACCATTCTTGCATTCGAGTCTTGGCCTAAGACATACCAGGTAAAAACGCTTTATAATAACCCACACGAGAATATTTCAGGCTTGTAACAATCCCCAATGTTACGCCGCCAAAGTGGTTTTAGGAGACAGTTACAACTACAAATGCAGGAAGTGCGAGAACGAGAGCGTGTACTTTGACCCTGTGCTTCTGGCTAAGGTAAATTAAGCAAGAGTGAAACATGATTTACTAATACAGATTGTGCTCGTAGACCCAGAGCGCCTTCCACTTCGCCCGGTACAAGATCATCTTCCCCGTCGTGGACAACCCGTTCGCCCCCCGGTCATCACAACTGCTGTTTTCCAGCAGGCTGCAGAGAGTGTCCTTGGCCGTACCACCGCTGAACTAAATGATCTGTTCGTAAAAAAGGTAAAAACCACAAAAAATGCAGAAGAAAGTTTGTTTTTTTTTAGAACAAGGAGGAGTTCAGGGAAGTCTGCGGACGTGCTATTTCTCGCAAGCTTGTCTTCCGCCTTCGTGCCAATGTCTTCCAGGATCAGATCGGCTTCAACGTTGATCGGGTGTTCGCTTAAGGTCTCAAGACAGCTTTACGCTTTATTCGCCTCATTGATCAATATGATTCGCATTATTTATCGTCCATAAGGTATAATAAATCTTCATCTATTTTCCCCGGTGAGTGAGTGATAAGTAAGATAAGAATAATAATAAGAGAGTGTGTGAGTGTGTGAGTGAGTGAGTGAGTGAGTGAGTGAGTGAGTGAGTGAGTGAGTGAGTGAGTGAGTGAGTGAGTGAGTGAGTGAGTGAGTGAGTGAGTGAGTGAGTGAGTGAGTGAGTGAGTGAGTGAGTGAGTGAGTGAGTGAGTGAGTGAGTGAGTGAGTGAGTGAGTGAGTGAGTGAATGAGTGAGTGAGTGAGTGAGTGAGTGAGTGAGTGAGTGAGTGAGTGAGTGAGTGAGTGAGTGAGTGAGTGAGTGAGTGAGTGAGTGAGTGAATGAGTGAGTGAGTGAGTGAGTGAGTGAGTGAGTGAGAAGTAAAAGCAACATCACAACTTCGTTTTCTATTCAAATATTCATCTTTCACAACAAAGCAGCAAAAAATGCGTGGTCAAGTGGCGTCGAGAGAGGCGTCCAGGGTGACCTGGGAGAGACAGAGACAGAGAGACTTGAGTTTGGGTGTAAGGTGGCTGTGGCTAGGCGGCTGTGGCTGTTTGGCATTTTTGTCAGCGGCTATTTGGCTAGCCATCTCTCGCTCCGGACCAACGCGATTCCTATTGCGATCGCTTTGCTTATATAACCCCGACGATCTTATCAACCGATTCCGTCTGGAGGTCGCCGTGGATCTCTCGGCTGGATACGCAGAGATTTATGTGACTATATTAGGAGAAAGTCGGGGCAATGACTACTCATACTCCACTTAAAATCTATCCGAAACCACAACTTTGCAAAAGATATAAGCTCCATTTCTCGCCAAAAGGTAAACTTCTATTCTAAAATTGCAAAATGCGTGGTCAAGTAGAGGCGGGAGAGGTTTTTCCCGGCTCGTAGGACTTGGAAAACGAGGGAGAGGAGAACGGCGAGGAGGGGGAAATAAGTGAGTGAGTGAGGGTGTGT
Organism: Oscheius myriophilus; assembly: GCA_964057215.1. Taxonomy (NCBI): domain Eukaryota; kingdom Metazoa; phylum Nematoda; class Chromadorea; order Rhabditida; family Rhabditidae; genus Oscheius; species Oscheius myriophilus. The sequence continues at coordinate 5,024,309 of OZ059902.1, read as the reverse complement.
GGTGTGTTTTGAACCAACTCCCGCTCCGGACCAACGCAAGAAATGGCAAGCGCTGGCCAATTATATAACCCTGTTTCGGGGAGCAGCCGATTGTTTATGCGGAAAGGCGGGGACCTCTAGTTGGAGAGACGCAGACAGAGACAAAAGAGTGTGTGAGTGTGTGAGTGTGAGACAGTGTGTTTTCACTTTTCACGCTAATTATAAAACAGGTCATGGGTAATTAACCCCCCTCGTTTTTAAAAACGCTTTGATTCTGCGCAGATGCAGCGCAGATAGTTAGCTTTTTGGCTATCCTACCAATTTGGACCCCCCCCACTTATCATACTTCGACATGACGTCTGCCATCTTCATTGATTGTAAAATGATCCTCATCGAGATGAGCCATATTGTAAGTTTTCACATTCACATTTATTGTATTGCCTTTCTAATGAAAATATAATTTAATTTACATTTGTTTTCAGGAGAATGAGCGATTGATCAAAGAAAGGGTCGCCTTTCACAAGCAGGAAAAGAAGGGCCATTTCCGAAAGGAAGCTGTAAGTATTTTTTTCAAGTTTTGACTAGAAGCATTGTATCTTACAAATTTATTAACTTTTTTGATCGTAATTTTAAATTTCAAATGTTATCTTTTCCTTTGGATTTCAGTTTATAATTGTAATTTTAGCTTAACAAGCTGATGCAAAAATTTGCAACCATGGGAGCCCGGACATTCGATTTTGCACAGGATGGATACGTAGAGGAGCGCCAGATGGTAAGTTTTTAAATTTTCTCCTCTCTCTCTGTCTTTCTCATTCTTTCTCCATCTCTTTCAAAATGAAGAAGAACCACTTTATGTTTTCAAATCATTTTTGTTTAAGATGCCCATGTACAACCCAGAAGAGTACTACTCCAGCGAGTCGGAAGAAGTCTATGAGCACGTCTCCAGCTCTTCCCCTCCCTATTCCATGCCCAAGACGGATCACAATCCCATTGAGATCGGAGGGACCATGTATTTCCCGCCGGCAGCTCCTCAAAAGGAGGACATCAAAGTAAGTTTATCTTCTCTCTGTCTCTGTCTCTCTCTCTCTCTCTGTCTCTCTCTCTCTCTCGAGTGAGTGAGTGAGTGAGTGAGTGAGTGAGTGAGTGAGTGAGTGAGTGAGTGAGTGAGTGAGTGAGTGAGTGAGTGAGTGAGTGAGTGAGTGAGTGAGTGAGTGAGTGAGTGAGTGAGAAAGAGGGAAGAGAGAGACCTGTTGCGAGAAAACTGTGTGGGTGCGCGCGTGTGTGAGTCAGCTTTCGTTGCGGGACCTTGTATCTCAATTAGCATACTCCTACTTGCCCTCTAAAGTACAAAGTCCAACCTTCTAGAACCTCCTAATTCTGCTAATTAGGTAACAGATAATTAGCATCCCCATCAGAATATGAATCCAGCTCATTCGGCCTCCCTCCCAACCGTCATTCCATCGTCTCCTCTCCCACTGGAAGGTCGCCTCCTCTCCTCCTCTCCTCTTCAATCTCTTTGTTCAGAGAGATGTTGCTGTTTCGACAGCTCGCCTTGCTGCTGCTGGGCCTGGCAGGTCTCGCCTCTGCAGCTACCTACGAATCACCATGTGACAGCACAACTATTGTTAGTATTGTTCTCTCTTTGACCTTACTTTTCAATGCTTTTCAGAATGTTGCAGACGTCGCAGAAATGTTTGAAGGCCCCAAAGAATTAGCGGGTTACAAGCTTAACGGCAAGAAAGCCACTGACGATAAAGGAATTCAAGGCTATAGAAAAACTGCTGCAATTTGCAAAAAGCCGGCTAGGAGCACCGAGTTCTACTGTTGCTACAGTGGGCTATGGTTATCTCTCTTATAGACGATATTGCAGATCCCGCGACCTTCTGCGGCACCGTTTCAATCAAGGGCGGTTATGTTAGCTACAAACCGGCAGACAGTACCCAAGCTGATAGTTTTTGTGGGATAGACGATCATTGTGTCGATGGTTACAAGTGTAAATACGGCATTTGCTGCCCGGATCAAAGCCGTGCTTCTGTGAACTGCCCAACAGGAACAACTATGGACGCTCCGAAATTGGCGGAATCGACTAAATGCACCAAAGAAACAGAGCAAACAGACTGCAAACAGGGATCCAAATGCACGGATATGATAGCTGAAGACAAGAAGGATTTTTTCAACGATCTGAATGCGAAAAATATGCATTGTTGCTGTGAGTTTTGACAGAGACAGAGACAGAGAGACAGAGAGATAGAGAGACAGAGAGACAGAGAGACAGAGAGACAGAGTGACAGAGAGACAGAGAGACAGATAAACAGAGAGACAGAGAGACAGAGAGACAGAGAGACAGAGAGACAGAGAGACAGAGAGACAGAGAGACAGAGAGACAGAGAGACAGAGAGACAGAGAGACAGAGAGACAGAGAGACAGAGAGACAGAAAGACAGAGAGACAGAGAGACAGAGAGACAGAGAGACAGAGAGACAGAGAGACAGAGAGACAGAGAGACAGAGAGACAGAGAGACAGAGAGACAGAGAGACAGAGAGACAGAGAGACAGAGAGACAGAGAGACAGAGAGGCAGAGAGACCGAGAGACAGAGAGACAGAGAGACAGAGAGACAGAGAGACAGAGAGACAGAGAGACAGAGAGACAGAGAGACAGAGAGACAGAGAGACAGAGAGACAGAGAGGCAGAGAGACAGAGAGACCGAGAGACCGAGAGACAGAGAGACAGAGAGACAGAGAGACAGAGAGACAGAGAGACAGAGAGACAGAGAGGCAGAGAGGCAGAGAGACAGAGAGACCGAGAGACAGAGAGACAGAGAGACAGAGAGACAGAGAGACAGAGAAACAGAGAGACAGAGAGACAGAGAGACAGAAATAATCTGTATCTTTCAGCAAAACCAGATTCTCAAATTAAGCCCACATTCACAGGTAGGAAACTCATAATTTTGTTTCAATTCACTTCTTAAGAGGGTTGCCCTTTTGGAGAAAAGCCGCGGAAGGCTGCTGCTTCTGGTTTAGGCAAATCTGGAGGACCTGTATCATGTAACAGTCACACGGAATGCGAAAACAATGAACTTTGTGTTAAGACCCCGCCACCGAAATCTACGAATCAGTGTTGTGGTGAGTAGGAAAAGAGATAGAGAGATAGGAAACAGAGAGAGATAGATGGAGAAAGAGACACGTTTCTATTTCAGATTTGGAGTCTGAATACAGGTGTCCCGGAGATCAGTATCCCTACATGCCCCCGGGAACTTTACTAAAGCCTTTGTCAACTTCTCCGGTCTGCCCGGATGAAACTGAACCGCACCCGGCTTATGACTACCTCTGTTGCCGTGAGATCTACTAGCAAGTCCGTCAATTTCTTCTGTTACAGCAAAGTTTTTCTACAAAGATGAGATGTCGCTTCAAGCGCTAACCCCAGATTATTGCTATGACCACTTGCAATGCGGGGATGAAGGCTTTTGCGGTGTTGCGGCCATCACTAAGACATCACAAGCTGGTCAATCAACCAACCGTTGCTTCCAAAGTGGGAAACCCCGTTTTCGTTTGAATAATTTCATTTTAGTACCGAAATTCGATGGCAGAAAGGCTGCCACAAGGGGGTCACAAGGGGGTATTAATGTGTGTAGTAAGGATAGCGATTGCTCTTCGACTCAATTTCCTTCCGAGTGCAAAACTCCGACGGTGAATGGAAAGGCTCTTAGAAAGAAATTTTGCATTGAAAGTGAGTTTTTAAGGTTTTTTGTAAACTTCAGATAAGTGGAAAGGTCGATTATATAGCTTTCAAATGGAAATCTGCGGGGGCGCGCAGAAAACGAGGCTTTTCTTCTGCGCATTCGCTTTTTGGGGCGTTCTCGTGCTTGCGGCCTGCTACAATAAGGCCGTTTTGAAACTATTTCGTTTTGGCGGCCATAGTTCTCAAATGGCGGGCCGGGCCGGGCCGAGAAAAGTGTCGGACCGGCCCGGCCCGTTTCGGCCCGGTTTGTAAACTTGTCAAATTAAAAATTCTTTAAATCGTTAATTTAGCTTACGCCAAATTTTTTAAACCACAGAAACACTTTTATTATACTTCTATTACATATTCAAACTAATTTTAAGTTAGCAAAAATAAAGTGTCCCGACCGGGATCGAACCGTGGGTGACAGTTTGACTGGGTGGTCCGAGTAAACGGGCCGAAGCGGGCCGGGCCGGGCCGAGGATTTTTTTCGGCCCGGGCCGTGAGAACTATGTTGGTGGCAACTAAATGCGTGAAGATTAGTGCCACAACAATAGACGTAGAATCATAAAATAGTTATATAAAAAGCAAAACAACTGCAGCAGGGCGGCATCGAACTCGGGACCTGCACCGTGTGAGGCTTGGCCCCTACCACTGCACCACACTTCCACGATAATTGTGGGCGCCACGCGGGGTTTCGGGCGAAACAAACGCGGATCCCGCACACAAAAACGTCCGCGTCCGCCACGCGTAGGATGATAACAAATATGGTTTGTAAGAAACCGCTGCGGACGCCAAGCGGGTGCAAGGAAACAGCTGGCGAAATGCCTGGTCATGTAATTGCGATTCGTGGCGGGACCTAATGTACCATTCTATAGTCTGTTTCCAAGGAACGGTGTTCGACTTTCGGGCAATCTTCAAAAATGACACGTATTTATAGAAAAAGGATTTGAAACATTTAAGTGAACGAAGATAAAATAGGCAAAAGAGCACTCTAAAAGCGGAGTGCGCAGACAGTTAGCCAAGATCGTTGCAGGACCAAAGGTAACTAGTCCTTTAAAATTTGTGAAAATCCTTGCCCATTCGTTGGAAATGGAGTATATAAGGTTTTGGCTTTTCCCCTTAAAAAACTTTATAACAGACTCACAGCACCGCTTTCTAGATAAAATGCAAAAGCGCGGTTGATTTGAACGCCATGACTTGCAGATTATAGCAGATAAGCCTAAAAGCAACCCGGAAAAAGCGAAACAGGACTAGGATGAGCACGTGAAATATCAGGCTTTTGTTTATTCACTATGCATTACGTCGTGCCATGCAGTTTCTCTCGCGCGCGCGCACGCGCACGGGAACGCGCACGGGAACGCGCACGGGAACGCGCACGCGCGTGGGTCATCACTGCGGACCCGATTCCAGAAATCCTTGTTTACAGCTGTTTTTTTTCCATTTGAAGTCGCATGAGCCCTTTTCAGAGAAGAAGTGTCCCTTCGGTGTTGCTGACCCGAACCCACTGCCAGATTGCTCCAACTGCCAGCCCGGCAACGTTTGCTTCAACAATATCTGCTGCCGTACGAACCTTACCTTTTTTCAGTTCAACTTTCATTTTCAGCCTTGAGTCAGGAGGTTGCAAATGCATGCAAAGGAGGATACCACCCCTTCGCCAAAGGCCAGGAAACCTGCGACGCCAATCCGAAGAGCCCTGACCTCTGCTGTCGTAAGGGGGTACTGTAGCCCAAGATTTCCCTGTTCCAGCTAAATATATCAACACCCAGCTGGGAGATGAAAATGCCTTTGAACCGATTGATTACACCGCCTGTTCTACGTCAGCAAAATGCCAGGACGAGGAAAAATCTTTTTGCGCCAAGTCCAAACTCATCAAATCAGATGAGAATTCCAAAGACCACTGCTACAAGAGTAAGGCTGACTTTTTGAAAAAAAGCTTTAATTTAGAACCCTTCTTGAAAGCGGGAAGTGTGGAACAACGGGCCATTATCAAGCAAAATAAAATTGTGATCTGCGATAAATTACGAGACTGTGAATCGAAGAAGAAAGCGGGTAACTTGGTTGTTTGTGAAAAGCTGCGTCTTGATAACAACAAGGTGCTGAATAAGAATACCTGCTACGAAGGTGAGTAATCAATAGTTGTTTGGTGCAGTATCCCAATATCTCTTCGCGGACGTTTTTGTGCGCGGGATTCCCGCGTTTTCTCCCAGCGCTGGAATGAAACCCCGCGGCGCGCGATGGTGCTATTGCAAGTTTGGTGCAGTGGTAGAAGCCTAGTCTCATAAGCTGCAGGTCTCGAGTTCGATGCTGCTATGCTGCGGTTGTTTTGCTTTTTATGCAACTCTTTATGTAACCCAGAACTTCACGGCACGGTTGACCGTCTTCCCTAGTTAGCAGCGTTGAGCTTCAAGTATCCACCGAATTTGCCAGCACTAGCGCCTAGGAGTTCCGATGTTTTGTCTTAAAAGGGTCTTTAAATCAAAATCTCGGTATCGGCGCTAAAAAAATTGATAGTAACTCGAAAGCCAGCGCTGTTGAGCATAACAAAGTTAGCTGTCTTATGGAGAATCGATTTCTCCATCGAATGGTAAAGAATTCATCCCAATTCGCTGGCCCCTTGGGAACATTCCCCAGTTCTGTGTGTGCCTGACAACTAAGAGGCTTTAACTTAGGATTTTTATTGAACATTTTAGGTTCGTGTCCTCTTTGGGACCCCGCTAGCCAAATCAAAATGGCCGATATCGAAACATGTAGTTCCGATACGGCCTGCACTACAACATATAATGATCGGAAAACCCACTGCTTCGGGGTGTTTAGCACAGGAAAACACTGCTGTCGTATGTGAAAACATGGCTTCTGGAGGATAAAGATCTTTTAGCTACGTCTGAATCAAATATGTGTCCAGGAGATGTGTTACCCGTGATTGACGAAGCCGCACACAAACCGAAGAAAGGAAATTGTGGAGATGACTTTTTCGAACATACATCGAAGAAGTTGTGCTGTCCCAAGTCGATTTCAAAAGAACTGTATGAAGCTGGTTTCAAAGTCGAACCTGAAGATCCTACGGTGACCTGCAAAAATAATTCGGAATGCATGGATACCACAACATTCTGTGGAACATCAATAAGGAAAAATGGTACAAAGTCCAATCTGAAACACTGCTATAAATGTAGGTCTGGACAGGGTTAGAGAAACAAACTCTTTTCAGCGCCTGTTGGAGCGGGAGGAATTTATAGACCTAAGGATGGTAATGGACTGACACCATGTGACAAGAATGAGCACTGCACCGATTCCCAATACTGCAAAACAAAAGAAGCAATGGGTACTGGGTACAAAACTGGATTCTGCTTTGTTGGTAAGTGGAGAAAGATAGACAAGACGAGGGTTAGAAGAAAGTCATCGGTTTCTGTTAACTCTATGGACATTGCCAATACTCTTACCCTTGCACCTTTCCCTTAACCCTAACCTTAACCTAACCTTAACCTTAACCATAACCTTAACCTTAACCTTAACCTTAACCTTAACCTTAACCTTAACCTTAACCTTAACCTTAACCTTAACCTTAACCTTAACCTTAACCTTCTTATCAGGCTAAATCATCTATTTCAGCTAAATGCCCCCTTTCCAAAAACAATGAACTCCCATCAGATGGATTCAAGGAGTGTTCCAAAGATAGCGAATGTAAGGCAAAACCAGGTCAACGCTGCCACCCAGTCGGAGACGGGGCCAAGGGTTGCTGTGAAACCAAAAACACATACCTTTGTCTTGGAACTTCAATTCCCACGAAGATCAAGGACGTTCTCTATCACAAAAGTCCAGACGCCTTCACCTGTGATGCGGGTACTGTGCTATATAAGACCGACAAGTGCTGTCGTAAGTTCAATTCAGGGTTAGCATTTATTGATTAATTTAGCCACGATCATTTCAAAGGATTTCTACAGTCAGGGTGACGTAGTGGAACCGATAAATTACGAGAAAACTTGCCAGAAGCATGCAGACTGCTCACCTGCGTCTGAACAATTTTGTGGAGAGTCTGTTCTTAAAGAGGGAGGAAAGGCGATTGGTATCAATCACTGCTACACAAGTAAGTTTTGATGGTTCTGAAGCAGAAAAATGTGTCTTCAGAACCGAAATGCGCTGGTACAGAAACCATTCGAACAAAGGATACGGGTCTGAAAACCTGCTCAAAGGATAGTGACTGTGGTAAAGGAGTTTGCGACAAAAACTTGGCTAGTATCAATGGCGGAGCCTACGGAAAGACCGGAGTCTGCTGTTTATGTAAGTGTAACCTCATGTCATGTAGCTTCACATCACCAACACACCCTAAAAAACTTATGAGAGGCCGTCTCTGGAAAACTCGAGCAGGCTATACTGTCTTAGACATTAGTTCATGGTCTCAAAATTGGCTCAAATTTGGTGAATAACCTTCCTAGGACCATTATACGACATTTTGAAAGTTTTGGCTCATTATCGAATTTTTGACCTGGGTTACGGTAGGGTACTGCATTTTTACAAAAGCGGTCGAAATAAGTGAATGTGGGGTTATTCTGAAAGATTTTGGCATGCATACTTCAAATATAACACTGAAATAACGAAATTGTTGTGTACTTCGGCAACGGAGTCCAAAAACCTCAAAAAAGTGAACATTTACGTTTAAAATTGCAGTTTTTGGCACTTGTCGCAAATACGTGTCTTTAAAAAATATACGTGTCTTTAAAAAATATACGTGTCTATAAAAATTATACGTGTCTATAAAATAGGCGTGAAAAATACGTGTCTTTAAAAATACGTGTCTTTAAAAACACGTGTCTTTAAAAATACGTGTCTATAAAACTAAATCGTTAAAAATCGCCCAAAAGCCCCGGTCCCTCCCTACCTAGTTATGTAAAAGAGAATCGTCAAATATTCTCCTTTTAATTGCTAATAAAAACAAATTTGCGTTTATAGCGAACCATAAATACATTGCAGCAGAAATTTTCACAACAATGATCACGGTAAAAATTTTAAGATAGGCTCACTGATAAACTCAGGCACTCGTTTGCGGAATTCAACCTGTTTTGTTTTGGAATATCTTTGTCATGACTAGGCTCTAGCCACGATACCATTACAGCCACATCATCCCGAAAGATCGGGTAGGCGTGGCTTTTCACTTGGTAATGTATCTCCTGCGAGAGCTGTGAGACGGGAAATGTTTCTAGAGGAATACCTCTCCAGGAAACCTATCTCTTTTTAGGCCTTTCTATGTATTGTATCTCTATATGTGTAATAAACCTATACTCTTACTCTCTAGTTCCTCTAGTCCTTGTAGGGATCCTCAGACCACTGGAGGAATCCTTTTATTTTTTATCCTTATCCTTTTTAGTGCCATTAAGAATTCCACTGAAATCGGTTGAATTCAGCTGAAACCTGCATTTTGAATTCTAATTGGCAAATTTTCGAATTTTCCAATGTAAACTAAATCCGACGAAATCCGTTGAAATCTATTTTCTTTTGAATTCCGCACAAACAGCCCAAAATCTGCTGAAATCCGCTGAATCAGATGTATTCCGCAGCTGAATAGCTGAGAAGAGAGAGAGAGAGAGAGAGTGAGAGAGATGCAGAGGAACCGAAATAAATACAGAGAAATATAGATATACAAAAAGACGAAAAGGCAAAGACAGCTTAAGTAGTACGCCGACACATAGGGAGAGGGAAGAGATGAGAGGGACAGAGAGGCACATATATACGGAGAGGTGAACCAATATGGATAATTAAAAAACGATAGAAATTATAGTATAAGGAGATTGATAAAAATAAATCCAGAGCATTGGACATTGGAGGCAGATCAATAGCGACAGCAAACTTAGATACACGGAGACAGTGAGAAAATACACAGATACACACACACACATGCGGAAAAAGGATTTGAGTCAGGGAGAGGAAAACACATGGTCACCGAGGGGATGATAAATATAGAAAATTAAAGATTGTAGAGATACCATAGCTAGACGAGCAGTGTTTAGGGGCTGGATGGGTTGCCCCCTCCCCCTCCCCTCCCAATTTTGCCTTGGGAGAAACGTAAGCCCTCCTTTAGTTTTGTGTTACCAATTTCCACGAAACACAGAAAAGTTCATTCAAATAGAGAAGTCTACCGACAAAGAAACGCTGGATGTCAATGGAGCTGCAAGAAGAGAAAAATAATGAAACACCGAGAAAAGCAGACAGAGAAGTTAATCCAACCTAATTGCAGGCACGCTAACTTTTAGCTGGTTAACGTATGCCAACAAATTTAAATGGGTCCATTCAGCTAGAGAGAGGGTGTCCCTTTGAAATATACCCATACTTTTTGAACCTCTGCAGGTCTCCTCGTACCCAGAGGAACCCGCGACGTTTCTATGTTCAATCCTTACTGATACAAGATTTATTTTCGCTCAGAGATTTCCGTCATCTGTACCTTGATCAAACGCATCATCTATCTAGGGTGTCGATTCCCCGACAACTCCTCCGAACGCACCCCCCCCCGACATCTCCTCCGAGGGGGTTGACAACTCCTCCGCGCGACAACTCCTCCGCGGAGGAGTTGTCGCCCGGAGGAATTGTCGCATATTAATATACGTTAACGACAACTCCTCCGAATTTTAGCAAGGAGGAGTTGTCGCAGGCAGGGGGCGTGGCTTTAAGCGCGGAGGAGATGTCGTAGTGCGCGGTGGAGTTGTCGCGGAGGAGATGTCGCGGAGGAGTTGTCCGCGAACCAGGGTGTCACTAGTAACCATGAAAATCCAGCTATTTGGAATCAATGCCCAGGGCCAATGTTACTGCGTCTGTCTCCTCAAAGATTCGGCATTTCGCCAAAGCGTCAGACAAGACTCCTTCCCTCTGCCGAGCAGTCGACCCCCCTCGTTGACAATTCGCTCTCTTCGGCACCACTCTCGTCGAGGAACTATCATACTTATCGAACAGTCTCACATCCGAATTTTCGTCTCAAGAAATTATTTTTCTTGTCGAACAAAGCACCCCAAACATCTTCGGGAGCTGGGTTACGTGTAGTCAGAACTAAAGTTCACGCGTACCTACCATACGTACACTATACACGTAGTGCTTGCGGGGCCTTGGTTTGTGGGAGGGGGGTTACTTTGTATGGGTACCTTGGAAAAATGGGGCTAATCTATGTTATGGGTCCCCCTCCCTTTGAGGAGGCCTTACTTTTTGAGCTCCCTCCATACCGTGTCCCGGTATGGTACCTACACGCTAATTGACTGGCTTTTGTGGGATGAGCACAAAATCAACACTGTGGGTCTAACACTATTTCGTTTGAGGACAACAGTACTTGCTGCGAGTTAACTCCGACTCTCTACGCGGTTGTAAACCATGTCTACTCGCGTTGACGAAACTGGAGAATGTGCAAAAAGATTCCCTACGACGCACGAGCTTTCTAATGTTGGAACAAGATAAAAGTATATGAATCATGGTGAAACAAAGAAACAAGAAACCTATAGAGCACGCGACACCAGCAAAATCAAAGTAGATAAAAGTGCTGTCTGTTTGCGGCCTCTATCTTTAAAGCTGATCCCTTCTGTCCTCCTCCTGCTTTTTCTTCGCTTTCAAGTTGGCGCAGTTCCAAATCTTCGCGGCAGGCCTTTGCACAGGGATCATGATCTCATGCTTGCATGCATGATCTCATGATCAGGATGATGATATCATGCTTCATCGCAAAAGCTAAGTTTCTGACCTGTTTGTTCCTTTCCTCCGGAACGCGGCGGAACTCTGCGAGCTAAGCTTCACGCTTCTTGCTGATCTCAATCTGGGTGAGGTTTTCCTGCTCGTTGAGACGCTCTCCCTGCTCCACCAACTCCTGCTGCAGGCCTACCTTGGAGCAAGATCTACGCTAGTTCTCCAGCTCATCCTCGAGCTCTGAGATGCTGCTATGTCCCTCCTTGATCTGACGCTGGCGTTTTTCCAACAAGGGACTGCTCGTATCCTCCAGGCCGTGGAATGTCTGTTCGAGCTTAGCTTCAACCTTGTTCGTTTGGTTGGCGTTGTCCTCCTCGGATAGAAGGTCCTCCATCCGCTTGCGGTTGATCTCTTTCTGGTGCTTCTTCTACTTGTTTAGCGATGGCCTCATCCTGATGCTGCATCTCGTCCTGGAGAGAGCGGATCTGATGCTCCTTGTATCGCTTCTCAGACTTGGCCTTGCGGAGGGAGACTCATCCCAAGATCGAACATAAAACTGTCTGTGGCATTTATTATGTAATGCGCGCAAAAAGTTGCCCATGTGAAAACAAAAGAGAAATCTCTCTCTCTCTCTCTCTCTTAAACAATTCTCTTATGATCTCTCTCTCTCTCTCTCTCTCTCTCTCTCTCTCTCTTTGTATGTGTGTGTGTGTGTGCGTGTGTGTGTTGTCCCGGGGTGAAATTGTGTTTAGTCCGCCATGTGTCTTCTCCTCATTTTCTCTTCACTTTCGTCAAAGCGGGTTCTAACTCCACGTAAATGCTAAGGAGATGTGGTCATTTGACAAGTTCATTTCGGGGGCGCAGCCCCCGACGAGCGGCCGCAGGCCGCGAGCAGCAGGTACTGGTACAATGTGACATGATGCCCGTCGGATTCGACAAAAGGAACGTGTACAATTTTCTACCGTAGGCCGTGAAACTATAAATACGAGAAAATAACATTGTGGCAATTATTCAGTTTGTAAAAATTTATAGACACGTGTGTTTAAAGACACGTGTTTTTAAAGACACGTGTTTTTAAAGACACGTATTTTTTAAAGACACGTATTTTTTATATAGACACGTATAATTTTTATAGACACGTATATTTTTTAAAGACACGTATTTACGACAAGTGCCCAGTTTTTTATTGTCGCATTTTTCGACCTTTGACATAAAAGCGTCGTAAAACGCCTCTAAAGCAGGAAAAAGCAAAAACTTTTTTTGCACAGTTTAAAAAATATAAGTTCATAAAACTCCGTGACCATAATGACGACATCAACTTTGAATCCATAGATTTCCAAAAAAAAATTGCACATCTTTCGGCTATAGCGGCGTTTTGCGACGCTTTTATGTCAAAGGTCGAAAAATGCGAAAAACTGCGAAAGAACTCGTGCTACCGTAATCTGCACAACTACGACACAGTTACCACAACCCGGTATACAGTAACCTCCTTTCTAGTAATACGTTCTATATTAAGACACAATTTCTGAGAAAATCGAGTTTTTTCGTGCCCTTTCTCTGATTTTCTTGAAAACTTGTATTTTAACACCAATAGACCCGAATAGATCAATTACAGGCGTAATGACTGAATTGGACCCTTAGTGCCCAAACCCCTAAGACCTTAACTCTAAGTTCATATCTCAGTTCAACCTTAAAGGCAGAGGCCTACGCAAAATGAAGAGGGGAACCTGTCCATGCTAATCATAAAACTCTTTGCATTTCACCATTGAAAATGACACTCTCTCGCTAACGCTACGTTATGGAGAGGTCCCTTTTCATTTTTCTGGGCCTCTGCCTTTAACCAAACCTCTTCAAATATGGACTTTTCTGAATCCCACTGACAAGAAAAACACTTTTATTGCACTTTTCGTTCCCGTTGTCCATATCCGAAAATTTTTAACGACTTTTTCTACTCTGAAAACAAGAAAAATCGCAGTATCAGGTTTGAGAGTCCAAAGCATTCGACCAGACCTATTGCATTGAATTTGCCATGTTTTTTTACCCCACATACATGTTTTCCAGATTTTTGAAACATATGCTTTTTGAGAAAATGTCCATATTTGAAGAGGTTTGGTTAAGGTTCAACTAAGGTTCAACTTATGGTTAAGGCCTTAGGGGTTTAGGCACTCAGGGTCCAATTCAGTCATTACGCCTATAAATGATCTATTTGGGTCTATTGGTGATAAAATACAAGTTGTCAAGAAAATCGGAGGCAAAAATTTTTGAATGTCTCTAGTAAACTCGACTCTCTCAGAAAGCGCGTCTTAACACAGTAACGCCGACAGTAACCTTCGATACCGTACGTGTAGTTCAGTAATTCTCGACGGTTCTCGATACACAACGGTTTTTTCAACTTTTTTATTTTTAATGAAGGTAATATCATTAAATTGGTTAGGTTCTAACTAAGATGTCATTTTTTGAAAAAGGAAATTTGGTTGACTTGAAGCCGAGTAATTCAACTTTGAAGATCGCCTCCGGGGCGCCATATTCTGACTTTAAATTTTAACGTCAACAAACCACTTTTTTCAACGTGTCTTACGATTTTTGAGTACTTTTGATATAAGTAACCATAAGACCATTTACTCTCTTTTTCCTTTTTAAATGCCAAAAAAGTTGACATTAACCAACTTTTCGAAGGGGGTTCGCACCGCTTAAAAACTCTGTCCAAAATATTTTTTGGAGCTGAATTCAGCCGATTCCTTTTTATTCAATGATTTTTGGTCAATTTTTGAATTTTTAGGCGTTACGGTCTCCAAAGCGAAATCAAAAGGCGCCAGCGGAAAAAAGCTATCTTTTCTCTGCGTCTTCGCTATCTGCGCACTCTCTCTCTCTGAATAGCGCACGTATGCTTTAGCAGGGCCGTTTTTGGCAGGATTCCAATTTGGCGGTAGCTATACTACCGTAACTCACCCCTCCTTTTTTAATCAAACTTCTTTTTCAGTCAACTGTAAGGGGTCCGCTTTCGAGAGTAAACCAACAACCACTGTCACTTCAAAGGCTCTCTGCAATTGCCCAGGCGAAACAGCAGCCCAGTCCTTCTGTGACCCGAGCATCATCAGCGACAAGACCACCATGTAAGCCAAATATCTATTTCTTAATACCGCTGTTTCAGTCGAATTTGCGAAAAAGTCGGCACTTTGGATAGGCACCGTATGTGTGAATGTAGGTTCACTTTTGCCTTTTTGAAACATTTTTTCCAGATGAAAGGGAAGCTGTTACCAATCCGGCGGATCCTCCCAAAGGACTTGTAGAACCGTTCAGAAAAGAGTCAGTTTGCCAAAATTCTGCCTCTAACAAGTATTTCAGTCGAACCTTTGAACTGGTCCCTTGTGAGAACTACATCCAATGTCGTTTGAAGTCTAAAGATGAGAACACGGAGCTTATGAACAAATGCAATGACCAAGCGTGCAAGGATAAGGCTAAGAAGAGGCATCACAGGAGATTGCTTTGTTTGGCTCCTCCGCGCGATTTGGGAGCTGCTTTCGCTAAAATCTGCTACACCGGTTGGTTCTCTCTCTCTCTCTCTCTCTCTCAAACACACACAACCTGTCTCTCCGTCTCCCTGTATTTTCGTCTCTACATCTCCGCGTCACTCCGTCTCTTCATCTCATCATCCCCCCGTCTCACCGCCTCTTTGCCTCTTCATCTCCTCGTCTCTTCCTCTTACCCTCTTGTCTCCGATTCACGTGATCGCGAGCCCTTCTTACCGGAAACCCATTAATGTTTCCCTTCTTTATCCCCCGCCCCCGGCGGACAGTCCTTCACCCGATCCCAGCCGAGAGCGGATCCCCTCCTTCTCCCTCTACAATATTCCTGTCAATGCCTACCTCTGTCTAATAAACCTTATAATCTAAGGCTTTGTTAGTACGACGCACACCTCTGGAGGTCTCTCCGTCTCTATATCTCTCCGCCTCAGTCTTGCCGTTTTGAGATCTCTCCGTGGCTGCGTTTCTCTCCCTCTCTCTCTCTCTCTCTCTCTCTCTCTCTCTCTCTCTCTCGCTCTCTTCTCTCTATCACATATATGTATCGCCGTCTCTACTTCTCTATCTCTCTGCGACACTCTGTTTCTTCATATCTCTAACTCTCTGTCTCTCCGTCTCTCCGGCTCTTCATCTCACAATATCTGTCTCTTCGTCTTGTCGTCTTGACGTCTCTCTGTCTCTGCGCATCTGCGTCGTCTCCATCTCTTTTCTGCATCTCCGTATATCTTGGTCTCTTCGTCTCTCCGTCTCTGTTTCCCCATCTCCCCATCTCTACGTTTCCCCGTTTCTCCGTCTATACGTCTCTCCGTCTTTTCGTCTCCTCGTCTCCCTATCTCTTTGTCTCTACGCCTCGCCGCCTCTATGTCTCCTCGTCTTGCCGTTTTGAGGTCTCTGCGTCTCTGCGTCTCTCTCTCTCTCTCTCTCTCTTTCTCTCTCTCTGCATAAACCTCATTTTCTTTCAGCTGACCTATGCAGTGACATGTACACCTTGCGTCAAGAGCAAAAGGCCTGCACTTCTGAAAACGATTGTAAGCAAGGTAACTGGCAAGGAAACTGCGAGAAAGCTGTAGTAAGCGCCGATCAGCAATCATTCTGTTGTCCAAGTGGTGAGCTCATTTCATGTAGTAAGATTTGTAATTGAAATTACAGTTGAATCATCCGATGCTCTTTATGCTGACGCTACGTACACCTACAGTACTACCAAATCTTGTACAAAACTGGATGACTGTATCGGAGAAAAACGGTTCTGTGACGAAGTGACGAAAACATGCACGTACTACAAAAGTAATTCCGTTGTTTTTATGTAGCTAATGTTTGTTTAGGCAATGACATGAAAGCAGGAAACTCATGCACCAAGGACCAAACTCATTGCGATAACGATAAACGGCTTGTGTGTATGACCGAGGATCCTGTGAATGTGGATAACCTGGATACGACGATCAAATGTTACCGCCACCCTAATGATGACTGCGAGATGAACGAACACTGCCCGAAGAATCACTACTGTGCACCACCTGCTGGAACCGCTGAACCGGAGTACGACAAGGAGTTTAGAAAGTGTCACAAAAGTGAGTTTGACTTCAGAACGCTACTGACGCGGTATCTGGAACTTTAATTGTTACGAAACACAATAGATATACAAACCACTTTCAGCTTGGTCGCCAAATGGTATATATCATATGATGGTCCTTTTTAAGTAGTAAAAGAAACCGTTTTCAAAATCGGAAAAGCTCGTCCTGTTTTAGAGTTATGAGCATTTTTGTCTGTATAAGGTGCGCGCTACTTCGCCCTTTCATTCCTTGCAATGGCGCGCTCACGGCGGAAAAAACGTGGTTGAGTGGTGCAGTGGTAGTGAGTTCGCCCCGAAATCTAATTAATGTCGGTTCAATTCCCCTCGGTGTTTTTCGTTTTCCTTTTTTGTTTCAGAGAAGTTTCAAACTAGTTTTGAGTCATGAAAAGTGAAATTCGAGTAGTATGAATGTTAGTTATGTAGACCGAGACTTTTAGGAAACAAAAAGCAAAATGAAAAACGTCGACAGGAATCGAACCGGCATTAGTTTGATTACGGAATGAACTCACTACCACTGCACAATGCCTTCTATTCGCGGGTGTCGGGTAGATAAGCAAAAGCGCTCGTGGAATGTAGAGACGAAAATTGCTCATAACTCGAAAACCAGTTGAGTTCAGTAGAGTATGAAAACGGATCCTGGCACTACTTTTAAAGGGCTATCTTTTAGTGGACATCTCATGCCATTTGTGACGAAAATAAATTTTGTTGTTAGCGTTATGTTTGCGTGTGGACGACGCAAACATGCTGACCGCGGGTTTTCAATGTTTAAACTTGGCGCTGTTAAACTCAGACAAAAATGGCTTAAGAATTACAAATGTTTCTTTAGATCCGAGGGATACCAAGAACATCCCAACGGGAACTGGTCTGGCCCTCTGCACGAAAGACACCGATTGTGACGCTATCGACCCACTACACCTTATAAGGATCTGCGGCTTGGCCAAAAAGTGCACTTGTGTAACTACAGACACAGCGAGTGCCTTGAAACCAGGATTTGGATACTGCAAGCCTGGTAAGATCAGTTTTCTTACCAAATTAGCAGCTTTTTTAGTATCGGCCCAGAAGTGTAGAGGAGAGGCAAGAGTTGAAACGTTAGCTGATGGATCAGTGAAAGGTTGCGCCTCACACGGTGAATGTCAAAACAACGAGTTTTGCGATTTGAAAACTGACCCTCCGATTGATGGTGGAGCTAAGGGAGTTTGTTGCTCAAGTAAGTAAATAGAGAGATATAGAGAGAGAGATAGAGACAGAGAGATAGAGAGACAGAGAGACAGAGAGATAGAGAGACAGAGAGACAGAGAGACAGAGAGACAGAGAGACAGAGAGACAGAGAGACAGAGAGACAGAGAGACAGAGAGACAGAGAGACAGAGAGACAGAGAGACAGAGAGACAGAGAGACAGAGAGACAGAGAGACAGAGAGACAGAGAGACAGAGAGACAGAGAGACAGAGAGACAGAGAGACAGAGAGACAGAGAGACAGAGAGACAGAGAGACAGAGAGACAGAGAGACAGAGAGACAGAGAGACAGAGAGACAGAGAGACAGAGAGACAGAGAGACAGAGAGACAGAGACAAGTTTTAGTGCCTGATGACTGTGACGGAAAGACTGTTCGCGAGAAAACGGCTAATATCAAAGTCTGCAAAGAGACCAAAGATTGTGACAAAAGCAAGGGAGAGTTCTGCAAGATCAAAATTGACAACGTTGAGAGAAAGACGTTCTTCGAAGACAAGGACATTACTAGTTCCTGGGAACAGGGAGAGGGAATTTGTTGCTCAAGTGAGTTTACCAGAACTCGCAGTTAATGAGATTTAGTGAATTGTCCCGATTTTGTTCATCCGGAGGCTTCTGGAGTGAAGGAGCCAGCGGGAGATGTTTGTGAAGCGGATAACTGTAAGAGCACCATTGACTCAATGTGAGTATCTCTCACCTCACCTCGCCTTTCCTCACCTCTTTCTCTTTCTCTCTCTCTCTCTCCGCTCCAACTCTCAAATTCCGTTTTCAGCAAAGTTTGTCAATCAAACGCCACCCCAGCCTCAAACGCCACCACTACCCCTTACAAACGCTGCTGCTCCTGTGAGTTTATCATTACACAAAAATCAAAAAACCCACTTTCAGACCCTCGCAAGACGGTGTGTCCAGCCACCACCAAGGGTCCCTTCAGAAACGGCACCGACGCGAAGCAGTGCAGCCAAAAGTCTGACTGCCCCACGGGAGTGGAATGCACCGGAGGGTGGTGCTGTGAACGTAAATCACCAATCTCCACTCTTTCAAACCTAAAACTTCAGAAGACTTCTGTGGAGACGCGTTGACCCTGAGGCACGAACAGCTCAGTTGCACTACTGCGAATGTGACAAAGGACTGCAAACAGCCCAAGGGAGCAGCAGCTTCTTGTGACAAGGGAAAATGCTGTCCTACCAGTAAGTGACAATCTAATTGAAATTTATGATGCGAATTCAGTGTACAACTTCAAAGTGAAGGAGCCGTTTGTGACGAAGACTAACTGCAGCTTACCTTCCGATTGTATGGCTAGGATGTACTGCCATGATGCCATGAAAAAGTGTACCCACTTCGGTAAGTTTTGGTGTTAGCTGTTAAAGGATTGTTGGGCTACCTTTGATTAGCAGTAGAGCATAGTTACAGCTCTTGAAGAACTTAAATCGGCGTGCGTCAGCGTAAAAAGCGCAAAATGCTATGTGTCACCGCGGATTGCACGCTCTCTCCTTTGAGTATCGCATGCCTACTGCAATAACGCGGTTTTCTAGGCTTTCTAATCGATGACAGCTATAAAATAGGCATTAAAACTAACACATTTTTTTTCAATTGTTGAACTTTTTGAGTGATTTTAAGCCAATGCTCCAAACCGTCATGCAAAAATTAAAGTGAAACTTAAACCATTCGATAGAAAATTGAGTTCTAAATAAGCCTGTAAATTCCATTTTTGGTAAATGGCACTGGCTTTCGAGTTACGATCGAGGGTTTTGTCCGCGCCGACGAGGGTTTTGTCCGCGCCGACGTCGGGCATAATCGCTGCGTTGCCTTTGAAGCCCGCGCTTGGCGACTGTAACCACGCCGCGGCGGCGTATTGGTAGAGACCTCGCTTCATCAAAAACAGGTCTTAGGTTCGGCACCTCTTTGATAAAATCTTATTGATTTTTGAGAAATCTAACAATTTTCAAGAGATAAAATATAACTGATAGGAATAGCTGAAGGTTGAATTTTTTATCAACTGCTTTTTTCACATTATAATTTGGTCCCGGTTGAAGTGAGTTACAGTGAAAAACCTTGACGCTACAGTAACCCAACCTACAGTATACCACTCTACCCAAAAACCAAATGTTCATTCATTGACGTGATTTCAGGCTCTCGATCGGAATACCAATCAAACAAAAATTGTGAAAAGAACAAAAATACTTGCAAGGGAGAGAAAAACCACCCCGGAGTGTGCATCTACCCCTCAGATGACAAGAGCGGCGTGGCCCAGTGCTGGTTGGACCCCATGGCTAATGTCGATTCCACAAAAAACGCCAAAGACGATGACGATAGTAACAACGAGGGAAGCTTCGGATTGGCCAAGACTCTGGGCATCCTCGCCATCTTTCTGGTCTTCGGAGGAGTTGGAACTATCTGTTACACCATGTACTACATGTATGGCAAGCAACAGATGAAGGAAAAGATGGAGGTTGGTTTTGTTAACGAGCATTCCATAACTTACGTAGCTAAAGTCGGGCACCGTAATCAGTCAATGCCAGTGTGCACTTTTTTGGAAAAGGATTCGAACCATCGATTAATAGAGCCGCAGAATGAGCCTTAGACCACTCGACCAGTTACTCTGTTGAAGTAATGAAAGTTTTGGGTTTTATAAAGCAAAACGGGTGGTGCTGCCTGAATATTTAAGACGTCGCAGCCGGCGAGCCGACCTTCCTCCATAGCCGAGTGGCAGTATGTCCGACTATCGCGCTGAAATTAGGTGAAACACGCAAGTTCGAATCTTCCTTTGTGATTTATCTTTTGTGTGACTACATAATTAGAGAAAATTGGCTAAATTGTCTAATTTGAAATTTTTTGAGGTATTTTTCAAGTTTGCGCTCAGTTTCTAGTCGAAAACGAATTTTTAGAATTTCGAATTTTGTCTAAGATTTTGATCAACTGGGTTAAAAAAACAAGTGAGTAGGTTGCAAGCCAGCTTTTTTGTCTTTATTCAAAAAACAAAACAAAAGGGAGAACATGGATCCGAACTTGGTTTGGTAGATAGGCAGCCTAGTGCGTTGCCACTACACCATACTGCGCACTGATGCAGTTTCTGAGTCGGCGCGGTTTTATACCTCGCAATGAGTACTGCACAAACAAACACATTACAAAACTGCTAAAAACATATTGTAATGTAAATTTGAATAAAAACCACTCAAACTGACTAAAATATTGAATTCAGGCAGCCAAGGCAGCGGCTGCTGCGAAGGAGGCTGCAGAAGAAGAACGGAAAAAGAAGCTATCGGCTGAGAAGAAGGCAAAGAAGGCTGCGGCTGATGAGGCCATAAAGCAGTTGACATCTGACGTAGTTTTCATTTTATGAAGGCTAAAGAAAAATCCTTTCAGGGTGGAAACGCGAATGCCCCCGCTCTCCAAGTGCAGTTCCTCACTCTCTAGCGACTACCATCGGAGGATCTCACTTTTAGGCTACTTACTTCTCATTCCGTTTTGTCGAATTGTAGAGTATAGCCGAAATAAACTAGTTTGTAACGAAAGTTGTACACACACATTGTTAATATTGTAGCCACAGTTAATTTCGGCAGACTTCGAGTGAGATGAGTCTGCGTAGTGCAGCGGTTAAGCGCATGGGCTTATGCTACGGAGGTCAAGGGTTCGATTCCATATACCGCCAGTTTGTTGTTTTTCTTTTGATATATTTATTTATAGTTTAAAAAGTAATGCTGTAGATTTGAAGCTCACTGTGCTCGTTCAGTATCACTATTTCGTCATTTCCCAGGGAAGCGACAGCGTTGAGCTTCATAATTCCCTCAAACAGAGGCTTCAAGCTAGAGGAATCAACGATATTCAAGGTCTCCTCATCTGATGACACAAGAAGTGTCCCTGTTGTAAATAACCACCGAGCTGACGGTCCCACAGATTCGGATTCAATTGATCCTGCAATTATTGAATGATATAGATCAGAAGATTAAATCACCATCTGGGGAGAGAAAGGCCACTCGGTTGTCCACATCAGCTATTACCATTCTTCCATCTGGTAGGAGAATAAGTTTCTGAATTGCCAGAGGCGGAGAGATGGCTGGCACTAAGGCGAGGTCGGGTAGTGACAGCCGCCACACGCCACCCGTTTCACTGGCTACGGCGACGTTGTTGCCCTGGCGGGCTAGGGAGACGATTCCCAAGGGACGGGAGGATGGAGCCCCACGGCGGATTTGACGAGGGAGGTCGGAGACTGCGAGACGAATTGTCTGAAGAGGGGAGTTAGAGAGAGAGAGAGAGAGAGAGAGAGAGAGAGAGAGAGAGAGAGAGAGAGAGAGAAGGAGGGAGACATGTACCAACCTTTGTCTTCTCCAAAACCGAACCTCGAACAGAGAGGAGCACCACGTTACCATCTGTTCCACAGGAGATGAGGTCCTTCCCTGACCAGTCTAATGCGGGGATGGGGCCTTCGTGAATCTGAAATTTCTCTGTCTCTCTGCCTCTTTGCCTCTTTGTCTCTTCGCCTCATTCGCCACTCTGCCTCACTGACCCTGCTTCTCTCCACCTCTTCGCATATTTGCCCTTTCGCCTCTTAGCCTCTCTTTTTTCCCGCGTTAGCAGTAGAGCACGGATTTTGCCGCTGGCTTTATAAAAATTACATATCTAAACTAGAATTGCGAAAACCACGAGAGTGAATTTTCGATTTTTTTACTTCATTCAAACCGCAAACACCAAATTAACAATAATCGAAAAGCAGAACTCAGGTCCGGCAGTATAAACGCCGAAATCGGCCAAAAAGGAGAAATCCACAAAAAGTGAACCTTGTTCAAAAATCAATTTTTCCTTGGTTTTTGCCGATTTTCGTGTTTTTAAGTATTTAATAAGTATAAAACAAAATAAACATCCAATTTTGCGCAAATTGAATGGTTTTCCTTCCTAATTGAGTCAGCACCACGGCTTCACACAATCTTGAATAAAAAAATCCGCCAACATGATTTTTTTTATTTTTCTTGTTCATTTCAAGCGTTGATTTGATTTACATTGGAAAAAGAAAAGAAACCCAGCGGTCTAAAAATTTCAACCTGTTTTATATCAAAAATTCGTTTTTAATTGCATTTTTCAGATTTAAGTCATTTTTCAGATTTAAGACGTGCGTTTTTACGTCATAGTCGATGGTTACATATCCAGTTTTTATGAAATTGTGCGCGCGCGCGCCTAAAAAACCTCAATTTCTTATGGATTCGGGCTTCCCGCGTCGACCCCACCTTTGCGGCGCGTAACTTTGCCTCTTCGCCCTACCGCTTCTCCACACTGTGCCTCTCAGCTTACCTCTCTCTCTCTCTCTCTCTCTCTCTCTCTCTCTCTCTCTCTCTCTCTATCTCTCCAACCTGTGTAGAAGCCATTAACTGCTGACCATGATACAAATCCACATTCCCAGCATATGTACCAACAGCAAGTATTCCCTGCTGACCCCACGCTGCAGCCGTGGGACAAACAGCTTGAGGGAGTACAAATTGCTGTAAAAAACTTCTTAAATTGATATTTTCTGAAAATTACCTTATTCCAATGACAAACAACCACATGGCTGTTATGGTTGCACCAGGATTCATGCTGTTCAGCTGCTAAAAGCAAGGCTATTCTTCCATTGGCTCCCACTGCCATAAAACGGACTTGGAGGGCTTCAGAAGGCATCTGAAACTCGGATATACCTTTTTAAGGCCGAAATCACTCACAGCTGTAACTGGAACAGTTCTGTTTAACTGAAGTCGGGCTGAGTCCCTTGAATGAAAAGGGAGTAATCGATCGAAGAATCTTTTTGTCTTCTCCCCTTCAGCGAGAGCCTCGGTAATTAGGGCTAGAGAAGCGGCTGTTAACGAAATTTCTTGAACCTCGGTGGGTTGGTTACTTTCTGTTTGAATAGCGACGTGAAGCGGTTCCATAGGGTCGTTTCCGGCATCTAAAAATTGCGAAAATATCAAACTCATGTTTTTTCCAGACTTTTTTACACGAAAAAACCAATTTAACGTTTGGGATTGCGCGGGCTTCGGCCACCTCACGGAATTTTCACGAAATCAAAGGCGGTCGATCGTTTTGTTAAAATGTGATATTAGAGTTTAGAAAAGAAGCTTGTATAGCAGCACGTAATTTTTATACAACAACCTTTTTGCAAATAAAATTCTCTAGTAACTAACTTGTATATTGTAGTTCCTGCGTTTCTGTAGTGCCATCCTTTCGCTCAATTGTCCTTTTCCAGCTGGGCAGCCGGGTGGCCGAAGGTCCGGTCACGTCATCCATTCCACTGGCCACCCACGTCGCCATAGCAACGAGGACAGCATGAAACGCGTTAGGCAGCGGGACAAATAAAAAAGAAATAACGAGACATTTTCAAAAAGAGATATATAAAATTGCTTTAATTGGATAATTGCGGTACCATTGTGATTTTTTCTATGGAGCTGCTGGTGGGCTTGTTCTGATTGCCGTAAACCCAACCTACAGGAATTTTCCGAATATTTTGAAGCTATTTTTCAGAAAAATACAAATTGCTTCTGTATCTGAACATAATTAGTAAAAATTGATATGTACAGGATAAAAATCGTAAACGCTAAACTTCACAGAGATTTCTGGTTGTTTTTCAAAACAGTGGTGATCGAAAGAGGAAAAACAAAAGGACAAAAGGTCGATCCGGATAAAAGTGGTGTTTTTCCAATTAGAGTCTTTATTAAACGACAGATCCCTAAAAAGTGTGTATATATAGTGGAGTACACTACTATTTGGAGCATCTCTCCCCTCTCTCTTTCTTTGTTTCCCTCTCTCTCCCTCTCTTCCCTTTCTCGTTATTTTCCTTCCAGTGTGTTTTTTATTGAACCTTCCGTTTTCACCTAAAATCCTTATTTTTTTTGTTCTAAAATGAATATTCTACTACTTCTACTCCTTGTCAGAATTGTGTTTACCACCGATGTAGCGGTCCAAACGGAAACCAACGCAACCGTAAGCACAGGTGAGTAATTCAATCTCCAAATGTGAAGAAATTTTTCAGGTGGAACCGCCAACGTCAAGAAAGAAGGTATTTTTCAATCCATTTCATAACTTTCTTAAGGTGAATCACTTCTTCACAAGGCTGAAAGTGAAGGTCTATATGTTTAATTTCAAATCTTAAACTAAATTTCAGGGTTGGAATTAGTCAAAGAAGCGGTTCAGACAGGTAAACGTTCTGATGACTCATAAAAGTTTGTTTAAGGAGAAGATTATTTGAAGCAGAAGTGGGGAGATGGTAAACAAACAGGGATTTCAAAAACTAAATGGTTGTTTTCAGGAAAAACCGTGGCCAGTACAATCGCTCCAAATCTGGGACACGGTATATAAAAAGAAAACAAACTGGATAATTTGTTATAAAATTTTAGTTCGCGTTGAAGGTCAAGCCTCGGCTACTGTTTCCCACTGAATACGACATTCCGCAAAGTCTAAGAAAGTGAATACTGCACATCATTTAAAAAAGTATAAATTATATACTCTACTTGAATTTGTTCAACTATAGTTCTTACGAGAACGGGCGTTCCGCGGGCCGAAGCGGGCCGGGCCGGGCCAAAAAAAGTGTCGGCCCGGTTTGTAAGCTTGTCAAATTAAAATTTAGTTTAATGGTTATTTTAGCTCACATTAAATTTTAAACCCCCGCAAACACTTTTATAATACGTCCATTACACATTTAAACATATTCAAGGTTAGCAAAAATAAAGTGTCCCGACCGGGATCGAACCTTGGTCGTGAGGGTGCCGGGCCGGGGAGGGCTGAGAATGTTTTTGAAGTCTGCCCGGCCCGTGAAAACTATGCATTGAACCATTTAGACAGACAAATACAATGAGAGAGAAAAACGAGAGGCAGAGAGAGAGAGAGAGAGAGAGAGAGAGAGAGAGAGAGAGAGAGAGAGAGAGATAGAGAGAGATTTTGTATTTGACTGTCGGTCAATGACTATCAAAACATGATTCATACCGTTTATAATTCGGTGACCTTGACCGCGTTTAAACTCCATCCGGTGATTCCATACGCAGAGCGGTTTATGCGCCTATCATCATGAAACCTGAAAATATCGTTATCTGGTGATCTGTGCTTCGTGTTCAATAGTAAGAAAAAAATGGTGGGAATTGGGAAAAAAGTCCTCAAAAAAGACATTACCGTCATGTAGAATGATATATACTTGTGTAAATGCCACTCAAGCGCGAATCAAATGACAATGAAGCCCATTTGCATTATGGCTTTAAATATTGATATAGTCTGTGTCCGAACAACAAATGGCCTCTCTGATATTTTGTACAAAAAAAAACATTGCTCAGACGCTTTTTTGCCTGGTTTCTCTGCGCTCTCCTAAGAAAGCGCACTCCCTCGCGCGTCCGCAATTGGCGCCCCTTCTGATCTACTCGAATCGCGGCGGGACCAGATACCTAGAATCCTTTAAGCTGCCAAATGGGGCATTTGTTATTTGGACACAGACTATAACCGAGCTGTTCGCTCTGAGAGGATTGGAAAAATATAAACCATGTGTGGCCTTGGACTCGATATATTTTCATAAAGAAAAAACTTAATCGACACTAATTTCTTTTCTCCTACCTGTGAGCTGGTCTAATCAAAACTTGACAACTTACAACTTTGCCTGTATGTTTTATGTTTTAGGGGCACTAAGGTTGCATTTGGGACGTTTCAGAACAATCTGCTTGTCGTAGTACCCCTTCAAACTTAGATTAACAAACCTAAACCAACGAGACCAAGTCGAAACCACCGTATAGGATTGTTCGGCAGTTATAGGATAGAGATTATGTGTCATCCACTTGCATCTGGTTTGGATCTATCAAATATAAACTATTTAAAGCGCTCGGTCAGTTGGGTTCCATCAACCCATTGAAGCTTACAGCCTTCCCACCCAAAAAATGTTTTTTAACCTTACCAAACCGATCTAAACCAGGTTCATTATAGTTGATGCATTACTGTTATTCGTTTTTTGGAGAACCATTTCGTGTGCCGGTTCTTGCCATTTGATCGAATGATTCTGCATTTTTGACCGTTTTCTTATTTCAGATAAATCAGAGACCTTAGTTTAACATATCACCATATAATTTTAAAGTTGGCTTGATCTAAAAGTGTTTTTTCATTATTTTTTATTAAAAGAATGCTTCTTCTTTCTTCTTTCTTGACGTATATTAGTTTTTAGAAATGAAGCTCTTCGTTCTTGTCCTAGTTGGTCTGGTGCATTGCTCAACATCTCTTGCCAACCAAGAAGAAAACACTGACGTTCTTAACCTAAACATCACGGAAAACCCTCTTCTTCGCTACAAGAGAGGAGGCCAATCGTGTCTCCCAGTCAGCTGTACTTATGGATTTGGTGGTTGTTGTCAAGGAAATTGTCGTTACTGGTGCCGAGCTTGCAGCGTGTATTACAACTGCTAGCAAGTGGTCTTTGAAATAAACGTTTTTGATACTTGGTTGTGCAAACGAGATAGAGAGACTTCTCTATCTTTAAGCATTTTAGTTATTGTTCAGTTCATATTTCAGGCTATCTTATCCATCAACAGCTAAATATACTTTAGTTGATGATGTATATGCTTATCCAAATGCAACTATAGTATTTTTCTCAGTTTTCTGCCTTGGTGCGTTTATAATCATGTCATGTGTTTAACTGTTTTAATTCTTAAAAAATTTTTTTCGTTTTTCTGTGGGTTACAAAGTGTTGAAGAACAATTTGCGGTTGTGTCGACAATGTTTGCTCAATGCTATCAGCGGATACAGTCACTTCAAATGACAATAACAATGTATTCTTATGCCGGGTGTATGTATTTGCTGTTTTCCCCATATTTGTCCTTGCCATTTTTTTCAACTCATTTTTTGTTTTACACTTAAAAACTTTCTTATAGAAATGAAGCTGCTTCTTTTCGTGTTCGTCGGCTTGGCCCTGTTCCCTGCATCGATTGTCAAATCAACGGCTGCCTTGGACCAACCTGACAAAATTATCTTCTCCTTCGTCCCAGTAGGGAAGCCAATTGTTACCCCGTTTCCTGCACTATACCTAATGGCGGTTGTTGTCAAGAAAAATGTCGCTACTGGTGCCGTGTCTGTGACATACCGTATCACTGTGAAACAAATGATACTGCCAGGCCATGAACCGCTTACACATGCTGTTGTGTAAAACTGTGTTATTAGGGATTTTAATATTTTTCTGGTCTCAGCTAAGCTTAGCCGACTGTGTTTGTTTAAAAATGTTACGTTAAAGCGACCAAGGACTTTTAATAACGGCCAGGCTAACAGCACCATTCCATATAGAGAGTTTTTTTCAACACTGCTCCAGGAAACGGTTGTTTACAGAATGCTTTCTGATTCGTATATGATTTGCATGATAGGGGAAAAGATCTCTGATGTTTCCTTTATATCAGTTCAGGCACACTTTAAACGTTATGCAACAAAACGTGTTTAAGGGTGATTCCTTCAGTTTTGTTAGTGGCATCTTTGAGTCTAGAATGTGTACGTTTACTCAAAAGTTATAAGTGGATGGTAATTTTATTTACACAATTGTTGGATTTAAAGAATAAGTTTGAAACAAGGTGCTACATGTCTCGACCACTGTTGTCCAAAAAACATGAATCGACCACTAGCATCAACAAGTTTTGTGAAATATATGAATAAAATAAGTTTGGTTGTAGAACGTTTAAGTACTGACTATCAAAACATGAATCACATTGGTCATAAATCGCTTGGTGGCCAGAAAAACACGAAATCCGATAAATAGATCCGCAGCGCTGTTCATCCGCTCACCGTCATTTGGCCTGAAAAAATAATTTTATGACCAGCAGTATTTTTTTGTTTTGTTGATCGGAAAAACGAAGAGTATGAAGCATGTGTAAAAATGCAACAAAATGTATCCACAGCTTTGACATATAAATGTCAGCTGGGCCTACCGTTAATGTATGTATAGGATCGACAGGTGCGAAAAGTTTTAACTTTAGAAAAGTTGAACCTAAACAAATTTGTATCAACGATGATAAGGTTACTAACCGGTTTACCATATACTTAATTTAACTTCACGTCAACGTAACATGTCAAAATTGTCGAAAGTCCAGGTCGGAACCGTCAAATACGATTACCTGCTAGTTATAGGATGTGAATTATGTGTCATCCATCACTATCTGGTTTGGCTTAATCCAACCTGGACTATATAAAGTGTCGTGCATGTTTGTATTTATCCAACCAATCTCATTTCGGTCTTTTCATCAATATCGGTCTCCCCACTATCTCGATTTTGTAACAGCACATAAATCAAATGTGCGCTTTGAGATGTCAAAAAAAACCCGTACATTCTAGAAAATCTTAACTCCAGAGCCCTTGTGTTTCTAGTAGCCTGTAAATTCAAAATTAACTTTTTGTTTTTGTTTAAAACTTTAACTTTGTTTCTTTCTTTCTTCTCAACACTCTTTTTTTTTTAGAAATGAAGTACATCTTTCTTATCGTCGTCGGCGTTTTGCTGTTCTCTTCTACAAAAGCAGATCAGCAGGAAAATACCGATGTTGCTGTCCAATCTGTCACAGAAAACCCTCTGTTCCGCTACAAGAGGGCAGGAGGTCAATCGTGTCTTCCCGTCAGCTGTACTTATAGTTTTGGCGGTTGTTGCCAAGGAGACTGCCGTTACTGGTGCCGAGCTTGTAACGTACCGTACTACTGTTAACTTGTGTTCTTATAAATGCATAAATATTCTTTGATACTAGTTTGTGCAACAGAGTTAGTGAATTGTGTGTATTATCGCATGGATTTTTTTGCACAGAAATTAGAAAATTGGTTTTATAGTTGCATGCGTCCATTTTGTTGCGTAAACAAAAAATAATTTTGCATGGTAGTAAAAAAGGAAGAGACAGAGTTAGCGCCATACATAGAGTTAGACAAAAAAAAGGTAGGGCAGAGGCCTAACAACCTTTTCGAATTAACAATCTTTTCGCTGTTCTGTCTACAGCAAACTGCTTTGTTTTGCTGCGGTTTGCAATGTGTTAAAAACAATTGTTTCCACCCACAGAAATGTTTGCTCAATTGTTATCATGTTCACCGTCAACATACAGTCACTCCAAATGTCAATATCTTTGTTTTCTACTGATTGAGTGTTTTTATTTGCACAAGCATGGGTTCCCGCACTATATAATGTTGCTTGTGTGCAAGGTCATCGCATCTGCGTTCTGCTTTATCCTTTTTCAATAAAACCTATTTGTTTTCAGAAAATGATGCTGCTCCTTTTGGTTTTCGTCGGCCTCGCTCTGTTTTCTGTATCCTTTGGTGAAAACACGGGCTTTGCTGACCAATCTGGCAAGGAGAACCCTCTTCTTCGCCTCAAAAGGGGAGGCCAAGACTGTCTCCCGGTCAGTTGCACTATCCCCTTCGGCGGTTGTTGTCAAGGAGACTGTCGCTACTGGTGCCAAGCTTGCAACGTTTACTACAATTGCTAACAAGTGCATTCAAACCGCAAACACCAAATTAACAATAATCGAAAAGCAGAACTCAGGTCCGGCAGTATAAACGCCGAAATCGGCCAAAAAGGAGAAATCCACAAAAAGTGAACCTTGTTCAAAAATCAATTTTTCCTTGGTTTTTGCCGATTTTCGTGTTTTTAAGTATTTAATAAGTATAAAACAAAATAAACATCCAATTTTGCGCAAATTGAATGGTTTTCCTTCCTAATTGAGTCAGCACCACGGCTTCACACAATCTTGAATAAAAAAATCCGCCAACATGATTTTTTTTATTTTTCTTGTTCATTTCAAGCGTTGATTTGATTTACATTGGAAAAAGAAAAGAAACCCAGCGGTCTAAAAATTTCAACCTGTTTTATATCAAAAATTCGTTTTTAATTGCATTTTTCAGATTTAAGTCATTTTTCAGATTTAAGACGTGCGTTTTTACGTCATAGTCGATGGTTACATATCCAGTTTTTATGAAATTGTGCGCGCGCGCGCCTAAAAAACCTCAATTTCTTATGGATTCGGGCTTCCCGCGTCGACCCCACCTTTGCGGCGCGTAACTTTGCCTCTTCGCCCTACCGCTTCTCCACACTGTGCCTCTCAGCTTACCTCTCTCTCTCTCTCTCTCTCTCTCTCTCTCTCTCTCTCTCTCTATCTCTCCAACCTGTGTAGAAGCCATTAACTGCTGACCATGATACAAATCCACATTCCCAGCATATGTACCAACAGCAAGTATTCCCTGCTGACCCCACGCTGCAGCCGTGGGACAAACAGCTTGAGGGAGTACAAATTGCTGTAAAAAACTTCTTAAATTGATATTTTCTGAAAATTACCTTATTCCAATGACAAACAACCACATGGCTGTTATGGTTGCACCAGGATTCATGCTGTTCAGCTGCTAAAAGCAAGGCTATTCTTCCATTGGCTCCCACTGCCATAAAACGGACTTGGAGGGCTTCAGAAGGCATCTGAAACTCGGATATACCTTTTTAAGGCCGAAATCACTCACAGCTGTAACTGGAACAGTTCTGTTTAACTGAAGTCGGGCTGAGTCCCTTGAATGAAAAGGGAGTAATCGATCGAAGAATCTTTTTGTCTTCTCCCCTTCAGCGAGAGCCTCGGTAATTAGGGCTAGAGAAGCGGCTGTTAACGAAATTTCTTGAACCTCGGTGGGTTGGTTACTTTCTGTTTGAATAGCGACGTGAAGCGGTTCCATAGGGTCGTTTCCGGCATCTAAAAATTGCGAAAATATCAAACTCATGTTTTTTCCAGACTTTTTTACACGAAAAAACCAATTTAACGTTTGGGATTGCGCGGGCTTCGGCCACCTCACGGAATTTTCACGAAATCAAAGGCGGTCGATCGTTTTGTTAAAATGTGATATTAGAGTTTAGAAAAGAAGCTTGTATAGCAGCACGTAATTTTTATACAACAACCTTTTTGCAAATAAAATTCTCTAGTAACTAACTTGTATATTGTAGTTCCTGCGTTTCTGTAGTGCCATCCTTTCGCTCAATTGTCCTTTTCCAGCTGGGCAGCCGGGTGGCCGAAGGTCCGGTCACGTCATCCATTCCACTGGCCACCCACGTCGCCATAGCAACGAGGACAGCATGAAACGCGTTAGGCAGCGGGACAAATAAAAAAGAAATAACGAGACATTTTCAAAAAGAGATATATAAAATTGCTTTAATTGGATAATTGCGGTACCATTGTGATTTTTTCTATGGAGCTGCTGGTGGGCTTGTTCTGATTGCCGTAAACCCAACCTACAGGAATTTTCCGAATATTTTGAAGCTATTTTTCAGAAAAATACAAATTGCTTCTGTATCTGAACATAATTAGTAAAAATTGATATGTACAGGATAAAAATCGTAAACGCTAAACTTCACAGAGATTTCTGGTTGTTTTTCAAAACAGTGGTGATCGAAAGAGGAAAAACAAAAGGACAAAAGGTCGATCCGGATAAAAGTGGTGTTTTTCCAATTAGAGTCTTTATTAAACGACAGATCCCTAAAAAGTGTGTATATATAGTGGAGTACACTACTATTTGGAGCATCTCTCCCCTC
This sequence comes from Oscheius myriophilus, assembly GCA_964057215.1. Lineage (NCBI taxonomy): Eukaryota > Metazoa > Nematoda > Chromadorea > Rhabditida > Rhabditidae > Oscheius > Oscheius myriophilus. The sequence goes on along the minus strand of OZ059902.1, from coordinate 4,992,142 downwards.
TCTCTTTCTTTGTTTCCCTCTCTCTCCCTCTCTTCCCTTTCTCGTTATTTTCCTTCCAGTGTGTTTTTTATTGAACCTTCCGTTTTCACCTAAAATCCTTATTTTTTTTGTTCTAAAATGAATATTCTACTACTTCTACTCCTTGTCAGAATTGTGTTTACCACCGATGTAGCGGTCCAAACGGAAACCAACGCAACCGTAAGCACAGGTGAGTAATTCAATCTCCAAATGTGAAGAAATTTTTCAGGTGGAACCGCCAACGTCAAGAAAGAAGGTATTTTTCAATCCATTTCATAACTTTCTTAAGGTGAATCACTTCTTCACAAGGCTGAAAGTGAAGGTCTATATGTTTAATTTCAAATCTTAAACTAAATTTCAGGGTTGGAATTAGTCAAAGAAGCGGTTCAGACAGGTAAACGTTCTGATGACTCATAAAAGTTTGTTTAAGGAGAAGATTATTTGAAGCAGAAGTGGGGAGATGGTAAACAAACAGGGATTTCAAAAACTAAATGGTTGTTTTCAGGAAAAACCGTGGCCAGTACAATCGCTCCAAATCTGGGACACGGTATATAAAAAGAAAACAAACTGGATAATTTGTTATAAAATTTTAGTTCGCGTTGAAGGTCAAGCCTCGGCTACTGTTTCCCACTGAATACGACATTCCGCAAAGTCTAAGAAAGTGAATACTGCACATCATTTAAAAAAGTATAAATTATATACTCTACTTGAATTTGTTCAACTATAGTTCTTACGAGAACGGGCGTTCCGCGGGCCGAAGCGGGCCGGGCCGGGCCAAAAAAAGTGTCGGCCCGGTTTGTAAGCTTGTCAAATTAAAATTTAGTTTAATGGTTATTTTAGCTCACATTAAATTTTAAACCCCCGCAAACACTTTTATAATACGTCCATTACACATTTAAACATATTCAAGGTTAGCAAAAATAAAGTGTCCCGACCGGGATCGAACCTTGGTCGTGAGGGTGCCGGGCCGGGGAGGGCTGAGAATGTTTTTGAAGTCTGCCCGGCCCGTGAAAACTATGCATTGAACCATTTAGACAGACAAATACAATGAGAGAGAAAAACGAGAGGCAGAGAGAGAGAGAGAGAGAGAGAGAGAGAGAGAGAGAGAGAGAGAGAGAGAGATAGAGAGAGATTTTGTATTTGACTGTCGGTCAATGACTATCAAAACATGATTCATACCGTTTATAATTCGGTGACCTTGACCGCGTTTAAACTCCATCCGGTGATTCCATACGCAGAGCGGTTTATGCGCCTATCATCATGAAACCTGAAAATATCGTTATCTGGTGATCTGTGCTTCGTGTTCAATAGTAAGAAAAAAATGGTGGGAATTGGGAAAAAAGTCCTCAAAAAAGACATTACCGTCATGTAGAATGATATATACTTGTGTAAATGCCACTCAAGCGCGAATCAAATGACAATGAAGCCCATTTGCATTATGGCTTTAAATATTGATATAGTCTGTGTCCGAACAACAAATGGCCTCTCTGATATTTTGTACAAAAAAAAACATTGCTCAGACGCTTTTTTGCCTGGTTTCTCTGCGCTCTCCTAAGAAAGCGCACTCCCTCGCGCGTCCGCAATTGGCGCCCCTTCTGATCTACTCGAATCGCGGCGGGACCAGATACCTAGAATCCTTTAAGCTGCCAAATGGGGCATTTGTTATTTGGACACAGACTATAACCGAGCTGTTCGCTCTGAGAGGATTGGAAAAATATAAACCATGTGTGGCCTTGGACTCGATATATTTTCATAAAGAAAAAACTTAATCGACACTAATTTCTTTTCTCCTACCTGTGAGCTGGTCTAATCAAAACTTGACAACTTACAACTTTGCCTGTATGTTTTATGTTTTAGGGGCACTAAGGTTGCATTTGGGACGTTTCAGAACAATCTGCTTGTCGTAGTACCCCTTCAAACTTAGATTAACAAACCTAAACCAACGAGACCAAGTCGAAACCACCGTATAGGATTGTTCGGCAGTTATAGGATAGAGATTATGTGTCATCCACTTGCATCTGGTTTGGATCTATCAAATATAAACTATTTAAAGCGCTCGGTCAGTTGGGTTCCATCAACCCATTGAAGCTTACAGCCTTCCCACCCAAAAAATGTTTTTTAACCTTACCAAACCGATCTAAACCAGGTTCATTATAGTTGATGCATTACTGTTATTCGTTTTTTGGAGAACCATTTCGTGTGCCGGTTCTTGCCATTTGATCGAATGATTCTGCATTTTTGACCGTTTTCTTATTTCAGATAAATCAGAGACCTTAGTTTAACATATCACCATATAATTTTAAAGTTGGCTTGATCTAAAAGTGTTTTTTCATTATTTTTTATTAAAAGAATGCTTCTTCTTTCTTCTTTCTTGACGTATATTAGTTTTTAGAAATGAAGCTCTTCGTTCTTGTCCTAGTTGGTCTGGTGCATTGCTCAACATCTCTTGCCAACCAAGAAGAAAACACTGACGTTCTTAACCTAAACATCACGGAAAACCCTCTTCTTCGCTACAAGAGAGGAGGCCAATCGTGTCTCCCAGTCAGCTGTACTTATGGATTTGGTGGTTGTTGTCAAGGAAATTGTCGTTACTGGTGCCGAGCTTGCAGCGTGTATTACAACTGCTAGCAAGTGGTCTTTGAAATAAACGTTTTTGATACTTGGTTGTGCAAACGAGATAGAGAGACTTCTCTATCTTTAAGCATTTTAGTTATTGTTCAGTTCATATTTCAGGCTATCTTATCCATCAACAGCTAAATATACTTTAGTTGATGATGTATATGCTTATCCAAATGCAACTATAGTATTTTTCTCAGTTTTCTGCCTTGGTGCGTTTATAATCATGTCATGTGTTTAACTGTTTTAATTCTTAAAAAATTTTTTTCGTTTTTCTGTGGGTTACAAAGTGTTGAAGAACAATTTGCGGTTGTGTCGACAATGTTTGCTCAATGCTATCAGCGGATACAGTCACTTCAAATGACAATAACAATGTATTCTTATGCCGGGTGTATGTATTTGCTGTTTTCCCCATATTTGTCCTTGCCATTTTTTTCAACTCATTTTTTGTTTTACACTTAAAAACTTTCTTATAGAAATGAAGCTGCTTCTTTTCGTGTTCGTCGGCTTGGCCCTGTTCCCTGCATCGATTGTCAAATCAACGGCTGCCTTGGACCAACCTGACAAAATTATCTTCTCCTTCGTCCCAGTAGGGAAGCCAATTGTTACCCCGTTTCCTGCACTATACCTAATGGCGGTTGTTGTCAAGAAAAATGTCGCTACTGGTGCCGTGTCTGTGACATACCGTATCACTGTGAAACAAATGATACTGCCAGGCCATGAACCGCTTACACATGCTGTTGTGTAAAACTGTGTTATTAGGGATTTTAATATTTTTCTGGTCTCAGCTAAGCTTAGCCGACTGTGTTTGTTTAAAAATGTTACGTTAAAGCGACCAAGGACTTTTAATAACGGCCAGGCTAACAGCACCATTCCATATAGAGAGTTTTTTTCAACACTGCTCCAGGAAACGGTTGTTTACAGAATGCTTTCTGATTCGTATATGATTTGCATGATAGGGGAAAAGATCTCTGATGTTTCCTTTATATCAGTTCAGGCACACTTTAAACGTTATGCAACAAAACGTGTTTAAGGGTGATTCCTTCAGTTTTGTTAGTGGCATCTTTGAGTCTAGAATGTGTACGTTTACTCAAAAGTTATAAGTGGATGGTAATTTTATTTACACAATTGTTGGATTTAAAGAATAAGTTTGAAACAAGGTGCTACATGTCTCGACCACTGTTGTCCAAAAAACATGAATCGACCACTAGCATCAACAAGTTTTGTGAAATATATGAATAAAATAAGTTTGGTTGTAGAACGTTTAAGTACTGACTATCAAAACATGAATCACATTGGTCATAAATCGCTTGGTGGCCAGAAAAACACGAAATCCGATAAATAGATCCGCAGCGCTGTTCATCCGCTCACCGTCATTTGGCCTGAAAAAATAATTTTATGACCAGCAGTATTTTTTTGTTTTGTTGATCGGAAAAACGAAGAGTATGAAGCATGTGTAAAAATGCAACAAAATGTATCCACAGCTTTGACATATAAATGTCAGCTGGGCCTACCGTTAATGTATGTATAGGATCGACAGGTGCGAAAAGTTTTAACTTTAGAAAAGTTGAACCTAAACAAATTTGTATCAACGATGATAAGGTTACTAACCGGTTTACCATATACTTAATTTAACTTCACGTCAACGTAACATGTCAAAATTGTCGAAAGTCCAGGTCGGAACCGTCAAATACGATTACCTGCTAGTTATAGGATGTGAATTATGTGTCATCCATCACTATCTGGTTTGGCTTAATCCAACCTGGACTATATAAAGTGTCGTGCATGTTTGTATTTATCCAACCAATCTCATTTCGGTCTTTTCATCAATATCGGTCTCCCCACTATCTCGATTTTGTAACAGCACATAAATCAAATGTGCGCTTTGAGATGTCAAAAAAAACCCGTACATTCTAGAAAATCTTAACTCCAGAGCCCTTGTGTTTCTAGTAGCCTGTAAATTCAAAATTAACTTTTTGTTTTTGTTTAAAACTTTAACTTTGTTTCTTTCTTTCTTCTCAACACTCTTTTTTTTTTAGAAATGAAGTACATCTTTCTTATCGTCGTCGGCGTTTTGCTGTTCTCTTCTACAAAAGCAGATCAGCAGGAAAATACCGATGTTGCTGTCCAATCTGTCACAGAAAACCCTCTGTTCCGCTACAAGAGGGCAGGAGGTCAATCGTGTCTTCCCGTCAGCTGTACTTATAGTTTTGGCGGTTGTTGCCAAGGAGACTGCCGTTACTGGTGCCGAGCTTGTAACGTACCGTACTACTGTTAACTTGTGTTCTTATAAATGCATAAATATTCTTTGATACTAGTTTGTGCAACAGAGTTAGTGAATTGTGTGTATTATCGCATGGATTTTTTTGCACAGAAATTAGAAAATTGGTTTTATAGTTGCATGCGTCCATTTTGTTGCGTAAACAAAAAATAATTTTGCATGGTAGTAAAAAAGGAAGAGACAGAGTTAGCGCCATACATAGAGTTAGACAAAAAAAAGGTAGGGCAGAGGCCTAACAACCTTTTCGAATTAACAATCTTTTCGCTGTTCTGTCTACAGCAAACTGCTTTGTTTTGCTGCGGTTTGCAATGTGTTAAAAACAATTGTTTCCACCCACAGAAATGTTTGCTCAATTGTTATCATGTTCACCGTCAACATACAGTCACTCCAAATGTCAATATCTTTGTTTTCTACTGATTGAGTGTTTTTATTTGCACAAGCATGGGTTCCCGCACTATATAATGTTGCTTGTGTGCAAGGTCATCGCATCTGCGTTCTGCTTTATCCTTTTTCAATAAAACCTATTTGTTTTCAGAAAATGATGCTGCTCCTTTTGGTTTTCGTCGGCCTCGCTCTGTTTTCTGTATCCTTTGGTGAAAACACGGGCTTTGCTGACCAATCTGGCAAGGAGAACCCTCTTCTTCGCCTCAAAAGGGGAGGCCAAGACTGTCTCCCGGTCAGTTGCACTATCCCCTTCGGCGGTTGTTGTCAAGGAGACTGTCGCTACTGGTGCCAAGCTTGCAACGTTTACTACAATTGCTAACAAGTGCATTCAAACCGCAAACACCAAATTAACAATAATCGAAAAGCAGAACTCAGGTCCGGCAGTATAAACGCCGAAATCGGCCAAAAAGGAGAAATCCACAAAAAGTGAACCTTGTTCAAAAATCAATTTTTCCTTGGTTTTTGCCGATTTTCGTGTTTTTAAGTATTTAATAAGTATAAAACAAAATAAACATCCAATTTTGCGCAAATTGAATGGTTTTCCTTCCTAATTGAGTCAGCACCACGGCTTCACACAATCTTGAATAAAAAAATCCGCCAACATGATTTTTTTTATTTTTCTTGTTCATTTCAAGCGTTGATTTGATTTACATTGGAAAAAGAAAAGAAACCCAGCGGTCTAAAAATTTCAACCTGTTTTATATCAAAAATTCGTTTTTAATTGCATTTTTCAGATTTAAGTCATTTTTCAGATTTAAGACGTGCGTTTTTACGTCATAGTCGATGGTTACATATCCAGTTTTTATGAAATTGTGCGCGCGCGCGCCTAAAAAACCTCAATTTCTTATGGATTCGGGCTTCCCGCGTCGACCCCACCTTTGCGGCGCGTAACTTTGCCTCTTCGCCCTACCGCTTCTCCACACTGTGCCTCTCAGCTTACCTCTCTCTCTCTCTCTCTCTCTCTCTCTCTCTCTCTCTCTATCTCTCCAACCTGTGTAGAAGCCATTAACTGCTGACCATGATACAAATCCACATTCCCAGCATATGTACCAACAGCAAGTATTCCCTGCTGACCCCACGCTGCAGCCGTGGGACAAACAGCTTGAGGGAGTACAAATTGCTGTAAAAAACTTCTTAAATTGATATTTTCTGAAAATTACCTTATTCCAATGACAAACAACCACATGGCTGTTATGGTTGCACCAGGATTCATGCTGTTCAGCTGCTAAAAGCAAGGCTATTCTTCCATTGGCTCCCACTGCCATAAAACGGACTTGGAGGGCTTCAGAAGGCATCTGAAACTCGGATATACCTTTTTAAGGCCGAAATCACTCACAGCTGTAACTGGAACAGTTCTGTTTAACTGAAGTCGGGCTGAGTCCCTTGAATGAAAAGGGAGTAATCGATCGAAGAATCTTTTTGTCTTCTCCCCTTCAGCGAGAGCCTCGGTAATTAGGGCTAGAGAAGCGGCTGTTAACGAAATTTCTTGAACCTCGGTGGGTTGGTTACTTTCTGTTTGAATAGCGACGTGAAGCGGTTCCATAGGGTCGTTTCCGGCATCTAAAAATTGCGAAAATATCAAACTCATGTTTTTTCCAGACTTTTTTACACGAAAAAACCAATTTAACGTTTGGGATTGCGCGGGCTTCGGCCACCTCACGGAATTTTCACGAAATCAAAGGCGGTCGATCGTTTTGTTAAAATGTGATATTAGAGTTTAGAAAAGAAGCTTGTATAGCAGCACGTAATTTTTATACAACAACCTTTTTGCAAATAAAATTCTCTAGTAACTAACTTGTATATTGTAGTTCCTGCGTTTCTGTAGTGCCATCCTTTCGCTCAATTGTCCTTTTCCAGCTGGGCAGCCGGGTGGCCGAAGGTCCGGTCACGTCATCCATTCCACTGGCCACCCACGTCGCCATAGCAACGAGGACAGCATGAAACGCGTTAGGCAGCGGGACAAATAAAAAAGAAATAACGAGACATTTTCAAAAAGAGATATATAAAATTGCTTTAATTGGATAATTGCGGTACCATTGTGATTTTTTCTATGGAGCTGCTGGTGGGCTTGTTCTGATTGCCGTAAACCCAACCTACAGGAATTTTCCGAATATTTTGAAGCTATTTTTCAGAAAAATACAAATTGCTTCTGTATCTGAACATAATTAGTAAAAATTGATATGTACAGGATAAAAATCGTAAACGCTAAACTTCACAGAGATTTCTGGTTGTTTTTCAAAACAGTGGTGATCGAAAGAGGAAAAACAAAAGGACAAAAGGTCGATCCGGATAAAAGTGGTGTTTTTCCAATTAGAGTCTTTATTAAACGACAGATCCCTAAAAAGTGTGTATATATAGTGGAGTACACTACTATTTGGAGCATCTCTCCCCTCTCTCTTTCTTTGTTTCCCTCTCTCTCCCTCTCTTCCCTTTCTCGTTATTTTCCTTCCAGTGTGTTTTTTATTGAACCTTCCGTTTTCACCTAAAATCCTTATTTTTTTTGTTCTAAAATGAATATTCTACTACTTCTACTCCTTGTCAGAATTGTGTTTACCACCGATGTAGCGGTCCAAACGGAAACCAACGCAACCGTAAGCACAGGTGAGTAATTCAATCTCCAAATGTGAAGAAATTTTTCAGGTGGAACCGCCAACGTCAAGAAAGAAGGTATTTTTCAATCCATTTCATAACTTTCTTAAGGTGAATCACTTCTTCACAAGGCTGAAAGTGAAGGTCTATATGTTTAATTTCAAATCTTAAACTAAATTTCAGGGTTGGAATTAGTCAAAGAAGCGGTTCAGACAGGTAAACGTTCTGATGACTCATAAAAGTTTGTTTAAGGAGAAGATTATTTGAAGCAGAAGTGGGGAGATGGTAAACAAACAGGGATTTCAAAAACTAAATGGTTGTTTTCAGGAAAAACCGTGGCCAGTACAATCGCTCCAAATCTGGGACACGGTATATAAAAAGAAAACAAACTGGATAATTTGTTATAAAATTTTAGTTCGCGTTGAAGGTCAAGCCTCGGCTACTGTTTCCCACTGAATACGACATTCCGCAAAGTCTAAGAAAGTGAATACTGCACATCATTTAAAAAAGTATAAATTATATACTCTACTTGAATTTGTTCAACTATAGTTCTTACGAGAACGGGCGTTCCGCGGGCCGAAGCGGGCCGGGCCGGGCCAAAAAAAGTGTCGGCCCGGTTTGTAAGCTTGTCAAATTAAAATTTAGTTTAATGGTTATTTTAGCTCACATTAAATTTTAAACCCCCGCAAACACTTTTATAATACGTCCATTACACATTTAAACATATTCAAGGTTAGCAAAAATAAAGTGTCCCGACCGGGATCGAACCTTGGTCGTGAGGGTGCCGGGCCGGGGAGGGCTGAGAATGTTTTTGAAGTCTGCCCGGCCCGTGAAAACTATGCATTGAACCATTTAGACAGACAAATACAATGAGAGAGAAAAACGAGAGGCAGAGAGAGAGAGAGAGAGAGAGAGAGAGAGAGAGAGAGAGAGAGAGAGATAGAGAGAGATTTTGTATTTGACTGTCGGTCAATGACTATCAAAACATGATTCATACCGTTTATAATTCGGTGACCTTGACCGCGTTTAAACTCCATCCGGTGATTCCATACGCAGAGCGGTTTATGCGCCTATCATCATGAAACCTGAAAATATCGTTATCTGGTGATCTGTGCTTCGTGTTCAATAGTAAGAAAAAAATGGTGGGAATTGGGAAAAAAGTCCTCAAAAAAGACATTACCGTCATGTAGAATGATATATACTTGTGTAAATGCCACTCAAGCGCGAATCAAATGACAATGAAGCCCATTTGCATTATGGCTTTAAATATTGATATAGTCTGTGTCCGAACAACAAATGGCCTCTCTGATATTTTGTACAAAAAAAAACATTGCTCAGACGCTTTTTTGCCTGGTTTCTCTGCGCTCTCCTAAGAAAGCGCACTCCCTCGCGCGTCCGCAATTGGCGCCCCTTCTGATCTACTCGAATCGCGGCGGGACCAGATACCTAGAATCCTTTAAGCTGCCAAATGGGGCATTTGTTATTTGGACACAGACTATAACCGAGCTGTTCGCTCTGAGAGGATTGGAAAAATATAAACCATGTGTGGCCTTGGACTCGATATATTTTCATAAAGAAAAAACTTAATCGACACTAATTTCTTTTCTCCTACCTGTGAGCTGGTCTAATCAAAACTTGACAACTTACAACTTTGCCTGTATGTTTTATGTTTTAGGGGCACTAAGGTTGCATTTGGGACGTTTCAGAACAATCTGCTTGTCGTAGTACCCCTTCAAACTTAGATTAACAAACCTAAACCAACGAGACCAAGTCGAAACCACCGTATAGGATTGTTCGGCAGTTATAGGATAGAGATTATGTGTCATCCACTTGCATCTGGTTTGGATCTATCAAATATAAACTATTTAAAGCGCTCGGTCAGTTGGGTTCCATCAACCCATTGAAGCTTACAGCCTTCCCACCCAAAAAATGTTTTTTAACCTTACCAAACCGATCTAAACCAGGTTCATTATAGTTGATGCATTACTGTTATTCGTTTTTTGGAGAACCATTTCGTGTGCCGGTTCTTGCCATTTGATCGAATGATTCTGCGTTTTTGACCGTTTTCTTATTTCAGATAAATCAGAGACCTTAGTTTAACATATCACCATATAATTTTAAAGTTGGCTTGATCTAAAAGTGTTTTTTCATTATTTTTTATTAAAAGAATGCTTCTTCTTTCTTCTTTCTTGACGTATATTAGTTTTTAGAAATGAAGCTCTTCGTTCTTGTCCTAGTTGGTCTGGTGCATTGCTCAACATCTCTTGCCAACCAAGAAGAAAACACTGACGTTCTTAACCTAAACATCACGGAAAACCCTCTTCTTCGCTACAAGAGAGGAGGCCAATCGTGTCTCCCAGTCAGCTGTACTTATGGATTTGGTGGTTGTTGTCAAGGAAATTGTCGTTACTGGTGCCGAGCTTGCAGCGTGTATTACAACTGCTAGCAAGTGGTCTTTGAAATAAACGTTTTTGATACTTGGTTGTGCAAACGAGATAGAGAGACTTCTCTATCTTTAAGCATTTTAGTTATTGTTCAGTTCATATTTCAGGCTATCTTATCCATCAACAGCTAAATATACTTTAGTTGATGATGTATATGCTTATCCAAATGCAACTATAGTATTTTTCTCAGTTTTCTGCCTTGGTGCGTTTATAATCATGTCATGTGTTTAACTGTTTTAATTCTTAAAAAATTTTTTTCGTTTTTCTGTGGGTTACAAAGTGTTGAAGAACAATTTGCGGTTGTGTCGACAATGTTTGCTCAATGCTATCAGCGGATACAGTCACTTCAAATGACAATAACAATGTATTCTTATGCCGGGTGTATGTATTTGCTGTTTTCCCCATATTTGTCCTTGCCATTTTTTTCAACTCATTTTTTGTTTTACACTTAAAAACTTTCTTATAGAAATGAAGCTGCTTCTTTTCGTGTTCGTCGGCTTGGCCCTGTTCCCTGCATCGATTGTCAAATCAACGGCTGCCTTGGACCAACCTGACAAAATTATCTTCTCCTTCGTCCCAGTAGGGAAGCCAATTGTTACCCCGTTTCCTGCACTATACCTAATGGCGGTTGTTGTCAAGAAAAATGTCGCTACTGGTGCCGTGTCTGTGACATACCGTATCACTGTGAAACAAATGATACTGCCAGGCCATGAACCGCTTACACATGCTGTTGTGTAAAACTGTGTTATTAGGGATTTTAATATTTTTCTGGTCTCAGCTAAGCTTAGCCGACTGTGTTTGTTTAAAAATGTTACGTTAAAGCGACTAAGGACTTTTAATAACGGCCAGGCTAACAGCACCATTCCATATAGAGAGTTTTTTTCAACACTGCTCCAGGAAACGGTTGTTTACAGAATGCTTTCTGATTCGTATATGATTTGCATGATAGGGGAAAAGATCTCTGATGTTTCCTTTATATCAGTTCAGGCACACTTTAAACGTTATGCAACAAAACGTGTTTAAGGGTGATTCCTTCAGTTTTGTTAGTGGCATCTTTGAGTCTAGAATGTGTACGTTTACTCAAAAGTTATAAGTGGATAGTAATTTTATTTACACAATTGTTGGATTTAAAGAATAAGTTTGAAACAAGGTGCTACATGTCTCGACCACTGTTGTCCAAAAAACATGAATCGACCACTAGCATCAACAAGTTTTGTGAAATATATGAATAAAATAAGTTTGGTTGTAGAACGTTTAAGTACTGACTATCAAAACATGAATCACATTGGTCATAAATCGCTTGGTGGCCAGAAAAACACGAAATCCGATAAATAGATCCGCAGCGCTGTTCATCCGCTCACCGTCATTTGGCCTGAAAAAATAATTTTATGACCAGCAGTATTTTTTTGTTTTGTTGATCGGAAAAACGAAGAGTATGAAGCATGTGTAAAAATGCAACAAAATGTATCCACAGCTTTGACATATAAATGTCAGCTGGGCCTACCGTTAATGTATGTATAGGATCGACAGGTGCGAAAAGTTTTAACTTTAGAAAAGTTGAACCTAAACAAATTTGTATCAACGATGATAAGGTTACTAACCGGTTTACCATATACTTAATTTAACTTCACGTCAACGTAACATGTCAAAATTGTCGAAAGTCCAGGTCGGAACCGTCAAATACGATTACCTGCTAGTTATAGGATGTGAATTATGTGTCATCCATCACTATCTGGTTTGGCTTAATCCAACCTGGACTATATAAAGTGTCGTGCATGTTTGTATTTATCCAACCAATCTCATTTCGGTCTTTTCATCAATATCGGTCTCCCCACTATCTCGATTTTGTAACAGCACATAAATCAAATGTGCGCTTTGAGATGTCAAAAAAAACCCGTACATTCTAGAAAATCTTAACTCCAGAGCCCTTGTGTTTCTAGTAGCCTGTAAATTCAAAATTAACTTTTTGTTTTTGTTTAAAACTTTAACTTTGTTTCTTTCTTTCTTCTCAACACTCTTTTTTTTTTAGAAATGAAGTACATCTTTCTTATCGTCGTCGGCGTTTTGCTGTTCTCTTCTACAAAAGCAGATCAGCAGGAAAATACCGATGTTGCTGTCCAATCTGTCACAGAAAACCCTCTGTTCCGCTACAAGAGGGCAGGAGGTCAATCGTGTCTTCCCGTCAGCTGTACTTATAGTTTTGGCGGTTGTTGCCAAGGAGACTGCCGTTACTGGTGCCGAGCTTGTAACGTACCGTACTACTGTTAACTTGTGTTCTTATAAATGCATAAATATTCTTTGATACTAGTTTGTGCAACAGAGTTAGTGAATTGTGTGTATTATCGCATGGATTTTTTTGCACAGAAATTAGAAAATTGGTTTTATAGTTGCATGCGTCCATTTTGTTGCGTAAACAAAAAATAATTTTGCATGGTAGTAAAAAAGGAAGAGACAGAGTTAGCGCCATACATAGAGTTAGACAAAAAAAAGGTAGGGCAGAGGCCTAACAACCTTTTCGAATTAACAATCTTTTCGCTGTTCTGTCTACAGCAAACTGCTTTGTTTTGCTGCGGTTTGCAATGTGTTAAAAACAATTGTTTCCACCCACAGAAATGTTTGCTCAATTGTTATCATGTTCACCGTCAACATACAGTCACTCCAAATGTCAATATCTTTGTTTTCTACTGATTGAGTGTTTTTATTTGCACAAGCATGGGTTCCCGCACTATATAATGTTGCTTGTGTGCAAGGTCATCGCATCTGCGTTCTGCTTTATCCTTTTTCAATAAAACCTATTTGTTTTCAGAAAATGATGCTGCTCCTTTTGGTTTTCGTCGGCCTCGCTCTGTTTTCTGTATCCTTTGGTGAAAACACGGGCTTTGCTGACCAATCTGGCAAGGAGAACCCTCTTCTTCGCCTCAAAAGGGGAGGCCAAGACTGTCTCCCGGTCAGTTGCACTATCCCCTTCGGCGGTTGTTGTCAAGGAGACTGTCGCTACTGGTGCCAAGCTTGCAACGTTTACTACAATTGCTAACAAGTGCATTCAAACCGCAAACACCAAATTAACAATAATCGAAAAGCAGAACTCAGGTCCGGCAGTATAAACGCCGAAATCGGCCAAAAAGGAGAAATCCACAAAAAGTGAACCTTGTTCAAAAATCAATTTTTCCTTGGTTTTTGCCGATTTTCGTGTTTTTAAGTATTTAATAAGTATAAAACAAAATAAACATCCAATTTTGCGCAAATTGAATGGTTTTCCTTCCTAATTGAGTCAGCACCACGGCTTCACACAATCTTGAATAAAAAAATCCGCCAACATGATTTTTTTTATTTTTCTTGTTCATTTCAAGCGTTGATTTGATTTACATTGGAAAAAGAAAAGAAACCCAGCGGTCTAAAAATTTCAACCTGTTTTATATCAAAAATTCGTTTTTAATTGCATTTTTCAGATTTAAGTCATTTTTCAGATTTAAGACGTGCGTTTTTACGTCATAGTCGATGGTTACATATCCAGTTTTTATGAAATTGTGCGCGCGCGCGCCTAAAAAACCTCAATTTCTTATGGATTCGGGCTTCCCGCGTCGACCCCACCTTTGCGGCGCGTAACTTTGCCTCTTCGCCCTACCGCTTCTCCACACTGTGCCTCTCAGCTTACCTCTCTCTCTCTCTCTCTCTCTCTCTCTCTCTCTCTCTCTCTCTATCTCTCCAACCTGTGTAGAAGCCATTAACTGCTGACCATGATACAAATCCACATTCCCAGCATATGTACCAACAGCAAGTATTCCCTGCTGACCCCACGCTGCAGCCGTGGGACAAACAGCTTGAGGGAGTACAAATTGCTGTAAAAAACTTCTTAAATTGATATTTTCTGAAAATTACCTTATTCCAATGACAAACAACCACATGGCTGTTATGGTTGCACCAGGATTCATGCTGTTCAGCTGCTAAAAGCAAGGCTATTCTTCCATTGGCTCCCACTGCCATAAAACGGACTTGGAGGGCTTCAGAAGGCATCTGAAACTCGGATATACCTTTTTAAGGCCGAAATCACTCACAGCTGTAACTGGAACAGTTCTGTTTAACTGAAGTCGGGCTGAGTCCCTTGAATGAAAAGGGAGTAATCGATCGAAGAATCTTTTTGTCTTCTCCCCTTCAGCGAGAGCCTCGGTAATTAGGGCTAGAGAAGCGGCTGTTAACGAAATTTCTTGAACCTCGGTGGGTTGGTTACTTTCTGTTTGAATAGCGACGTGAAGCGGTTCCATAGGGTCGTTTCCGGCATCTAAAAATTGCGAAAATATCAAACTCATGTTTTTTCCAGACTTTTTTACACGAAAAAACCAATTTAACGTTTGGGATTGCGCGGGCTTCGGCCACCTCACGGAATTTTCACGAAATCAAAGGCGGTCGATCGTTTTGTTAAAATGTGATATTAGAGTTTAGAAAAGAAGCTTGTATAGCAGCACGTAATTTTTATACAACAACCTTTTTGCAAATAAAATTCTCTAGTAACTAACTTGTATATTGTAGTTCCTGCGTTTCTGTAGTGCCATCCTTTCGCTCAATTGTCCTTTTCCAGCTGGGCAGCCGGGTGGCCGAAGGTCCGGTCACGTCATCCATTCCACTGGCCACCCACGTCGCCATAGCAACGAGGACAGCATGAAACGCGTTAGGCAGCGGGACAAATAAAAAAGAAATAACGAGACATTTTCAAAAAGAGATATATAAAATTGCTTTAATTGGATAATTGCGGTACCATTGTGATTTTTTCTATGGAGCTGCTGGTGGGCTTGTTCTGATTGCCGTAAACCCAACCTACAGGAATTTTCCGAATATTTTGAAGCTATTTTTCAGAAAAATACAAATTGCTTCTGTATCTGAACATAATTAGTAAAAATTGATATGTACAGGATAAAAATCGTAAACGCTAAACTTCACAGAGATTTCTGGTTGTTTTTCAAAACAGTGGTGATCGAAAGAGGAAAAACAAAAGGACAAAAGGTCGATCCGGATAAAAGTGGTGTTTTTCCAATTAGAGTCTTTATTAAACGACAGATCCCTAAAAAGTGTGTATATATAGTGGAGTACACTACTATTTGGAGCATCTCTCCCCTCTCTCTTTCTTTGTTTCCCTCTCTCTCCCTCTCTTCCCTTTCTCGTTATTTTCCTTCCAGTGTGTTTTTTATTGAACCTTCCGTTTTCACCTAAAATCCTTATTTTTTTTGTTCTAAAATGAATATTCTACTACTTCTACTCCTTGTCAGAATTGTGTTTACCACCGATGTAGCGGTCCAAACGGAAACCAACGCAACCGTAAGCACAGGTGAGTAATTCAATCTCCAAATGTGAAGAAATTTTTCAGGTGGAACCGCCAACGTCAAGAAAGAAGGTATTTTTCAATCCATTTCATAACTTTCTTAAGGTGAATCACTTCTTCACAAGGCTGAAAGTGAAGGTCTATATGTTTAATTTCAAATCTTAAACTAAATTTCAGGGTTGGAATTAGTCAAAGAAGCGGTTCAGACAGGTAAACGTTCTGATGACTCATAAAAGTTTGTTTAAGGAGAAGATTATTTGAAGCAGAAGTGGGGAGATGGTAAACAAACAGGGATTTCAAAAACTAAATGGTTGTTTTCAGGAAAAACCGTGGCCAGTACAATCGCTCCAAATCTGGGACACGGTATATAAAAAGAAAACAAACTGGATAATTTGTTATAAAATTTTAGTTCGCGTTGAAGGTCAAGCCTCGGCTACTGTTTCCCACTGAATACGACATTCCGCAAAGTCTAAGAAAGTGAATACTGCACATCATTTAAAAAAGTATAAATTATATACTCTACTTGAATTTGTTCAACTATAGTTCTTACGAGAACGGGCGTTCCGCGGGCCGAAGCGGGCCGGGCCGGGCCAAAAAAAGTGTCGGCCCGGTTTGTAAGCTTGTCAAATTAAAATTTAGTTTAATGGTTATTTTAGCTCACATTAAATTTTAAACCCCCGCAAACACTTTTATAATACGTCCATTACACATTTAAACATATTCAAGGTTAGCAAAAATAAAGTGTCCCGACCGGGATCGAACCTTGGTCGTGAGGGTGCCGGGCCGGGGAGGGCTGAGAATGTTTTTGAAGTCTGCCCGGCCCGTGAAAACTATGCATTGAACCATTTAGACAGACAAATACAATGAGAGAGAAAAACGAGAGGCAGAGAGAGAGAGAGAGAGAGAGAGAGAGAGAGAGAGAGAGAGAGAGAGAGAGATAGAGAGAGATTTTGTATTTGACTGTCGGTCAATGACTATCAAAACATGATTCATACCGTTTATAATTCGGTGACCTTGACCGCGTTTAAACTCCATCCGGTGATTCCATACGCAGAGCGGTTTATGCGCCTATCATCATGAAACCTGAAAATATCGTTATCTGGTGATCTGTGCTTCGTGTTCAATAGTAAGAAAAAAATGGTGGGAATTGGGAAAAAAGTCCTCAAAAAAGACATTACCGTCATGTAGAATGATATATACTTGTGTAAATGCCACTCAAGCGCGAATCAAATGACAATGAAGCCCATTTGCATTATGGCTTTAAATATTGATATAGTCTGTGTCCGAACAACAAATGGCCTCTCTGATATTTTGTACAAAAAAAAACATTGCTCAGACGCTTTTTTGCCTGGTTTCTCTGCGCTCTCCTAAGAAAGCGCACTCCCTCGCGCGTCCGCAATTGGCGCCCCTTCTGATCTACTCGAATCGCGGCGGGACCAGATACCTAGAATCCTTTAAGCTGCCAAATGGGGCATTTGTTATTTGGACACAGACTATAACCGAGCTGTTCGCTCTGAGAGGATTGGAAAAATATAAACCATGTGTGGCCTTGGACTCGATATATTTTCATAAAGAAAAAACTTAATCGACACTAATTTCTTTTCTCCTACCTGTGAGCTGGTCTAATCAAAACTTGACAACTTACAACTTTGCCTGTATGTTTTATGTTTTAGGGGCACTAAGGTTGCATTTGGGACGTTTCAGAACAATCTGCTTGTCGTAGTACCCCTTCAAACTTAGATTAACAAACCTAAACCAACGAGACCAAGTCGAAACCACCGTATAGGATTGTTCGGCAGTTATAGGATAGAGATTATGTGTCATCCACTTGCATCTGGTTTGGATCTATCAAATATAAACTATTTAAAGCGCTCGGTCAGTTGGGTTCCATCAACCCATTGAAGCTTACAGCCTTCCCACCCAAAAAATGTTTTTTAACCTTACCAAACCGATCTAAACCAGGTTCATTATAGTTGATGCATTACTGTTATTCGTTTTTTGGAGAACCATTTCGTGTGCCGGTTCTTGCCATTTGATCGAATGATTCTGCATTTTTGACCGTTTTCTTATTTCAGATAAATCAGAGACCTTAGTTTAACATATCACCATATAATTTTAAAGTTGGCTTGATCTAAAAGTGTTTTTTCATTATTTTTTATTAAAAGAATGCTTCTTCTTTCTTCTTTCTTGACGTATATTAGTTTTTAGAAATGAAGCTCTTCGTTCTTGTCCTAGTTGGTCTGGTGCATTGCTCAACATCTCTTGCCAACCAAGAAGAAAACACTGACGTTCTTAACCTAAACATCACGGAAAACCCTCTTCTTCGCTACAAGAGAGGAGGCCAATCGTGTCTCCCAGTCAGCTGTACTTATGGATTTGGTGGTTGTTGTCAAGGAAATTGTCGTTACTGGTGCCGAGCTTGCAGCGTGTATTACAACTGCTAGCAAGTGGTCTTTGAAATAAACGTTTTTGATACTTGGTTGTGCAAACGAGATAGAGAGACTTCTCTATCTTTAAGCATTTTAGTTATTGTTCAGTTCATATTTCAGGCTATCTTATCCATCAACAGCTAAATATACTTTAGTTGATGATGTATATGCTTATCCAAATGCAACTATAGTATTTTTCTCAGTTTTCTGCCTTGGTGCGTTTATAATCATGTCATGTGTTTAACTGTTTTAATTCTTAAAAAATTTTTTTCGTTTTTCTGTGGGTTACAAAGTGTTGAAGAACAATTTGCGGTTGTGTCGACAATGTTTGCTCAATGCTATCAGCGGATACAGTCACTTCAAATGACAATAACAATGTATTCTTATGCCGGGTGTATGTATTTGCTGTTTTCCCCATATTTGTCCTTGCCATTTTTTTCAACTCATTTTTTGTTTTACACTTAAAAACTTTCTTATAGAAATGAAGCTGCTTCTTTTCGTGTTCGTCGGCTTGGCCCTGTTCCCTGCATCGATTGTCAAATCAACGGCTGCCTTGGACCAACCTGACAAAATTATCTTCTCCTTCGTCCCAGTAGGGAAGCCAATTGTTACCCCGTTTCCTGCACTATACCTAATGGCGGTTGTTGTCAAGAAAAATGTCGCTACTGGTGCCGTGTCTGTGACATACCGTATCACTGTGAAACAAATGATACTGCCAGGCCATGAACCGCTTACACATGCTGTTGTGTAAAACTGTGTTATTAGGGATTTTAATATTTTTCTGGTCTCAGCTAAGCTTAGCCGACTGTGTTTGTTTAAAAATGTTACGTTAAAGCGACCAAGGACTTTTAATAACGGCCAGGCTAACAGCACCATTCCATATAGAGAGTTTTTTTCAACACTGCTCCAGGAAACGGTTGTTTACAGAATGCTTTCTGATTCGTATATGATTTGCATGATAGGGGAAAAGATCTCTGATGTTTCCTTTATATCAGTTCAGGCACACTTTAAACGTTATGCAACAAAACGTGTTTAAGGGTGATTCCTTCAGTTTTGTTAGTGGCATCTTTGAGTCTAGAATGTGTACGTTTACTCAAAAGTTATAAGTGGATGGTAATTTTATTTACACAATTGTTGGATTTAAAGAATAAGTTTGAAACAAGGTGCTACATGTCTCGACCACTGTTGTCCAAAAAACATGAATCGACCACTAGCATCAACAAGTTTTGTGAAATATATGAATAAAATAAGTTTGGTTGTAGAACGTTTAAGTACTGACTATCAAAACATGAATCACATTGGTCATAAATCGCTTGGTGGCCAGAAAAACACGAAATCCGATAAATAGATCCGCAGCGCTGTTCATCCGCTCACCGTCATTTGGCCTGAAAAAATAATTTTATGACCAGCAGTATTTTTTTGTTTTGTTGATCGGAAAAACGAAGAGTATGAAGCATGTGTAAAAATGCAACAAAATGTATCCACAGCTTTGACATATAAATGTCAGCTGGGCCTACCGTTAATGTATGTATAGGATCGACAGGTGCGAAAAGTTTTAACTTTAGAAAAGTTGAACCTAAACAAATTTGTATCAACGATGATAAGGTTACTAACCGGTTTACCATATACTTAATTTAACTTCACGTCAACGTAACATGTCAAAATTGTCGAAAGTCCAGGTCGGAACCGTCAAATACGATTACCTGCTAGTTATAGGATGTGAATTATGTGTCATCCATCACTATCTGGTTTGGCTTAATCCAACCTGGACTATATAAAGTGTCGTGCATGTTTGTATTTATCCAACCAATCTCATTTCGGTCTTTTCATCAATATCGGTCTCCCCACTATCTCGATTTTGTAACAGCACATAAATCAAATGTGCGCTTTGAGATGTCAAAAAAAACCCGTACATTCTAGAAAATCTTAACTCCAGAGCCCTTGTGTTTCTAGTAGCCTGTAAATTCAAAATTAACTTTTTGTTTTTGTTTAAAACTTTAACTTTGTTTCTTTCTTTCTTCTCAACACTCTTTTTTTTTTAGAAATGAAGTACATCTTTCTTATCGTCGTCGGCGTTTTGCTGTTCTCTTCTACAAAAGCAGATCAGCAGGAAAATACCGATGTTGCTGTCCAATCTGTCACAGAAAACCCTCTGTTCCGCTACAAGAGGGCAGGAGGTCAATCGTGTCTTCCCGTCAGCTGTACTTATAGTTTTGGCGGTTGTTGCCAAGGAGACTGCCGTTACTGGTGCCGAGCTTGTAACGTACCGTACTACTGTTAACTTGTGTTCTTATAAATGCATAAATATTCTTTGATACTAGTTTGTGCAACAGAGTTAGTGAATTGTGTGTATTATCGCATGGATTTTTTTGCACAGAAATTAGAAAATTGGTTTTATAGTTGCATGCGTCCATTTTGTTGCGTAAACAAAAAATAATTTTGCATGGTAGTAAAAAAGGAAGAGACAGAGTTAGCGCCATACATAGAGTTAGACAAAAAAAAGGTAGGGCAGAGGCCTAACAACCTTTTCGAATTAACAATCTTTTCGCTGTTCTGTCTACAGCAAACTGCTTTGTTTTGCTGCGGTTTGCAATGTGTTAAAAACAATTGTTTCCACCCACAGAAATGTTTGCTCAATTGTTATCATGTTCACCGTCAACATACAGTCACTCCAAATGTCAATATCTTTGTTTTCTACTGATTGAGTGTTTTTATTTGCACAAGCATGGGTTCCCGCACTATATAATGTTGCTTGTGTGCAAGGTCATCGCATCTGCGTTCTGCTTTATCCTTTTTCAATAAAACCTATTTGTTTTCAGAAAATGATGCTGCTCCTTTTGGTTTTCGTCGGCCTCGCTCTGTTTTCTGTATCCTTTGGTGAAAACACGGGCTTTGCTGACCAATCTGGCAAGGAGAACCCTCTTCTTCGCCTCAAAAGGGGAGGCCAAGACTGTCTCCCGGTCAGTTGCACTATCCCCTTCGGCGGTTGTTGTCAAGGAGACTGTCGCTACTGGTGCCAAGCTTGCAACGTTTACTACAATTGCTAACAAGTGCATTCAAACCGCAAACACCAAATTAACAATAATCGAAAAGCAGAACTCAGGTCCGGCAGTATAAACGCCGAAATCGGCCAAAAAGGAGAAATCCACAAAAAGTGAACCTTGTTCAAAAATCAATTTTTCCTTGGTTTTTGCCGATTTTCGTGTTTTTAAGTATTTAATAAGTATAAAACAAAATAAACATCCAATTTTGCGCAAATTGAATGGTTTTCCTTCCTAATTGAGTCAGCACCACGGCTTCACACAATCTTGAATAAAAAAATCCGCCAACATGATTTTTTTTATTTTTCTTGTTCATTTCAAGCGTTGATTTGATTTACATTGGAAAAAGAAAAGAAACCCAGCGGTCTAAAAATTTCAACCTGTTTTATATCAAAAATTCGTTTTTAATTGCATTTTTCAGATTTAAGTCATTTTTCAGATTTAAGACGTGCGTTTTTACGTCATAGTCGATGGTTACATATCCAGTTTTTATGAAATTGTGCGCGCGCGCGCCTAAAAAACCTCAATTTCTTATGGATTCGGGCTTCCCGCGTCGACCCCACCTTTGCGGCGCGTAACTTTGCCTCTTCGCCCTACCGCTTCTCCACACTGTGCCTCTCAGCTTACCTCTCTCTCTCTCTCTCTCTCTCTCTCTCTCTCTCTCTCTCTATCTCTCCAACCTGTGTAGAAGCCATTAACTGCTGACCATGATACAAATCCACATTCCCAGCATATGTACCAACAGCAAGTATTCCCTGCTGACCCCACGCTGCAGCCGTGGGACAAACAGCTTGAGGGAGTACAAATTGCTGTAAAAAACTTCTTAAATTGATATTTTCTGAAAATTACCTTATTCCAATGACAAACAACCACATGGCTGTTATGGTTGCACCAGGATTCATGCTGTTCAGCTGCTAAAAGCAAGGCTATTCTTCCATTGGCTCCCACTGCCATAAAACGGACTTGGAGGGCTTCAGAAGGCATCTGAAACTCGGATATACCTTTTTAAGGCCGAAATCACTCACAGCTGTAACTGGAACAGTTCTGTTTAACTGAAGTCGGGCTGAGTCCCTTGAATGAAAAGGGAGTAATCGATCGAAGAATCTTTTTGTCTTCTCCCCTTCAGCGAGAGCCTCGGTAATTAGGGCTAGAGAAGCGGCTGTTAACGAAATTTCTTGAACCTCGGTGGGTTGGTTACTTTCTGTTTGAATAGCGACGTGAAGCGGTTCCATAGGGTCGTTTCCGGCATCTAAAAATTGCGAAAATATCAAACTCATGTTTTTTCCAGACTTTTTTACACGAAAAAACCAATTTAACGTTTGGGATTGCGCGGGCTTCGGCCACCTCACGGAATTTTCACGAAATCAAAGGCGGTCGATCGTTTTGTTAAAATGTGATATTAGAGTTTAGAAAAGAAGCTTGTATAGCAGCACGTAATTTTTATACAACAACCTTTTTGCAAATAAAATTCTCTAGTAACTAACTTGTATATTGTAGTTCCTGCGTTTCTGTAGTGCCATCCTTTCGCTCAATTGTCCTTTTCCAGCTGGGCAGCCGGGTGGCCGAAGGTCCGGTCACGTCATCCATTCCACTGGCCACCCACGTCGCCATAGCAACGAGGACAGCATGAAACGCGTTAGGCAGCGGGACAAATAAAAAAGAAATAACGAGACATTTTCAAAAAGAGATATATAAAATTGCTTTAATTGGATAATTGCGGTACCATTGTGATTTTTTCTATGGAGCTGCTGGTGGGCTTGTTCTGATTGCCGTAAACCCAACCTACAGGAATTTTCCGAATATTTTGAAGCTATTTTTCAGAAAAATACAAATTGCTTCTGTATCTGAACATAATTAGTAAAAATTGATATGTACAGGATAAAAATCGTAAACGCTAAACTTCACAGAGATTTCTGGTTGTTTTTCAAAACAGTGGTGATCGAAAGAGGAAAAACAAAAGGACAAAAGGTCGATCCGGATAAAAGTGGTGTTTTTCCAATTAGAGTCTTTATTAAACGACAGATCCCTAAAAAGTGTGTATATATAGTGGAGTACACTACTATTTGGAGCATCTCTCCCCTCTCTCTTTCTTTGTTTCCCTCTCTCTCCCTCTCTTCCCTTTCTCGTTATTTTCCTTCCAGTGTGTTTTTTATTGAACCTTCCGTTTTCACCTAAAATCCTTATTTTTTTTGTTCTAAAATGAATATTCTACTACTTCTACTCCTTGTCAGAATTGTGTTTACCACCGATGTAGCGGTCCAAACGGAAACCAACGCAACCGTAAGCACAGGTGAGTAATTCAATCTCCAAATGTGAAGAAATTTTTCAGGTGGAACCGCCAACGTCAAGAAAGAAGGTATTTTTCAATCCATTTCATAACTTTCTTAAGGTGAATCACTTCTTCACAAGGCTGAAAGTGAAGGTCTATATGTTTAATTTCAAATCTTAAACTAAATTTCAGGGTTGGAATTAGTCAAAGAAGCGGTTCAGACAGGTAAACGTTCTGATGACTCATAAAAGTTTGTTTAAGGAGAAGATTATTTGAAGCAGAAGTGGGGAGATGGTAAACAAACAGGGATTTCAAAAACTAAATGGTTGTTTTCAGGAAAAACCGTGGCCAGTACAATCGCTCCAAATCTGGGACACGGTATATAAAAAGAAAACAAACTGGATAATTTGTTATAAAATTTTAGTTCGCGTTGAAGGTCAAGCCTCGGCTACTGTTTCCCACTGAATACGACATTCCGCAAAGTCTAAGAAAGTGAATACTGCACATCATTTAAAAAAGTATAAATTATATACTCTACTTGAATTTGTTCAACTATAGTTCTTACGAGAACGGGCGTTCCGCGGGCCGAAGCGGGCCGGGCCGGGCCAAAAAAAGTGTCGGCCCGGTTTGTAAGCTTGTCAAATTAAAATTTAGTTTAATGGTTATTTTAGCTCACATTAAATTTTAAACCCCCGCAAACACTTTTATAATACGTCCATTACACATTTAAACATATTCAAGGTTAGCAAAAATAAAGTGTCCCGACCGGGATCGAACCTTGGTCGTGAGGGTGCCGGGCCGGGGAGGGCTGAGAATGTTTTTGAAGTCTGCCCGGCCCGTGAAAACTATGCATTGAACCATTTAGACAGACAAATACAATGAGAGAGAAAAACGAGAGGCAGAGAGAGAGAGAGAGAGAGAGAGAGAGAGAGAGAGAGAGAGAGAGAGATAGAGAGAGATTTTGTATTTGACTGTCGGTCAATGACTATCAAAACATGATTCATACCGTTTATAATTCGGTGACCTTGACCGCGTTTAAACTCCATCCGGTGATTCCATACGCAGAGCGGTTTATGCGCCTATCATCATGAAACCTGAAAATATCGTTATCTGGTGATCTGTGCTTCGTGTTCAATAGTAAGAAAAAAATGGTGGGAATTGGGAAAAAAGTCCTCAAAAAAGACATTACCGTCATGTAGAATGATATATACTTGTGTAAATGCCACTCAAGCGCGAATCAAATGACAATGAAGCCCATTTGCATTATGGCTTTAAATATTGATATAGTCTGTGTCCGAACAACAAATGGCCTCTCTGATATTTTGTACAAAAAAAAACATTGCTCAGACGCTTTTTTGCCTGGTTTCTCTGCGCTCTCCTAAGAAAGCGCACTCCCTCGCGCGTCCGCAATTGGCGCCCCTTCTGATCTACTCGAATCGCGGCGGGACCAGATACCTAGAATCCTTTAAGCTGCCAAATGGGGCATTTGTTATTTGGACACAGACTATAACCGAGCTGTTCGCTCTGAGAGGATTGGAAAAATATAAACCATGTGTGGCCTTGGACTCGATATATTTTCATAAAGAAAAAACTTAATCGACACTAATTTCTTTTCTCCTACCTGTGAGCTGGTCTAATCAAAACTTGACAACTTACAACTTTGCCTGTATGTTTTATGTTTTAGGGGCACTAAGGTTGCATTTGGGACGTTTCAGAACAATCTGCTTGTCGTAGTACCCCTTCAAACTTAGATTAACAAACCTAAACCAACGAGACCAAGTCGAAACCACCGTATAGGATTGTTCGGCAGTTATAGGATAGAGATTATGTGTCATCCACTTGCATCTGGTTTGGATCTATCAAATATAAACTATTTAAAGCGCTCGGTCAGTTGGGTTCCATCAACCCATTGAAGCTTACAGCCTTCCCACCCAAAAAATGTTTTTTAACCTTACCAAACCGATCTAAACCAGGTTCATTATAGTTGATGCATTACTGTTATTCGTTTTTTGGAGAACCATTTCGTGTGCCGGTTCTTGCCATTTGATCGAATGATTCTGCGTTTTTGACCGTTTTCTTATTTCAGATAAATCAGAGACCTTAGTTTAACATATCACCATATAATTTTAAAGTTGGCTTGATCTAAAAGTGTTTTTTCATTATTTTTTATTAAAAGAATGCTTCTTCTTTCTTCTTTCTTGACGTATATTAGTTTTTAGAAATGAAGCTCTTCGTTCTTGTCCTAGTTGGTCTGGTGCATTGCTCAACATCTCTTGCCAACCAAGAAGAAAACACTGACGTTCTTAACCTAAACATCACGGAAAACCCTCTTCTTCGCTACAAGAGAGGAGGCCAATCGTGTCTCCCAGTCAGCTGTACTTATGGATTTGGTGGTTGTTGTCAAGGAAATTGTCGTTACTGGTGCCGAGCTTGCAGCGTGTATTACAACTGCTAGCAAGTGGTCTTTGAAATAAACGTTTTTGATACTTGGTTGTGCAAACGAGATAGAGAGACTTCTCTATCTTTAAGCATTTTAGTTATTGTTCAGTTCATATTTCAGGCTATCTTATCCATCAACAGCTAAATATACTTTAGTTGATGATGTATATGCTTATCCAAATGCAACTATAGTATTTTTCTCAGTTTTCTGCCTTGGTGCGTTTATAATCATGTCATGTGTTTAACTGTTTTAATTCTTAAAAAATTTTTTTCGTTTTTCTGTGGGTTACAAAGTGTTGAAGAACAATTTGCGGTTGTGTCGACAATGTTTGCTCAATGCTATCAGCGGATACAGTCACTTCAAATGACAATAACAATGTATTCTTATGCCGGGTGTATGTATTTGCTGTTTTCCCCATATTTGTCCTTGCCATTTTTTTCAACTCATTTTTTGTTTTACACTTAAAAACTTTCTTATAGAAATGAAGCTGCTTCTTTTCGTGTTCGTCGGCTTGGCCCTGTTCCCTGCATCGATTGTCAAATCAACGGCTGCCTTGGACCAACCTGACAAAATTATCTTCTCCTTCGTCCCAGTAGGGAAGCCAATTGTTACCCCGTTTCCTGCACTATACCTAATGGCGGTTGTTGTCAAGAAAAATGTCGCTACTGGTGCCGTGTCTGTGACATACCGTATCACTGTGAAACAAATGATACTGCCAGGCCATGAACCGCTTACACATGCTGTTGTGTAAAACTGTGTTATTAGGGATTTTAATATTTTTCTGGTCTCAGCTAAGCTTAGCCGACTGTGTTTGTTTAAAAATGTTACGTTAAAGCGACTAAGGACTTTTAATAACGGCCAGGCTAACAGCACCATTCCATATAGAGAGTTTTTTTCAACACTGCTCCAGGAAACGGTTGTTTACAGAATGCTTTCTGATTCGTATATGATTTGCATGATAGGGGAAAAGATCTCTGATGTTTCCTTTATATCAGTTCAGGCACACTTTAAACGTTATGCAACAAAACGTGTTTAAGGGTGATTCCTTCAGTTTTGTTAGTGGCATCTTTGAGTCTAGAATGTGTACGTTTACTCAAAAGTTATAAGTGGATAGTAATTTTATTTACACAATTGTTGGATTTAAAGAATAAGTTTGAAACAAGGTGCTACATGTCTCGACCACTGTTGTCCAAAAAACATGAATCGACCACTAGCATCAACAAGTTTTGTGAAATATATGAATAAAATAAGTTTGGTTGTAGAACGTTTAAGTACTGACTATCAAAACATGAATCACATTGGTCATAAATCGCTTGGTGGCCAGAAAAACACGAAATCCGATAAATAGATCCGCAGCGCTGTTCATCCGCTCACCGTCATTTGGCCTGAAAAAATAATTTTATGACCAGCAGTATTTTTTTGTTTTGTTGATCGGAAAAACGAAGAGTATGAAGCATGTGTAAAAATGCAACAAAATGTATCCACAGCTTTGACATATAAATGTCAGCTGGGCCTACCGTTAATGTATGTATAGGATCGACAGGTGCGAAAAGTTTTAACTTTAGAAAAGTTGAACCTAAACAAATTTGTATCAACGATGATAAGGTTACTAACCGGTTTACCATATACTTAATTTAACTTCACGTCAACGTAACATGTCAAAATTGTCGAAAGTCCAGGTCGGAACCGTCAAATACGATTACCTGCTAGTTATAGGATGTGAATTATGTGTCATCCATCACTATCTGGTTTGGCTTAATCCAACCTGGACTATATAAAGTGTCGTGCATGTTTGTATTTATCCAACCAATCTCATTTCGGTCTTTTCATCAATATCGGTCTCCCCACTATCTCGATTTTGTAACAGCACATAAATCAAATGTGCGCTTTGAGATGTCAAAAAAAACCCGTACATTCTAGAAAATCTTAACTCCAGAGCCCTTGTGTTTCTAGTAGCCTGTAAATTCAAAATTAACTTTTTGTTTTTGTTTAAAACTTTAACTTTGTTTCTTTCTTTCTTCTCAACACTCTTTTTTTTTTAGAAATGAAGTACATCTTTCTTATCGTCGTCGGCGTTTTGCTGTTCTCTTCTACAAAAGCAGATCAGCAGGAAAATACCGATGTTGCTGTCCAATCTGTCACAGAAAACCCTCTGTTCCGCTACAAGAGGGCAGGAGGTCAATCGTGTCTTCCCGTCAGCTGTACTTATAGTTTTGGCGGTTGTTGCCAAGGAGACTGCCGTTACTGGTGCCGAGCTTGTAACGTACCGTACTACTGTTAACTTGTGTTCTTATAAATGCATAAATATTCTTTGATACTAGTTTGTGCAACAGAGTTAGTGAATTGTGTGTATTATCGCATGGATTTTTTTGCACAGAAATTAGAAAATTGGTTTTATAGTTGCATGCGTCCATTTTGTTGCGTAAACAAAAAATAATTTTGCATGGTAGTAAAAAAGGAAGAGACAGAGTTAGCGCCATACATAGAGTTAGACAAAAAAAAGGTAGGGCAGAGGCCTAACAACCTTTTCGAATTAACAATCTTTTCGCTGTTCTGTCTACAGCAAACTGCTTTGTTTTGCTGCGGTTTGCAATGTGTTAAAAACAATTGTTTCCACCCACAGAAATGTTTGCTCAATTGTTATCATGTTCACCGTCAACATACAGTCACTCCAAATGTCAATATCTTTGTTTTCTACTGATTGAGTGTTTTTATTTGCACAAGCATGGGTTCCCGCACTATATAATGTTGCTTGTGTGCAAGGTCATCGCATCTGCGTTCTGCTTTATCCTTTTTCAATAAAACCTATTTGTTTTCAGAAAATGATGCTGCTCCTTTTGGTTTTCGTCGGCCTCGCTCTGTTTTCTGTATCCTTTGGTGAAAACACGGGCTTTGCTGACCAATCTGGCAAGGAGAACCCTCTTCTTCGCCTCAAAAGGGGAGGCCAAGACTGTCTCCCGGTCAGTTGCACTATCCCCTTCGGCGGTTGTTGTCAAGGAGACTGTCGCTACTGGTGCCAAGCTTGCAACGTTTACTACAATTGCTAACAAGTGCATTCAAACCGCAAACACCAAATTAACAATAATCGAAAAGCAGAACTCAGGTCCGGCAGTATAAACGCCGAAATCGGCCAAAAAGGAGAAATCCACAAAAAGTGAACCTTGTTCAAAAATCAATTTTTCCTTGGTTTTTGCCGATTTTCGTGTTTTTAAGTATTTAATAAGTATAAAACAAAATAAACATCCAATTTTGCGCAAATTGAATGGTTTTCCTTCCTAATTGAGTCAGCACCACGGCTTCACACAATCTTGAATAAAAAAATCCGCCAACATGATTTTTTTTATTTTTCTTGTTCATTTCAAGCGTTGATTTGATTTACATTGGAAAAAGAAAAGAAACCCAGCGGTCTAAAAATTTCAACCTGTTTTATATCAAAAATTCGTTTTTAATTGCATTTTTCAGATTTAAGTCATTTTTCAGATTTAAGACGTGCGTTTTTACGTCATAGTCGATGGTTACATATCCAGTTTTTATGAAATTGTGCGCGCGCGCGCCTAAAAAACCTCAATTTCTTATGGATTCGGGCTTCCCGCGTCGACCCCACCTTTGCGGCGCGTAACTTTGCCTCTTCGCCCTACCGCTTCTCCACACTGTGCCTCTCAGCTTACCTCTCTCTCTCTCTCTCTCTCTCTCTCTCTCTCTCTCTCTCTCTATCTCTCCAACCTGTGTAGAAGCCATTAACTGCTGACCATGATACAAATCCACATTCCCAGCATATGTACCAACAGCAAGTATTCCCTGCTGACCCCACGCTGCAGCCGTGGGACAAACAGCTTGAGGGAGTACAAATTGCTGTAAAAAACTTCTTAAATTGATATTTTCTGAAAATTACCTTATTCCAATGACAAACAACCACATGGCTGTTATGGTTGCACCAGGATTCATGCTGTTCAGCTGCTAAAAGCAAGGCTATTCTTCCATTGGCTCCCACTGCCATAAAACGGACTTGGAGGGCTTCAGAAGGCATCTGAAACTCGGATATACCTTTTTAAGGCCGAAATCACTCACAGCTGTAACTGGAACAGTTCTGTTTAACTGAAGTCGGGCTGAGTCCCTTGAATGAAAAGGGAGTAATCGATCGAAGAATCTTTTTGTCTTCTCCCCTTCAGCGAGAGCCTCGGTAATTAGGGCTAGAGAAGCGGCTGTTAACGAAATTTCTTGAACCTCGGTGGGTTGGTTACTTTCTGTTTGAATAGCGACGTGAAGCGGTTCCATAGGGTCGTTTCCGGCATCTAAAAATTGCGAAAATATCAAACTCATGTTTTTTCCAGACTTTTTTACACGAAAAAACCAATTTAACGTTTGGGATTGCGCGGGCTTCGGCCACCTCACGGAATTTTCACGAAATCAAAGGCGGTCGATCGTTTTGTTAAAATGTGATATTAGAGTTTAGAAAAGAAGCTTGTATAGCAGCACGTAATTTTTATACAACAACCTTTTTGCAAATAAAATTCTCTAGTAACTAACTTGTATATTGTAGTTCCTGCGTTTCTGTAGTGCCATCCTTTCGCTCAATTGTCCTTTTCCAGCTGGGCAGCCGGGTGGCCGAAGGTCCGGTCACGTCATCCATTCCACTGGCCACCCACGTCGCCATAGCAACGAGGACAGCATGAAACGCGTTAGGCAGCGGGACAAATAAAAAAGAAATAACGAGACATTTTCAAAAAGAGATATATAAAATTGCTTTAATTGGATAATTGCGGTACCATTGTGATTTTTTCTATGGAGCTGCTGGTGGGCTTGTTCTGATTGCCGTAAACCCAACCTACAGGAATTTTCCGAATATTTTGAAGCTATTTTTCAGAAAAATACAAATTGCTTCTGTATCTGAACATAATTAGTAAAAATTGATATGTACAGGATAAAAATCGTAAACGCTAAACTTCACAGAGATTTCTGGTTGTTTTTCAAAACAGTGGTGATCGAAAGAGGAAAAACAAAAGGACAAAAGGTCGATCCGGATAAAAGTGGTGTTTTTCCAATTAGAGTCTTTATTAAACGACAGATCCCTAAAAAGTGTGTATATATAGTGGAGTACACTACTATTTGGAGCATCTCTCCCCTCTCTCTTTCTTTGTTTCCCTCTCTCTCCCTCTCTTCCCTTTCTCGTTATTTTCCTTCCAGTGTGTTTTTTATTGAACCTTCCGTTTTCACCTAAAATCCTTATTTTTTTTGTTCTAAAATGAATATTCTACTACTTCTACTCCTTGTCAGAATTGTGTTTACCACCGATGTAGCGGTCCAAACGGAAACCAACGCAACCGTAAGCACAGGTGAGTAATTCAATCTCCAAATGTGAAGAAATTTTTCAGGTGGAACCGCCAACGTCAAGAAAGAAGGTATTTTTCAATCCATTTCATAACTTTCTTAAGGTGAATCACTTCTTCACAAGGCTGAAAGTGAAGGTCTATATGTTTAATTTCAAATCTTAAACTAAATTTCAGGGTTGGAATTAGTCAAAGAAGCGGTTCAGACAGGTAAACGTTCTGATGACTCATAAAAGTTTGTTTAAGGAGAAGATTATTTGAAGCAGAAGTGGGGAGATGGTAAACAAACAGGGATTTCAAAAACTAAATGGTTGTTTTCAGGAAAAACCGTGGCCAGTACAATCGCTCCAAATCTGGGACACGGTATATAAAAAGAAAACAAACTGGATAATTTGTTATAAAATTTTAGTTCGCGTTGAAGGTCAAGCCTCGGCTACTGTTTCCCACTGAATACGACATTCCGCAAAGTCTAAGAAAGTGAATACTGCACATCATTTAAAAAAGTATAAATTATATACTCTACTTGAATTTGTTCAACTATAGTTCTTACGAGAACGGGCGTTCCGCGGGCCGAAGCGGGCCGGGCCGGGCCAAAAAAAGTGTCGGCCCGGTTTGTAAGCTTGTCAAATTAAAATTTAGTTTAATGGTTATTTTAGCTCACATTAAATTTTAAACCCCCGCAAACACTTTTATAATACGTCCATTACACATTTAAACATATTCAAGGTTAGCAAAAATAAAGTGTCCCGACCGGGATCGAACCTTGGTCGTGAGGGTGCCGGGCCGGGGAGGGCTGAGAATGTTTTTGAAGTCTGCCCGGCCCGTGAAAACTATGCATTGAACCATTTAGACAGACAAATACAATGAGAGAGAAAAACGAGAGGCAGAGAGAGAGAGAGAGAGAGAGAGAGAGAGAGAGAGAGAGAGAGAGAGAGAGATAGAGAGAGATTTTGTATTTGACTGTCGGTCAATGACTATCAAAACATGATTCATACCGTTTATAATTCGGTGACCTTGACCGCGTTTAAACTCCATCCGGTGATTCCATACGCAGAGCGGTTTATGCGCCTATCATCATGAAACCTGAAAATATCGTTATCTGGTGATCTGTGCTTCGTGTTCAATAGTAAGAAAAAAATGGTGGGAATTGGGAAAAAAGTCCTCAAAAAAGACATTACCGTCATGTAGAATGATATATACTTGTGTAAATGCCACTCAAGCGCGAATCAAATGACAATGAAGCCCATTTGCATTATGGCTTTAAATATTGATATAGTCTGTGTCCGAACAACAAATGGCCTCTCTGATATTTTGTACAAAAAAAAACATTGCTCAGACGCTTTTTTGCCTGGTTTCTCTGCGCTCTCCTAAGAAAGCGCACTCCCTCGCGCGTCCGCAATTGGCGCCCCTTCTGATCTACTCGAATCGCGGCGGGACCAGATACCTAGAATCCTTTAAGCTGCCAAATGGGGCATTTGTTATTTGGACACAGACTATAACCGAGCTGTTCGCTCTGAGAGGATTGGAAAAATATAAACCATGTGTGGCCTTGGACTCGATATATTTTCATAAAGAAAAAACTTAATCGACACTAATTTCTTTTCTCCTACCTGTGAGCTGGTCTAATCAAAACTTGACAACTTACAACTTTGCCTGTATGTTTTATGTTTTAGGGGCACTAAGGTTGCATTTGGGACGTTTCAGAACAATCTGCTTGTCGTAGTACCCCTTCAAACTTAGATTAACAAACCTAAACCAACGAGACCAAGTCGAAACCACCGTATAGGATTGTTCGGCAGTTATAGGATAGAGATTATGTGTCATCCACTTGCATCTGGTTTGGATCTATCAAATATAAACTATTTAAAGCGCTCGGTCAGTTGGGTTCCATCAACCCATTGAAGCTTACAGCCTTCCCACCCAAAAAATGTTTTTTAACCTTACCAAACCGATCTAAACCAGGTTCATTATAGTTGATGCATTACTGTTATTCGTTTTTTGGAGAACCATTTCGTGTGCCGGTTCTTGCCATTTGATCGAATGATTCTGCGTTTTTGACCGTTTTCTTATTTCAGATAAATCAGAGACCTTAGTTTAACATATCACCATATAATTTTAAAGTTGGCTTGATCTAAAAGTGTTTTTTCATTATTTTTTATTAAAAGAATGCTTCTTCTTTCTTCTTTCTTGACGTATATTAGTTTTTAGAAATGAAGCTCTTCGTTCTTGTCCTAGTTGGTCTGGTGCATTGCTCAACATCTCTTGCCAACCAAGAAGAAAACACTGACGTTCTTAACCTAAACATCACGGAAAACCCTCTTCTTCGCTACAAGAGAGGAGGCCAATCGTGTCTCCCAGTCAGCTGTACTTATGGATTTGGTGGTTGTTGTCAAGGAAATTGTCGTTACTGGTGCCGAGCTTGCAGCGTGTATTACAACTGCTAGCAAGTGGTCTTTGAAATAAACGTTTTTGATACTTGGTTGTGCAAACGAGATAGAGAGACTTCTCTATCTTTAAGCATTTTAGTTATTGTTCAGTTCATATTTCAGGCTATCTTATCCATCAACAGCTAAATATACTTTAGTTGATGATGTATATGCTTATCCAAATGCAACTATAGTATTTTTCTCAGTTTTCTGCCTTGGTGCGTTTATAATCATGTCATGTGTTTAACTGTTTTAATTCTTAAAAAATTTTTTTCGTTTTTCTGTGGGTTACAAAGTGTTGAAGAACAATTTGCGGTTGTGTCGACAATGTTTGCTCAATGCTATCAGCGGATACAGTCACTTCAAATGACAATAACAATGTATTCTTATGCCGGGTGTATGTATTTGCTGTTTTCCCCATATTTGTCCTTGCCATTTTTTTCAACTCATTTTTTGTTTTACACTTAAAAACTTTCTTATAGAAATGAAGCTGCTTCTTTTCGTGTTCGTCGGCTTGGCCCTGTTCCCTGCATCGATTGTCAAATCAACGGCTGCCTTGGACCAACCTGACAAAATTATCTTCTCCTTCGTCCCAGTAGGGAAGCCAATTGTTACCCCGTTTCCTGCACTATACCTAATGGCGGTTGTTGTCAAGAAAAATGTCGCTACTGGTGCCGTGTCTGTGACATACCGTATCACTGTGAAACAAATGATACTGCCAGGCCATGAACCGCTTACACATGCTGTTGTGTAAAACTGTGTTATTAGGGATTTTAATATTTTTCTGGTCTCAGCTAAGCTTAGCCGACTGTGTTTGTTTAAAAATGTTACGTTAAAGCGACTAAGGACTTTTAATAACGGCCAGGCTAACAGCACCATTCCATATAGAGAGTTTTTTTCAACACTGCTCCAGGAAACGGTTGTTTACAGAATGCTTTCTGATTCGTATATGATTTGCATGATAGGGGAAAAGATCTCTGATGTTTCCTTTATATCAGTTCAGGCACACTTTAAACGTTATGCAACAAAACGTGTTTAAGGGTGATTCCTTCAGTTTTGTTAGTGGCATCTTTGAGTCTAGAATGTGTACGTTTACTCAAAAGTTATAAGTGGATAGTAATTTTATTTACACAATTGTTGGATTTAAAGAATAAGTTTGAAACAAGGTGCTACATGTCTCGACCACTGTTGTCCAAAAAACATGAATCGACCACTAGCATCAACAAGTTTTGTGAAATATATGAATAAAATAAGTTTGGTTGTAGAACGTTTAAGTACTGACTATCAAAACATGAATCACATTGGTCATAAATCGCTTGGTGGCCAGAAAAACACGAAATCCGATAAATAGATCCGCAGCGCTGTTCATCCGCTCACCGTCATTTGGCCTGAAAAAATAATTTTATGACCAGCAGTATTTTTTTGTTTTGTTGATCGGAAAAACGAAGAGTATGAAGCATGTGTAAAAATGCAACAAAATGTATCCACAGCTTTGACATATAAATGTCAGCTGGGCCTACCGTTAATGTATGTATAGGATCGACAGGTGCGAAAAGTTTTAACTTTAGAAAAGTTGAACCTAAACAAATTTGTATCAACGATGATAAGGTTACTAACCGGTTTACCATATACTTAATTTAACTTCACGTCAACGTAACATGTCAAAATTGTCGAAAGTCCAGGTCGGAACCGTCAAATACGATTACCTGCTAGTTATAGGATGTGAATTATGTGTCATCCATCACTATCTGGTTTGGCTTAATCCAACCTGGACTATATAAAGTGTCGTGCATGTTTGTATTTATCCAACCAATCTCATTTCGGTCTTTTCATCAATATCGGTCTCCCCACTATCTCGATTTTGTAACAGCACATAAATCAAATGTGCGCTTTTGAGATGTCAAAAAAAACCCGTACATTCTAGAAAATCTTAACTCCAGAGCCCTTGTGTTTCTAGTAGCCTGTAAATTTAAAATTAACTTTTTGTTTTTGTTTAAAACTTTAACTTTGTTTCTTTCTTTCTTCTCAACACTCTTTTTTTTTTAGAAATGAAGTACATCTTTCTTATCGTCGTCGGCGTTTTGCTGTTCTCTTCTACAAAAGCAGATCAGCAGGAAAATACCGATGTTGCTGTCCAATCTGTCACAGAAAACCCTCTGTTCCGCTACAAGAGGGCAGGAGGTCAATCGTGTCTTCCCGTCAGCTGTACTTATAGTTTTGGCGGTTGTTGCCAAGGAGACTGCCGTTACTGGTGCCGAGCTTGTAACGTACCGTACTACTGTTAACTTGTGTTCTTATAAATGCATAAATATTCTTTGATACTAGTTTGTGCAACAGAGTTAGTGAATTGTGTGTATTATCGCATGGATTTTTTTGCACAGAAATTAGAAAATTGGTTTTATAGTTGCATGCGTCCATTTTGTTGCGTAAACAAAAAATAATTTTGCATGGTAGTAAAAAAGGAAGAGACAGAGTTAGCGCCATACATAGAGTTAGACAAAAAAAAGGTAGGGCAGAGGCCTAACAACCTTTTCGAATTAACAATCTTTTCGCTGTTCTGTCTACAGCAAACTGCTTTGTTTTGCTGCGGTTTGCAATGTGTTAAAAACAATTGTTTCCACCCACAGAAATGTTTGCTCAATTGTTATCATGTTCACCGTCAACATACAGTCACTCCAAATGTCAATATCTTTGTTTTCTACTGATTGAGTGTTTTTATTTGCACAAGCATGGGTTCCCGCACTATATAATGTTGCTTGTGTGCAAGGTCATCGCATCTGCGTTCTGCTTTATCCTTTTTCACTAAAACCTATTTGTTTTCAGAAAATGATGCTGCTCCTTTTGGTTTTCGTCGGCCTCGCTCTGTTTTCTGTATCCTTTGGTGAAAACACGGGCTTTGCTGACCAATCTGGCAAGGAGAACCCTCTTCTTCGCCTCAAAAGGGGAGGCCAAGACTGTCTCCCGGTCAGTTGCACTATCCCCTTCGGCGGTTGTTGTCAAGGAGACTGTCGCTACTGGTGCCAAGCTTGCAACGTTTACTACAATTGCTAACAAGTGCATTCAAACCGCAAACACCAAATTAACAATAATCGAAAAGCAGAACTCAGGTCCGGCAGTATAAACGCCGAAATCGGCCAAAAAGGAGAAATCCACAAAAAGTGAACCTTGTTCAAAAATCAATTTTTCCTTGGTTTTTGCCGATTTTCGTGTTTTTAAGTATTTAATAAGTATAAAACAAAATAAACATCCAATTTTGCGCAAATTGAATGGTTTTCCTTCCTAATTGAGTCAGCACCACGGCTTCACACAATCTTGAATAAAAAAATCCGCCAACATGATTTTTTTTATTTTTCTTGTTCATTTCAAGCGTTGATTTGATTTACATTGGAAAAAGAAAAGAAACCCAGCGGTCTAAAAATTTCAACCTGTTTTATATCAAAAATTCGTTTTTAATTGCATTTTTCAGATTTAAGTCATTTTTCAGATTTAAGACGTGCGTTTTTACGTCATAGTCGATGGTTACATATCCAGTTTTTATGAAATTGTGCGCGCGCGCGCCTAAAAAACCTCAATTTCTTATGGATTCGGGCTTCCCGCGTCGACCCCACCTTTGCGGCGCGTAACTTTGCCTCTTCGCCCTACCGCTTCTCCACACTGTGCCTCTCAGCTTACCTCTCTCTCTCTCTCTCTCTCTCTCTCTCTCTCTCTCTCTCTCTATCTCTCCAACCTGTGTAGAAGCCATTAACTGCTGACCATGATACAAATCCACATTCCCAGCATATGTACCAACAGCAAGTATTCCCTGCTGACCCCACGCTGCAGCCGTGGGACAAACAGCTTGAGGGAGTACAAATTGCTGTAAAAAACTTCTTAAATTGATATTTTCTGAAAATTACCTTATTCCAATGACAAACAACCACATGGCTGTTATGGTTGCACCAGGATTCATGCTGTTCAGCTGCTAAAAGCAAGGCTATTCTTCCATTGGCTCCCACTGCCATAAAACGGACTTGGAGGGCTTCAGAAGGCATCTGAAACTCGGATATACCTTTTTAAGGCCGAAATCACTCACAGCTGTAACTGGAACAGTTCTGTTTAACTGAAGTCGGGCTGAGTCCCTTGAATGAAAAGGGAGTAATCGATCGAAGAATCTTTTTGTCTTCTCCCCTTCAGCGAGAGCCTCGGTAATTAGGGCTAGAGAAGCGGCTGTTAACGAAATTTCTTGAACCTCGGTGGGTTGGTTACTTTCTGTTTGAATAGCGACGTGAAGCGGTTCCATAGGGTCGTTTCCGGCATCTAAAAATTGCGAAAATATCAAACTCATGTTTTTTCCAGACTTTTTTACACGAAAAAACCAATTTAACGTTTGGGATTGCGCGGGCTTCGGCCACCTCACGGAATTTTCACGAAATCAAAGGCGGTCGATCGTTTTGTTAAAATGTGATATTAGAGTTTAGAAAAGAAGCTTGTATAGCAGCACGTAATTTTTATACAACAACCTTTTTGCAAATAAAATTCTCTAGTAACTAACTTGTATATTGTAGTTCCTGCGTTTCTGTAGTGCCATCCTTTCGCTCAATTGTCCTTTTCCAGCTGGGCAGCCGGGTGGCCGAAGGTCCGGTCACGTCATCCATTCCACTGGCCACCCACGTCGCCATAGCAACGAGGACAGCATGAAACGCGTTAGGCAGCGGGACAAATAAAAAAGAAATAACGAGACATTTTCAAAAAGAGATATATAAAATTGCTTTAATTGGATAATTGCGGTACCATTGTGATTTTTTCTATGGAGCTGCTGGTGGGCTTGTTCTGATTGCCGTAAACCCAACCTACAGGAATTTTCCGAATATTTTGAAGCTATTTTTCAGAAAAATACAAATTGCTTCTGTATCTGAACATAATTAGTAAAAATTGATATGTACAGAATAAAAATCGTAAACGCTTAACTTCACAGAGATTTCTGGTTGTTTTTCAAAACAGTGGTGATCGAAAGAGGAAAAACAAAAGGACAAAAGGTCGATCCGGATAAAAGTGGTGTTTTTCCAATTAGAGTCTTTATAAAACGACAGATCCCTAAAAAGTGTGTATATATAGTGGAGTACACTACTATTTGGAGCATCTCTCCCCTCTCTCTTTCAAAGTCTAAGAAAGTGAATACTGCACATCATTTAAAAAAGTATAAATTATATACTCTACTTGAATTTGTTCAACTATAGTTCTTACGAGAACGGGCGTTCCGCGGGCCGAAGCGGGCCGGGCCGGGCCAAAAAAAGTGTCGGCCCGGTTTGTAAGCTTGTCAAATTAAAATTTAGTTTAATGGTTATTTTAGCTCACATTAAATTTTAAACCCCTGCAAACACTTTTATAATACGTCCATTACACATTTAAACATATTCAAGGTTAGCAAAAATAAAGTGTC
Source organism: Oscheius myriophilus (assembly GCA_964057215.1). Taxonomy (NCBI): domain Eukaryota; kingdom Metazoa; phylum Nematoda; class Chromadorea; order Rhabditida; family Rhabditidae; genus Oscheius; species Oscheius myriophilus. The sequence goes on along the minus strand of OZ059902.1, from coordinate 4,953,085 downwards.
CCGACCGGGATCGAACCTTGGTCGTGTGGGTGCCGGGCCGGGGAGGGCTGAGAATGTTTTTGAAGTCTGCCCGGCCCGTGAAAACTATGCATTGAACCATTTAGACAGACAAATACAATGAGAGAAAAAAACGAGAGGCAGTGAGAGAGAGAGAGGGAGAGAGAGAGAGAGAGAGAGAGAGAGACAGATTTTGTATTTGACTGTCGGCCAATGACTATCAAAACATGAGTCATACCGTTTATAATTCGGTGACCATGACCGCGTTTAAACTCCATCCGGTGATTCCATCCGCAGAGCGGTTTATCCGCCCATCTTCATGAAACCTGAAAATATCGTTATCTGGTGATCTGTGCTTCGTGTTCAAAAGTAAGAAAAAATGGTGGGAATTGGGAAAAAAGGTCCTCAAAAAAGACATTACCGTCATGAAGAATGATATATACTTGTGTAAATGCCACTCAAGCGCGAATCAAATGACAATGAAGCCCATTTGCATTATGGCTTTAAATATTGATATAGTCTGTGTCCGAACAACAAATGGCCTCCCTGAGATTTCGTACAAAAAAAACATTGCTCAGACGCTTTTTTGCCTGGTTTCTCTGCGCTCTCCTAAGAAAGCGCACTCCCTCGCGCGTCCGCAATTGGCGCCCCTTCTGATCTACTCGAATCGCGGCGGGACCAGGTACCTAGAATCCTTTAAGCTGCCAAATGGGGCATTTGTTATTTGGACACAGACTATAACCGAGCTGTTCGCTCTGAGAGGATTGGAAAAATATAAACCATGTGTGGCCTTGGACTCGATATATTTTCATAAAGAAAAAACTTAATCGACACTAATTTCTTTTCTCCTACCTGTGAGCTGGTCTAATCAAAACTTGACAACTTACAACTTTGCCTGTATGTTTTATGTTTTAGGGGCACTAAGGTTGCATTTGGGACGTTTCAGAACAATCTGCTTGTCGTAGTACCCCTTCAAACTTAGATTAACAAACCTAAACCAACGAGACCAAGTCGAAACCACCGTATAGGATTGTTCGGCAGTTATAGGATAAAGATTATGTGTGATCCACTTGCATCTGGTTTGGATCTATCAAATCTAAACTATTTAAAGCGCTCGGTCAGTTGGGTTCCATTAACCCATTGTAGCTTACAACCTTCCCACCCAAAAAATGTTTTTTAACCGTACCAAACCGATCTAAACCAGGTTCATTATAGTTGATGCATTACTGTTATTCGTTTCTTGGAGAACCATTTCGTGTGCCGGCTCTTGCCGTTTGATCGAATGATTCTGCGTTTTCGACCGTTTTCTTATTTCAGAGAAATCAGAGACCTAAGTTTAACATATCACGATATAATTTTAAAGTTGGCTTGATCTAAAAGTGTTTTTTCATTATTTTTTATTAAAAGAAGGCTTCTTCTTTCTTCTTTCTAGACGTATATTAGTTTTTAGAAATGAAGCTCTTTGTTCTTGTCCTAGTTGGTCTGGTGCATTGCTCAACATCTCTTGCCAACCAAGAAGAAAACACTGACGTTCTTAACCTAAACACCACGGAAAACCCTCTTCTTCGCTACAAGAGAGGAGGCCAATCGTGTCTCCCAGTCAGCTGTACTTATGGATTTGGTGGTTGTTGTCAAGGAAATTGTCGTTACTGGTGCCGAGCTTGCAGCGTGTATTACAACTGCTAGCAAGTGGTCTTTGAAATAAACGTTTTTGATACTTGGTTGTGCAAACGAGATAGAGAGACTTCTCTATCTATAAGCATTTTAGTTATTGTTCAGTTTATATTCCAGGCTATCTTATCCATCAACAGCTAAATATACTTTAGTTGATGATGTATATGCTTATCCAAATGCAACTATAGTATATTTCTCAGTTTTCTGCCTTGGTGCGTTTATAATCATGTCATATGTTTAACTGTTTTAATTCTTAAAAAATTTTTTTCGTTTTTCTGTGGGTTACAAAGTGTTGAAGAACAATTTGCGGTTGTGTCGACAATGTTTGCTCAATGCTATCAGCGGATACAGTCACTTCAAATGACAATAACAATGTATTCTTATGCCGGGTGTATGTATTTGCTGTTTTCCCCATATTTGTCCTTGCCATTTTTTTCAACTCATTTTTTGTTTTACACTTAAAAACTTTCTTATAGAAATGAAGCTGCTTCTTTTCGTGTTCGTCGGCTTGGCCCTGTTCCCTGCATCGATTGTCAAATCAACGGCTGCCTTGGACCAACCTGACAAAATTATCTTCTCCTTCGTCCCAGTAGGGAAGCCAATTGTTACCCCGTTTCCTGCACTATACCTAATGGCGGTTGTTGTCAAGAAAAATGTCGCTACTGGTGCCGTGTCTGTGACATACCGTATCACTGTGAAACAAATGATACTGCCAGGCCATGAACCGCTTACACATGCTGTTGTGTAAAACTGTGTTATTAGGGATTTTAATTTTTTTCTGGTCTCAGCTAAGCTTAGCCGACTGTGTTTGTTTAAATATATTACGCTAAAGCGACCAAGGACCTTTAATAACGGAAATGACTCGTAGGCTAACAGCACCACAGCACCATTCCATATGGACAGTTTTTTCCAACACTGCTCCAGGAAACGGTTGTTTACAGAATGCTTTCTGATTAGTATATGATTTGCATGATAGGGGAAAAGATCTCTGATGTTTCCTTGATATTCAGGCACACTTTAAACGTTATGCAACAAAACGTGTTTAAGGGTACGATTCCTTCAGTTTTGTCAGTGGCATCTTTGTGTCTAGAATGCGTACGTTTACTCAAAAGTTATAAGTGGATAGTAATTTTATTTACACAATTGTTGGATTTAAAGAATAAGTTTGAAACAAGGTGCTACATGTCTCGACCACTGTTGTCCAAAAAATATGAATCGACCACTAACATCAACAAGTTTTGTGAAATATATGAAAAAAATAAGTTTGGTTGTAGAACGTTTAAGTACTGACTATCAAAACATGAATCACATTGGTCATAAATCGCTTGGTGGCCAGAAAAACACGAAATCCGATAAATAGATCCGCAGCGCTGTTCATCCCACCGTCATTTGGCCTGAAAAAATAATTTTATGACCAGCAGTATTTTTTTGTTTTGTTGATCGGAAAAACGAAGAGTATGAAGCATGTGTAAAAATGCAACAAAATGTATCCACAGCTTTGACATATAAATGTCAGCTGGGCCTACCGCTAATGTATGTATAGGATCGACAGGTGCGAAAAGTTTTAACTTTAGAAAAGTTGAACCTAAACAAATTTGTATCAACGATGATAAGGTTACTAACCGGTTTACCATATACTTATTTTAACTTCACGTCAACGTAACATGTCAAAATAGTCGAAAGCCCAGGTCGGAACCGTCAAATACGATTACCTGCTAGTTATAGGATGTGAATTATGTGTCATCCATCAATATCTGGTTTGGCTTAATCCAACCTGGACTATATAAAGTGTCGTGCAGGTTTGTATTTATCCAACCAATCTCATTTCGGTCTTTTCATCAATATCGGTCTCCCCACTATCTCGATTTTGTAACAGCACATAAATCAAATGTGCGCTTTTGAGATGTCAAAAATCCCGTACATTCTAGAAAATCTTAACTCCAGAGCCCTTGTGTTTCTAGTAGCCTGTAAATTAAAAATTAACTTTTTGTTTTTGTTCAAAACTTTTTTTCAAAACTTTAACTTTGTTTCTTTCTTTCTTCTCAACACTCTAACAGTTTTCTTTTTAGAAATGAGGTACATCCTTCTTATCGTCGTCGGCGTTGTGCTGTTCTCTTCTACAAAAGCAGATCAGCAGGAAAAAACCGATGTTGCTATCCAATCTGCCACAGAAAACCCTCTGTTCCGCTACAAGAGGGCAGGAGGTCAATCGTGTCTTCCCGTCAGCTGTACTTATAGTTTTGGCGGTTGTTGCCAAGGAGACTGCCGTTACTGGTGCCGAGCTTGTAACGTACCATACAACTGTTAACTTGTGTTCTTATAAATGCATAAATATTCTTTGATACTAGTTTGTGCAACAGAGATAGTGAATTGTATGTATTACCAGAATATTCCGGCCCGCCTGCGGCGGTCCAGAATAGTCTGGCTGCTCGCGGCCTACGGCCGCTTGCCGGGGGCTGCGCCCCCGAAATGAACGGTGGAAATGGCCAAATTCCGTAATGTTTCCGTAACATTTACGTGGAGTTAGAACCCGTAAGAGAGAGAGAGAGGGCAGAAAAATTGGAGAGACGCAGACACGTGACGGACTCTGCGCAGTTTCACCGGGGGACACCACACACACACACACACACACACACACACACACACACACACACACACACACACACACACACACACACACACACACACACACACACACACACACACACACACACACACACACACACACACACACACACACACACACACACACACACACACACACACACACACACACACACACACACACACACACACACACACACACACACACACACACACACACACACACACACACACACACACACACACACACACACACACACACACACACACACACACACACACACACACACACACACACACACACACACACACACACACACACACACACACACACACACACACACACACACACACACACACACACACACACACACACACACACACACACACACACACACACACACACACACACACACACACACACACACACACACACACACACACACACACACACACACACACACACACACACACACACACACACACACACACACACACACACACACACACACACACACACACACACACACACACACACACACACACACACACACACACACACACACACACACACACACACACACACACACACACACACACACACACACACACACACACACACACACACACACACACACACACACACACACACACACACACACACACACACACACACACACACACACACACACACACACACACACACACCACACACACACACACACACACACACACACACACACACACACACACACACACACACACACACACACACACACACACACACACACACACACCAACACACACACACACACACACATCGCAATAATTTTTTGCACAGAAATTAAAATTGGTTTTATAGTTGCATGCGTCCATTTTGTTGCGTAAACAAAAAATAATTTTGCATGGTAGTAAAAAAGGAAGAAACAGAGTTAGCGCCATACACGTTAGACAAAAAAAAGGTAGGGCAGAGGCCTAACAATTAACAATCTTTTCGCTTTTCTGTCTACAGCAAACTGCTTTGTTTTGCTGCGGTTTGCAATGTGTGAAAAACAATTGTTTCCACCCACAGAAATGTTTGCTCAATTGTTATCATGTTAACCGTCAACATACAGTCACTCCAAATGTCAATATCTTTGTTTTCTACTGATTGAGTGTTTTTATTTGCACAAGCATGGGTTCCCGCACTATTTAATGTTGCTTGTGTGCAAGGTCATCGCCTCTGTGTTCTGCTTTATCTTTTTTTTTTTACTAAAATCTATTTGTTTTCAGAAAATGAAGCTGCTCCTTCTGGTTTTCGTCGGCCTCGCTTTGTTTTCTGTATCCTTTGGTGAAAACACGGGCTTTGCTGACCAATCTGGCAAGGAGAACCCTCTTCTTCGCCTCAAAAGGGGAGGCCAAGACTGTCTTCCGGTCACTTGCACTATCCCCTTCGGCGGTTGTTGTCAAGGAGACTGTCGCTACTGGTGCCGAGCTTGCAACGTTTACTACAATTGCTAACAAGTGCAATCGACTATAAAAAACCTTACCATGTTACTTTGCCATAAACCATTTATCAAAACTGTTGTGATCAACTGGGATACTCAAAGAAAATATACATTTTCTGAACATCAAGTACTCCTAAAAGGGCATATAACCAATTATGGTTACGTATGGTAGAACATGTGTAAAAACAATCAAATTAACAATAAAAGAAGGGAATAGAACTCGCTTACTCTAAAACACTAACTGCGTCCTACAAATTTACAAAACATGATTTATATCAGTCACAACTCGCTTGGTGACCATCAAACTTTTACCGTAAATCCGCTGATATCATGATCAGAGCACTTATCCGTGTAATGTCCTTGGGTTTGCAAACTTCGGGAGTAGGCAATTATTGCTCACTGTATTGTTAGTTAAAAAAACAAACAAGAACAGAGACTTACAATGTGAGTTACAAAACACATAAAACTTCAGTTATAACAGAAGGACTTTTTACGTGTATATGTTGACAGACTTATGAGATTTCTGTAAGACCTTCCTTGCAAGTTGGAAAAGTATGATTTCTAACTTTTAAGCGTTCTGGGCAGAATAGATACCAAAACTAAAAAATGTTTTTTTAATAGGAGTCTTTTTTTTGTTGTTAGACTAGTGTCTCTTCAACGTTTGCTGATCAGAGCAAAAACACGATGTTGCTGACCATCTACCTGAGAGAATACTTTGTTCTGCTTCAAGAGAGGAGGTTAAGGTTGTGTTTCCTTTACCTGCACTTATGCCCGAGGCGGTTTCTGTCAAGGAAATTGCCGTTGCGCCGAGCTTGTGACGTACGGTACTACTGCTAGGAACTACATCCTACCATGGTACTTTCCGATAATGCCTCATCATCAATCATTTGTAGCTACATTTGTGTACAACTGTGGTAGTGAATATTGTTACACTTTGCTCTTTTTTACATTCAACCTTTTGTTTAAATCGCAAGACTTTTCTGAATTCACAAGTTTGACAGACGGAGATTGACAGAGGGACATAATGATAAAGATAGAGATAGATAGAAAGAGAGAGAGGGAGAGAGAAACAGGTGTTCTGGTTTTTTTTTTAGATCTGAGGTCCCACGGAAATATCGGTATAAGTGAAATTTCGATGTTGTTGTTGTTATTGTTTTTTTTTGACTTTATGGCTTCGACCTTGATATAGCAGTGATACGGTTTCCAACAACAAATAGATATGTTTTTTGACCTGATACCGGGTTTATCAAAAAAGATGCACCAAACACGACAACAAAAAAGAGCACACAAACAACGGTACCCAAAGGTACCCAAAACAACTAAAATGAATATATAAGACCAGGAGTCTATTCAGTTATATCGACTTTAGCTCCGATCGACAAGAAATCTTTTTTTAACACATTTCCTTTGACAAAAATGAATTTTATAGCCAAAATTAAGTTGTGTTTTGCAAAACCGCAAAATCTTATGGAAACCGCAAATCTATATGGATCTGCAGGTCAATCTCCTACCGTAATCGTCTGTCTCGAAATCTCCTCAAAATCTGTTTCTTGCTGTTTTCTTGCGATTACTAACTGACTAAAGTTTTTTTCAGAAATGAAGCACGTCATTTTGGTGTTTATTGTCATTGTTCTGTCCTCTGCATTGTTGGCTGATCAAGGAGAAAACAAGACTTTTCTAAACCTAAACACCACAGAAAATCCGATTCCGGGCATTATGAGTGCAGGAGGCCAATGGTGTTTTCCAGTCACCTGCACTATAAGATTTGGCGGGTGCTGTCAAGGAAATTGTCGTTTCTGGTGTCGTGCTTGTAACGTGCGGTTCAACTGCTGACATTTTGTCCTCACAATTCTCTCAACGATACTACCTTGCAAAAACATTTTTAATGTATTTGAAGTATTTTTTTTTATTTGTTTTCTTGTCCTCTTTTGTCCACGCTGCTCGTGTGAACAACCTTCTAAGGATTAAAAAATTATATTAAAGGCGACAAATCTGTTTTTTTCCCTCCCCTAAGCTACTATCGGTAAAAGTATCACAGTGAAGAGTGAGCGGGTCAGTGATAAACCTGATTTTTAAATAAAAAAGAACACATTTCAGAGAATCCTAACTCTTACAAACAACTTCTAATTGTGCTAGCTTTTTGCCGCGTGTAAGCGTATAAAATTGTACTTGTATAAATTTTTGAATCGTTGAAGTTGTATTATGTATTATCAATTATTAGTGAAATTTGAATAAACAATCACCAAACGACAGAACCTGAGTTCAAACATGTAATATTGTTGACTTATCGCCAAGATCAATTTTATTCATAAGCCAAGGTTCGCTGCGAAATTCGTTCCGTATTTTCGCACTACGTTTAATCATGTAACAAATTAGTCACACGGCAAACATGGTAATTTCGTTTACGGGCCACGAATTTGTTTTCTACAAACTACTGTCACTTTTTTCTACTTCTCCTTGGGCTGTTTGTGCTCAACAATTTTTTTCTACATAGAAAAATTTTAAAATATAAGGAGTAGTAGGTAAAAACCGAAAACCGCTTCATTTTTTTTTATATAAGAAATAATGGATTACACAAATGATTTTGTAACCTTGGTGCATTTAAAACTTTGTAATAAAATATTGAAAAAAAATTGTATAATTTTTATACTTTGTATCAGATCGAAATTTGTTTCATGTCTTCTATAACTAAATTGATTTGTATATAACCTGTTTCTAAAACTCAGCTCGACAAAAAACAAAAATTAAAAAATTTCCCACTTTAGAATGGGCAATGTGACACTCGCAACTGTTGAATTTTCGTTGCTGGATGTTGGAAACACGACTCACCTTAATAATTCAAATTTTATGGAATGGAATGTTACGGCGTCGGGGTTGACTTCGCTTAATGCTACTGATGAAACTCCATAATACCCACAATTACCAGAAATGCCACTTTTTTAAAAACTTATTCCCTATTTCATGATTGTTTTCTTTTTTATCTGTCTTCTCATCGGTGTCCCGGTGACTCTCTACACCTCCATTTCTCTTCTTGTACACTCTAAAAGAAAGAATTTCTTCTTTATATTTATGAGTTGTCACAGTATTGTCGACCTTTTAATGACATTATTAACTACCTACGCAAACGTTAGTAAAGCTTAATCTAGGCAAAACACATTTTAGTATAACAATGTTGGCCAATTTTTTGGATGGATCGAAATTGTGGAATACAACGAAGAAGTCATCGCACCTGAATTAATACCTTTTGTTAGGACTGTGTCTGTCAATTGTGTTGCTGTTTCTATAGGCGCGGGCTCGATTTTCTGCACAGGGAAGGCAAATACGTAAGAAATCCCCTTATGCAACAAGACGTTGTGTCTGGCCACGAATGTTGCGGCCGTAGACTGTTTCACAGAGCGGCCGAAGGCCGTGTGTGGTTGCGGATGTGGTTGCGGCCGTAGGTCGGCTAATTCCTAGGCCGAAGGCCGTAAGCCAGGAAAGTGGGCGTAGGCGCGCGTACCTTACTGGTATTAAAGGGACCGTCAGGGGCCTTTTGCAACTTTGCTTTATCTGATTATTCAAATTTTATTATTTCATGTTGCCATAACCATTTTCTTATGTACGCATCCGAAAAAAAGTATTTTAATGATGAATAATTGAAAAATTTTGTTTCAACGGCTTTCAACCAACGGAACCGACGTCGCGGTGTGTACAGAAAAGTGTGCGCCAATCGGCAAGCTGGCACTTTGCCAAAATTTTCATTGCGGAGTTTCAAACCGTGTTTTAATTTTAGCTCTAAAAATGTATTTTAATCGTTTTTCAATTTTTACACTATTTAAAATAATCACATGCTAAATAACTGCCGTAAAATATATGAAAATGCATAAAAATATAGCTGGTAGCCGGGTTTGCTGTGGAAAATGGGTCTTAGCGGCGTTTCTCGTTCTGTCTGCGTCTCTCAGCGAGAGGTTCGATCCTCGCAGCCCAATAATTTCAACAAATCCTCAAGGGGTAGTCGCGGGCGATCGTAATCGTAGGTTGTGCCACGTTGGTTTTTATTACCGTGGGGTACTGTAGCATAAAAAAGCCATTGACGATCCCTTTAATAGAAATTCAGTGATTGAACTTTGTAACAGGAGAGATGACGATAGGGAGAGGCCAAAATGTATTTTAAAAAACCCTTTAGAAACGGAATATTTTTGCTCTCTTGGTTTCAACTTCAAGCCATATTATATTCTATTGTAGTACTTTCTTCTGCTTACATAATTATATCGCAAATTGTAAATTTCATTATCAGGACTCCAGAAGAATTAAACGTAAGTCTGCGGGACTATCTTTTGACTTAATAAATCACTGGAAAAACTCGCAATTGCAACAAGCTGGGTATTCACACAATTCACACTACTCTGCTTTTCAGGACAATAGTTTTGACTATCTTGGATTTATTATGCATGTAATGCCAATATTTGTGGCATTTTTCTGTTTCTTCAATTTAAAATTAGCCGACAAGAGTTACATGTCAGAGTCGACTGCACTCACTTATAACAGGATGTCAAGTTGCTTATTAGCAAAGGCAAGTAACGGTCGTACACCATTTGTTTAAATGCTTTTTTTAGGCAATTTTACAAGTTTTGCATATAAGTATACGAGATTTGGGCTATTTTGTCTACCAAATTCAACTGAGCGGAGCCATAAGTGTTGGTATTCTTAGAAACATTATTGCAATCTATATTATTGTGAACATGTCTAGTCATTGAGCATGTAGAAATGTAGCAGATGGGATATGTTAATGACATGTTTCTTCCTGAAATAGACGTTTTCATTATTCTATTTTTCAATAGAGCGATTCACAGTTTCTTTTTCAAATGGGTGCAGCAATTCAAGAATAGGAAGGTCGAAAGCGTAACAGGCACTGCAGCACCATCGACGAAAGTAACGACGATGTAAATAAACGTTGTTTTCTATTGTTATGGAATTCTGACTAACCCTGGGGCTACTTGAAGAAAACATTTGTCTCTTAAGAGATCTTTTTGGTTTGTAGTTTGCATACTTTTGCAAAAGTTATGATATAGTTTGCCTACTTTTTCATTAGGTATGCTTTTTTGTAGTTTGCATACTTTTTTTAAGAGGTATGTTTTTAGTAGGTTGTATTTGCATACTTTTTCAAAAGGAATGCTACTTTTTTCAAAGGTATACTTGATTTTTGTTTGTAGTTTGCTTAATTTTTCAAGAGATATGCAAATGTTTAGGTAGTTTATAGTTTGCATACTTCTCCAAGAGGTACTTATATGTTTTTAGTAGTTTGTAGTTTACTTAATTTTCCAAAAGGTATGCAAACGTTTATAGTAGTTTGTGGTTTGCATACTTTTTCCAAAAGGCATGCTTTTTTGTGGTTGTGTTTTGCATACTTTTCGAAGAGGAATTCATATGTTTTTCGTAGTTTGTACTTTACATACTTCTGCAAGAGGTACTTATTTGTTTTTAGTAGTTTGTAGTTTGCTTAATTTTCCAAAAGCTATGCAAATGTTTTTAGCAGTTTGTAGTTTGCTTAATTTTCCAAGAGGTATGCATACTTTTTCAATAATTTGTAGTTTGCAAATTGAATGCTTTCTTTTGGTTGTGGTTTGCATACTTTACCATGAGGTATAAATTCTATTTTCTCTGTGATAAACTGCTTTCTGCCGTTTCCTGCGCGGAATTACCAGGTTTTGGCATTTGTTGGACGGAATTCTTTTTTCATAGCTAAATCTGTTTTTCCATTTGCTGCTACTTGAGTAAAATAAGCTGTATTTTCCCTAATTTGTTGAGTTTTGTTTGGGCTTGATTATGTTTTGATTTTGTGACTCAACGAAAGTAACGACGATGTGAATAAACGTTGTTTTCTATTGTTAGAGAGTATCGATAACAAAATCAATACTTCCTGTCAAAGCAAGTTTGGAGCTGAATCGCGACAAGCTGTCCGGACTGCCTAAAAATGTGTTTTTTTGCACTTTTCCAGTAACAGTCTTCCAGGAAATTTAATTGAACTAATCCGTAGACCTGCAAGATGAATAATGGTTGTGCCCTCTTTGTCTTTGCTCGAATGTTGTCTTATATGCCACGAGGAATAAGTGTTCAGCCCTAAAAACAGAACGCAGTGGGTTTCTTGCTGAGACGGAGTGAATTTTTCGAAGTTCATTACGTAAAGATGAAAAATTACCCGGCTCGAATGTCAACAGGTATAAACATGCAGCCCAACAAGAGGATAAGCACGGAGTGTTGACCTTTGACGGCATAGTGAAGATGAAATTAAAAAAAAAAGAACTTATTTGAAGCGTGTTTGTTCCCGGAAGCAGCTTGCTCGCAATATACTTCGTAAAAATGGAGATCCTTATTTTTCGCACACTGCATGCCATTAATAACGCCATTACAAGTTCGAAAAATACAAAGCGTCTACAAAACAAAGTTCCTCCTGCATTTAATTCTTCCTTTATCTGTTCCTGTTACAGTTTACAAATACAACTGGCATTTCGTTTTTTTATTCGTGTGTTTAAACGGTTTGACTATATCAAAAAACAAAAAAAAAAGAATAATCGTTTATAAAAATTGAGAATTGGGAATTTTTGTACGGTTGAAACCTGAATGGCCGCGTCACAGATAGCGCGATTGACTAAGAATCCACAACAGGAAACAAAGCCAGTTGTTTAACCCCCTTGTTATCCTATATAAGCCATGTCTTCATTGTCGTGATAGTCAGACCTAATGAACAACAACGGCTGCCAATCACCACAATCACCAGAAGATCGGGAAACGATGACTCTGCCAATCTGCATGAGACGCCGTTGTGACAACTACAGTTTGCTGGTCGCTGAATCCATTTGATGCACGGGAGGTGGTTTACCCCGTTAATCGTTAAGATAGCATGCCACGTATAGTGTACTTATCTACCCGTTGTTTTGTTTTTTGGGTGCCAATAGGTAAAAGGACAGCTTTCATAGAAGATTTCTCTACCACTAAAACATCCTGTTATTTCCATAACGCCGTCTTTATTTTCACAGTTTTGTTCGATCAAACTTCACCTTTGTACAACTCTTGTTTTCGCTTTTGTCTCGCATTGCACAATTTTGTTACAAGTCGTAAATTTTGCAATCCTATTCAAACAACCACACCGCTTTGTTAAAACAATGATTATCTGCCCTTCTTTTGATGATAAACTCGTTTTCTACTTATATACACTTGATGTAGCAGCTATAGTCACTCCAATTGTTAATATATACGTCATATATTGCATAATATTTCGATTAACCAAGCATATGTCAAGATATAGATGGTACTTGCTCTTTCATCAAGTGGCGGCTGTTTTAGTTGATGTTACGGTACCGTAAAAAACACTAACTTAGAATGAGTTATTCAGGTTTCTACTTTACAGCGCCCTATTGTCTTTTTTCCTTTTTTGGTGAATTACACTACAGGACTTGGCTCACGAATGGGCTTTAATAGCCATCAAGTGAATATTATTTTATATGCCGGGATTGGTGTATCTCTTGGTGCAGCTGTCCATCTGTTCTTTTTTCGTTATATAACGGCAAAAGGAGCGAAAAGTTTTTCAATTCTACACATTGTAATTTTGACAGGAGGATACATATTGGGACTATGTCCGATGTTTGGCTGGATTGTAATACACGAAGATGAACGGCGTGTTTTGGAAGATCTTGCCAAGGTGATTACTTGATAGATGATTGAACCACTGTTTTTCTCAAAATTGAGGTCTCATGCAAACAAGAACCTGGGTTGTCTGTGATTAAGCCGAGTAGAGCTCCGCAAACACGTAGCTTTAAAGGGACCGTCAGGGATCTTTGACAACTTTGGTTCATGTAAAAGATAAACATCAGCTCATCAAAAAACTCGATACAACATAGGGTTAAAATTTTCCGTTTTCGAGAAATCTGGCTTCAAAGTGCCCAAAACCGGCCGCAGATTCTGCGGATGGCTGCAACGCCTGCATGCACGATGTTTACAAGCTAGTCTAATTTCTAAATTGTCATTCTAATAGGGCGGGATTACTCGGAAAATGAAGAGTTTTCCAGACAATTTAGCATAGATAATTAGTATAATTTTCGACCCTAACCGATGAAATGGGAACAGGAAAGGTCCCTGACGGTCCCTTTAACCAAATGAAGCACAGAAGTTGTCTGCAACCTTACACCATCCCGAGAGCTCGGCAAAAAGTTGCCTTTTCCAAGGAGAGCTGTGCGAGCAATCAAACTGTTCAGAATACTTTCATGTGAAAGAAATCCCCTTAAAAACTCCTGAAAATATGAAAGTTTTTCGCATAAAAAAAGTTTGCAAAATCACTGTGTTTCACTTTGCTTATAGAACGTTTAGGATTTTTCTTGTGTGACAAGTATTTCAACAAGTTCAAGGTTGCTTGTTGCTTATAATTATGGAAAAGCTGTTTATTCCGTTTTTCTGCAAGGAATTGTTGTGTTTACCATAATTTTCACAACTATGGTGGTTCTTATTTACCGCACGCTACATGTCATAAACAATTCTGGAAAATCCGCAAACACGATGCGTCTTCAAAAAAAGTTCCTCCGTCATCTAATTCTCCAAGTATCTGTTCCTGTTGTTTTATTGCAAATTCCCCTAACCCTACATATTTATATTTGTGTGTTTCACCGCTTTGATTATCAGGGTATAAAAATCAAATTAAATTATTTTTAAAATTTGCAGAGCTGGGCAATTTTGGATATGCGACTGTGTCTTTATACGGCGCTGTGGGTGGTCTGGTTTTGATTGCAGTGAATCCTACGTATAGAAACTACCCAACGTTAACAAAATTTATAGATCTGTACGTTTTAAAACGGAACCAAGTACAACAGGTTGCGACTGTTTCACTATCAATAAAAGTTACATAAAATGGTTATACTTGTTTGTTCCGCACCTTATGACGTTTTTATTTATGTTTTGTCTCCACGTTTTTTAAGTTTTGTCTGCACCAAATTGTATTGCTTGTTTTGACTGACAAATGTCATTTTCAAGTGTTGGCACTGTCAACACCAAGGTTGATCCACTTCATTCTGCAGAAGTCGCTAACGCTGGGCCCATGCAGGGAAGTTCCCTCCTATGGGAGTTCAACAGGTTGCGACTGTTTGACTATCAATAAAAATTACATAAAACCGTTGGGTTTTTTTTTAAGTTTAAGATTTTCTTAATTTTATCTGCAAACCAGTGTTGCCCCAATTTCAACAGAAAAAAAACTTTGGCGTAACCCGCATTTGTAGTCCAGGTCTTTATTGCCACAAGCTTGGCGTCCGTATGATGCACGTATTTTAAAGTTTTGTTATTATTACTGATCCCATCCAATAGAATCAATATAGAACTTTCAAATGACAAAAGCACTCTGCAATGACCTGTCGTTGATGTTTTTCTATTAACACTTTTTTCTATAGTGGTAGTCGGTAATGGTCTTGGCGATACAGTACGAAAAAAGTTCTTCGGAAATATTTGTATTCAGTCATTTATCCTATAGAAAACAGGTGAAGTAGATCTTTGAGTTTCGCACATCAAAAAAGGTTTTTTTTGCTGTTTATTGGGTAGACACAAGATGGTAGACACAACGGAAAGAGATCATTTCTGATGACGTCTAACAATTGACTCTTTATGAACAATTTTTGTGTTTCCATCGTGTTCTGTAGTTTGCTTGATGTGACCCAAACCGTGTCGTCGATGCTTTGTGACCAAGTATGGTAAAATTTGGGGCCAGGCCGGGCCGGCCCGTGATTTTTTTTGTTTTCTTTGATTTTTACATTGAAAAATTGGCATAAATTGTCGGTTGAGTCGGGCCGGGCCGTAAAAAAATTTGGAGCGGGCCGGCCTGCCCGGCCCGTTGCCATGCTTGTTTGTGACTACTACAGAGGCACGGATTGTCTCTACGGGAATTTTTTTACGTATGCTGCCGCACCGTAGCAGACAATAAACACCAATACCATAATGCAGAACGGCGGCGGCGAAAGGTCCTTCTTTTCAAACTAGCTAATTTGAGTACTGAAGAAATTTTTGTTTTCAAAACTGTCTATCTTAGCGCCTTGGAATATACATTATTCTTTATACTTTTTGTTTTTACAAATATTAAGTTTTTTGTGCCCGATCATGCAGCATTTAAAGTGATAAATTAATCCCGAGATGTTATTATTTTTTGTCTTCAACGAAAAACAACCTGACGCGCAGATGTTTACAAAGACTTTATTTGTCGTAATGGTAGTTTAATTGAGTTTGTTCGTTGGCGGAGATGATTTGCAAAAATCTGCAAATAACATGTTTTTTTAAGCCTATGTTTGTTTTCGTTTCTACTTGTTTGTGAAAATACTATCTGTGTAGTATACTGCTTTTTTTATTTTTTTTTTATAGCAAAAATGACTGTATGTCCTCCGTTTATGATGACAATCCCTACATAACTGCCCTCGACGTGGCAGCTGTAGTAACTCTAATTGTAAATATCTACATTATTTATTGCATCATTTTCCGATCAACTAACTAGGGAAGTCGTTTGGGTCTTGGTGGCCAAATCAAACGAGACCCACAAATTTATATAGCCTACCCCATGGGTATTAAGGGATAGAAGTCCGATTTTGCTGACCGTTCACTATATTCGAGAAAATCGCATTTCAAAATTGAGGGTTTTGCGTACTGGGCGCCGCGGCCCGCATAAAAGGCGGCGGCCGCGAATTAAATAGATCGAATCCGGGTGTGCGCAATTTTCTTTTGTTTGTTAACTTCGACATGTTTACGACTATTGAGATAATTTTACAAGTTTCAAAAAAAATTCTAATTTTGTTTCGATTTTCTTAGAGCATGATTGTAACCGTCGTGGATATTTTTGCACAGGGGAATTTGTTTGCCGTATTACTGTCAAATCCACAATCAAAATTATTGAAAATATCATTTCTGGGTGTTATCCTAATTTGCTTGGGTTTTTTGGTCGTGCTTCAAAATTATGAAATTTTTTTTTTTTGAAAACTTGTAAAATTATCTCAATAGTCGTAAACATGTCGAAGTTAACAAGCAAAAGAAAATTGCGCACACCCGGATTCGATCTAGCTACCTCCAGCGTGTCACACTGGCGCCCACACCACTCGGCCACTGGACCACTGATTTCAATTCGCGGCCGCCGCCGTTTATGCGGGCCGCGGCGCCCAGTACGCAAAACCCTCAATTTTGAAATGCGATTTTCTCGAATATAGTGAACGGTCAGCAAAATCGGACTTCTATCCCTTAATACCCATGGGGTAGGCTATACAAATTTGTGGGTCTCGTTTGATTTGGCCACCAAGACCCAAACGACTTCCCTAGTAAGCACATGTCTAGATATCGATGGTATCTACTTTTTCATCAAGTTGTGTCAGCTTTGGTTGATTTTGTGGTAATTCAAATTGTAAATTTTTAAAAGCTCTTGTAGCTTTCAATTTTCCTACTCGTCATTTTCTTTGTTCCGTTTTCCTTGGGAATTTCCACTGCGCTGGTAAAGTGAACGGGAATGAGTCCGCATCTCTCAAATATATTATTCTTCGTCATTCTTGGTTTCGGTCAGTGATGCTGTTCATCTTTTTTACTACCGTTATCATTTTGCGCACGGCCGTTGTCTGGAGCGGTGTTAGGGAAAATGATTTCAATTGAAATGGGCCAATTTGCATACGGTTCATTTCCAATCTAAAAAGGCCCCTTACTGCCCCTTTAACAGCGAAAGGAGATAAATCGTTTTCACCAAAACAGACAGCGGCAATGACCGTGGTATATATTTTGGCATTTTGTCCTGCTGTTGGCTGGTTTTTTATCTATGAAGATGAGGAAACACTTCTAAATGAAATTCGAAAGGTTGTTCAAGTTTTAACTAATAGTATGTACTGCGAATCGATTGTTAGGCAATCATTTGCTCAGGTGCGACAGTAAAGATGCAATATTTTGAAAATCTCACCGCCTCCTAGCCTGTTAGTGGGATTGTCCCCTCCGTGTGCCATGCCCAGGTACATAGCTACCTGTGCTCGCCTTTCCTCACAGAGGGCCACGCAGACGCCTCATTAGACAATGGTCCCTAACAGTACTCACAGGGTTCGTGGGCCTTAACACTAACCTTAACCTTAACCTTAACCTTAATCTTAACCTTAACCTTAACCTTAACCTTAACCTTAACCTTAACCTTAACCTTAACCCTAACCTTAACCTTAACCTTAACCTTAACCTTATCCTTAACCATAACCTTAACCTTCTTAACCTTACCTTAACCTTAACCTTAACCTTAACCTTAACCTTAACCTTAACCTTAACCTTAACCTTAACCTTAACCTTATCCTTAACCATAACCTTAACCTTCTTAACCTTACCTTAACCTTAACCTTAACCTTAACCTTAACCTTAACCTTAACCTTAACCTTAACCTTAACCTTAACCTTAACCTTAACCTTAACCTTAACCTTAATCTTAACCTTAACCTTAACTTTAACCTTAACTTTAACCCATCTTTAGGAATATTCTTGTGCAGCTGAATTATTTCAAACACCAAGAAACTATTTCATCTATGACTATGATCGCATATCATCGATGTGTATTTATTTATTCTTCGAAGCGTTTACCTTGGTATCCGGAATCTTCATCTTGATTTTCTCAACTCTTAAAACAATTCGAAATTTCGGCCATTCAGCTAAAACTATGCATTATCAGAAGAAGCTTCTCTTTACACTGACTATTCAGTTTTGCGTTCCCCTGGCATTAATCATTGGCCCTGGAATATTTCTTGTCCACATTTTGAGATCGAAACTTTTCGAGTATCAGGGTGAACCTAGATTTGTTTTTAAACTTTAGATTCTATTTCAGCCGTTGGCCAAAGTTTCTTTGCGGCCATGTCCACTTATGGATCCACAGGAGGCATAATTCTTATTGTTCTGACTCCTACCTATCGTGAAGTTCTGTGGAGACGGAAAATTCATGTAGCGCGAGTTTCCGTAATTTCCTAATAAATGTTTTATGACATTTTTTCTTATGAGTCAAAACGGAATTGTCATGTTTTGTTTGCTACAATGAGAATTTGTACGACTGCTGAAATGCTAACAACAAATTTTAACCTATTACGACCAAAATTACAGTTTAATGTAGATTTTGCCTTAGGGCACGCTTACTTACAGCTCTTCAAAAACTTTGTTAAAAACTTCTAATGGGCTTATTTTTGACTTGTGTTTAATGAAGTATGCCTAGGTCTAAATCAGTTGGAAAGTATCGATTTTTGGTTTCAAAAATATCGATTTTTCATGGTAGCCGTGTTAATGTAGCCCGAGAAAAAAATACTGTAACTCTCTTCCTTGTTGATCAATTCGGGTGAGACAGGTTTCATTCGATAGGGAATTTTGTGATTAATAAAACATTTTTATATAAAAAATAAAAACTGAAATGTGCCTGCACCTAAAAAAATTTAAAAGTTTGCTTTTTTGTGTTTTTTCGTGTTTGGAACACGCCAGAATTAGCTGCGGAATTCCTTTGGGATGATTTTATCTCATTGCTCGATTTTTCTTATGACAGGATAAAAACTTTCAAGATTACATTTTATGTTTTGTAAGTTTTCGATCGTTACTATTTTCCAGTGGATTTTCGACTTTTGGCCAAGCACCAATTTTTGTGGGAATTAACTTTTCTATAAAATGAGTTTTATAAGTGTGCACTTTTGACACTTTTGATCAAACTTTCAGCATATCTAAGACCTTAAAATGGGCTTAACAGTAAAAATTCATAGCCTTATGCGTTTACTTAAAATTGACCGCGGGTTTACGGAAACATACTGCATTTATCAGACGGAAGACATTTGTGTTTTCAGCCCGCCGATGACTTACAGGAAGCGCATGAATTGAACGCTGAATAATAAGCTCCATTGAAACATTATAATTGAAAAATTAGTAATTCTTTTCTTGTAAATACACAATGCGGAAATGTGTTATGTTGTTTGCGATGAAAGCGACATATGGCTTTTTTCACAGATTTATATGATCTCCGTTGGTCTAGTTTATCCAATTTCATCTCTCTCTCTCCCTCTCCCTTTCTCTCTCTCTCTCTCTCTCTCTCTCTCTCTCTCTTTGTTCCTTTTTCCTCTAATTATATATTTTGAGATTTAAAAAGCAAAAATGATAAGCTGCCCTCCTTTTATCATTACCCAAGATGTCTATACCTACAGTCTCGATGTATTATCTGTCATCACCCCTTTAATTAACGGCTTTGTGATCTACTGCATCATCTTTCGTTCCAATGTTTATATGTGGAGGTACAAATGGTACCTTCTGTTTCACCAAGTTGTATCTACTATAGTTGATTTATTGGTAAGTTGTCATACTTAACCTTAACTCTAACCTCAACACTTACCCTAATCTTAACCTCAACACTAACATCACCCTTACCCAAACCTTAAACCAAAACCACTTCCTTAAGTCTATCCTTAGCTCTAAATGTTACCTTAACGTTTATCTTAACTCAACCACAACCAACTGCAACCCTTACCTTAAACTAAGGCGTCACCGTAACCTGAACTTTACCAATAACATTAACATTAATCCTAGCCTTAATCTTGACTTGAACGTTGACCTAAATCTTGACCTTAACTACGACTTTAACTTTAACTTTCAGATTATCATTTTCTATCGGCCATTTTTACTTCTACCTTTTCCTATGGGATATATGAACGGAATCTTGAGTGGATTTTCATATTCTCCTCACAAAATGGTCATTTTCTATATCTTTGTATTTGGAATCGCCCATGCTGCAGCATTTAACCTATTTTATTATCGGTTCATCGCTGCCAGTGGAAGAACGTCGTTTACTGGGGAACAAAAGTGTATATTGGGAATGGGTTATATTGCGTCTTCAGCTCCTTCCGTAATGTTCAGCTTTGTGCAAGGAGATGATAAAACAGTTGAAAATGGTCTAATTTAGGTAAAGAGAAATGAAACTTGTCACCTTAACCTTAACCTTAACCTTAACCTTAACCTTAACCTTAACCTTAACCTTAACCTTAACCTTAACCTTAACCTTAACCTTAACCTTAACCTTAACCTTAACCTTAATCTTAACCTTAACCTTAACCTTAACCTTAACCTTAACCTTAATCTTAACCTTAACCTTAACCTTAACCATAACCTTAATCTTAACCTTAACCTTAATCTTAACCTTAACCTTAACTTTAACTTTAACTTTGACCTTAACCTTAACCTCAACCTTAACCTTAACCTTAACCTTAACCTTAACCTCAACCTTAACCTTAACCTTAACCTTAACCTTAACCTTAACCTTAACCTTAACCTTAACCTTAACCTTAACCTTAACCTTAACCTTAACCTTAACCTTAACCTTAACCGTAACCTTAACCTTAACCTTAACCTTAACCTTAACCTTAACCTTAACCTTAACCTTAACCTTAACCTTAACCTTAACGTAACCTTAACATTAACCTCCTTAACCTTAACCTTAGCAGTAACCCTGACCTTACCTTATTTCTAACTGTTACCTTAACCTTAACGTTTTTCTTTAGAAGTACTCCTGCGTTGCGGACGTTTTCGAAACCACAAGAGATTACTTTGTTTACGACTACGAAAGAACCTCCGTTGTTTGTCTATCACTATTTTTTGGAGCAATCGTATATTTTTTGGCTATCGTCCTTTTAATTTATTCCACTTTTAATACGTTTCAAAACCTCAGCCAATCAGCGAAAAATATTCGATGGCAGAAGAAACTTCTTTATAATTTGATTATTCAGTTCAGTGTTCCAATTGTCATCATTATGATACCAGGCGTGTTTATTGTTTATTTTGTGAGATCTCAACTTTTCGGATATCAAGGTGTACTTCATAGTGAAACATTAAAAAAACATTTTTCAGCTATGGGCAATCTGTTTTTCGCAGCTATGTCTACTTATGGAGCTACTGGAGGGATAGTTCTGATTGTTGTGAATCCAAGTTTTTGCACATTTCTATGGAAACGAAAAACACAAGTTACTACAGTTGTCACCCCACCGAAATAAATTGTTCTATGCTTGAGTTTCTGTAGGAACACAAGCATACTTACACACTCACATATAGCTATCGCCAAATTGAAATCATGCCAATAAAATTAGAATGTTCCAGTGATACTCTGTTGAACTTGAAGTTCGTAGTCTAATCAGTAGACGACAGAGCATGCTTTGCATATTTCCGCGACAGCTATATAGTCTTCGCCAATTTCACTTCTTGGCCGATTCGCAAATGTAACCCTGACGCAGTATTGCGTACATTTCCTAAAACACAGGATTTTCGTACGCAAGTTCGCGTCTGGTGTCATTTGCACAAAGTTAAGAGCGAAATCGGGCGAAATAGCATTGGCGACGACTATACACTCAAACACATTTTCCATTTCTGACGAAATCAACATAAAACATTTTGTTGCCTCCGTTACATTAAGAGCGCACTAACTCTACCGTATTACGTCGACACCTTTTTTTTTTTAAATATCGAATGTTTTATTTTTTCCATTTTCCTCGTGTCGCAGTGTCGCAATTGTAAATGGAGGGCAAAAGCGTGGTGAGCAATACAAACCTTTTTTGTAGTTTTGTGTTGTTAAGAAAAAACCAACGTTTGTAGCATTTGAAAATGTCAAATGCTTGATCTACGCATTCCATCCAGTCATTGTTTTTGACTTGGTATGTGTCTGTGTTTTCCGTTTCTTTCTCTTTTCTTTTTTTCTGCCTTAACAAAATAAATAACCTTTTGCAAAATTGGGTAATCGCTCAATAACTTTTTATGAAAAAAGACGACAATTTGATTTTGCTCTATAGCTGTCGCCAAACGAGCATTTTGCCAAAAACGGCCTTAATGCAGTACCCGTGCGATACTCAGGCGGAAATAGCGTGCGAGCAGCGCAGACGCAGAGGAAAAGCGGCTTTTAACAGCCGATGCTCGTTTGGCGACGGCTATAGTTGTGTCCTTCGTATAACGAAGTTTGTTAAATGTAGGACAGAACCTGGCTGAGTTTCGAATCCCTTGCCCATCCATTTTCAAACCAAAAAACGTTTCCTGTGTTATTTAGAAGATATTTTAAAGCTTATGAAAAATACATTAACAAATACTTGTTATCTTGTTTTCCACGTATTCATGCGAGCGAACTAACCACATTTTCTGCATCAGCTGGCACTTCTTTGCTGAATCAGTTTATTTTTCAGTTATAATGAAGCAATGCCCTCCATTTCAACTAGAGCAAACAAGTTACGAAGTCATGCTTGATGTTCTGGGTGTAATGGCCCTAATTATAAACGTATTTGTGATGTATTGCATCATATTTCGCTCAACTCCCCAGATGTCTCACTACAGATGGTACCTTTTCTTTCATCAGGTTGTGTCTGCCGTAGCGGACCTATACGTAAGTTTACATAAAATAAGTTTAAATCATGAATTTTAGTTTAGCACCTGTTTACGCCCGGTAATCTTATTTCCATTGCCAATAGGATACCTAACTGGAATTTTCAAAAACTTGGCTGTTCCCTTTCATTTTCTTTATGAGGTCTTTTTTGCTTTGGTTGGGATTTCTCTCGGAGCTGCTTGTCATATTTTCCTGTATCGATATGTTGTTGCCAAAAATAGAAAACAGTATTCGAAGGCTGAAAATGTTTTGGTTGTTTTAAACTACATTATTTCATTATGTCCGACGCTCGGTCTAATATTTTGCCATGGTTCTGAAGAAAAACTTCGACTTTTGTTATCGCAGGTTTTGCCCAATCACACACGCACACACGCACACGCACACACACGCACACTAAAATTTCAGGAGTTCTCCTGTGTGAGAGATGCGCTTTCTCGTCTAGAAAAGATTTTCATCTACGACACTGAAACATTTCGTCTCCGTGTGTGTTTCGTTCTGTTCGTCTGTGCTATAATCTTTTTCGTAGAGACCAGTTCTCTAATTTATTTAACTCTTAAAACCATAAAAACGTCTTCCAGTTCAGCAAAGACTATTAGTCTACAACGAAAACTTCTACGCCATCTTATTTTACAAGTTTCTGTTCCCCTATTCATCATTTGTATTCCTGGAATGCTAATTCTCTATCTTGTGGCAACAGAAACATTTGGATTTCAAGGTAGAAGCTGTAAAAAAAATTTTTTAAAGAAAAGATTTTAGAATTGGGTCAGTTATTCTTCGGAACTGTTTCAGCTTATGGAGCTGCTGGTGGCGTAGTTTTAATTATTGTTAATCCGACTTATCGCAAAAGAATTCTGAAAAAGAAGTGCGAGCATCACAAATAGATTCCAGCCAACGAGCTAATAATGTCAATAAAAGAATATAAATCATTATAGAAAAAAAGAAGAAAAAAACTGATTCTGTGTGTATGTGTGTATGTGTGTGTGTGTGAGTAAGCCAATCGAAAGAACAACCAAAAAAGTCACGAAGCAGTTTGAAAATTATCGATTTATTAACTTCGAATGACATTTTATAGTTTACATTGTATGGAAAAGAACTAATTTATAAAAGTACATTACATAGAACAAATTTCCATTTTCTGCTTTTTCTGGGGAGGAGAGTTTTCGTCGCCGATGAAAGTCTCAGTTGTCATCGCGGTGTTGGCCCTTTTCTGGGGGACCTGAAATTGTAGTTTTAGTGAAAATTATTTTTGTGTGAAAATAACTAAATATGATTTAGAACCTACCGTTTTCTCGCTGTTAGTAACATTTCCCAGAGTATAATTGGTCGGAGAGGCAGCCTTCTTCTTCTTCTGGAATCTCTTTCCCTTCAACATGTCCTCTTTCGAAATATACAACTTTATGTCCTTCTGCCTCACATACTTTACTTCAACCTGAACAATTAAGTTTGCAAGGCAATTAAGTGTTAATTACCTTCGAGTTATCGTTGTTTTTCTGGTTGTTAATGATTTCCACAAACTTGGAGATTTCCTTGGTCAGATCCACGTTCTTGTTGATGGAGGTGTCAAAGTCGAGGCCGAGGAACCAAAGATTCGCCACGGGATTCCTGAAAGTGGACTTAATTAGGGGTAATTAGGGTAATCACTTACCCAAATCCAAGCTCCAGTGGTGCTTTCATCGAAGGGTTGAACTTCTTGGGGTTGACATGTGCCAGTTTTATGCCCTGATTCCGATCGAAAGAGCCCACAAGGAGGCGGAGCTTTGACTCCACGAAGCCGTTAACTACCAGGTGGTCTTCTTTGCTCTTAGCGGCACAGGAGACTGAAATTTGTGGCTTTAAATTGAAAAACAGGTTTAAAATGAGATTTTGAAATGTAAAACTGACCGATGAAGTGCTTGTACCGGGTGAAGAAGTTGGTCTCTTCAAAGAGGGCTGCCCAAGGGGCGGAGCCGTTCATGATGCTTTCACAAATCACTTTTCCTGAAAATGGCCCTGGTGGAATCGCTCACGTTATAGGTGGAGTTCTGCTGAGGGAAGGCTGGGGTGATAATCGGCATGAGGTGTTACCGATCGGCCATATTGACCCTAGGGTCCCACACATTCTGCTTCATCCTCTCCAGCCCAGAAGGGCAGTGGTCCATGTGCTTCAGAAGCACGGGGCTGGGCCAATCCCACTGCTCAAAGAGGTAGAAGAACTTCTGAAGCGTCTTGGCTGGGGCTGCGTTGGGGGTACAACTGACACACCCTGGCGACAAGGATGGCCCATGTGATTCCACCGAAGAATCCTGAAACAAGGCAATTAGTAATTAAAGGGTAATTAAGGGGTAATTAGGGTTGGAGCAGACTTACCGAGGGTGTTGCTGTAGAGCCCGCGGCTTTTGGCCCAGTGCTTCACAGCTCGGAGGCAAGAAATAAAGGTCTCTTTGTTGGGGACTGCGGCCAGAATTTCTTCAGCCACTCGGCAGCCGTTGAGGGACCTCATGGTCCATTCATCCACGTTTTTCAGAATCTGATCATCCGTCATTGAAATGTCAGCTGTGACATTCTTGGCTGCGATTCTGGCAAAGAGCAGGTCAAGCTCAATTCCACTGTAGCTGAGCTTGATGACTGGGACGAATGCCTCAGGCACGGCGTGCAGGTCGGCCACCTCGGGATCCTGAAAAGGAAATTTGAAACTTGCATAATTTTTCTTTTTCTTGTTTCAATACAAAAGTTTTAGAGCTCAAAATAAAGAAAAAAGTGGAAAACCATAGGTTCAAGCCCATCTTCCCTCAGAGTTTTGCTGCATTGCGTACTCTTTCGTAGCACGCAACCATGGCGAAAATTTGAAACCGGTCAGAGGAAATTTTGGGAAGGCATATCCGAAATTTTTTTCTTCGTTACATGTATGTGTTTTTCACATTGAATTTGGGCAGAATAATTGGGCCGGTTCTAATTCTAAACTAAAATTTATTCGACCACGAAATTGACTGATCACATCATTATTAATTTTTAAACTTTTTATTGTTTGTTTAATAAGTTGTACTTTTCTCAAAATGTTAAACATATCCTTGGAAAAACTCCAAAGGAAAAATACCAAATTTTAAAAGTTTCGTGGGTGTCAAAATAATGTACGCAATACAGCAAAAGTTTGGTACTTCAGGGAAAATTTAGAAGGACAATTTTGTGTTAAAACTCGAAATTTTGAAGAGATTTTATGACCGAAAACCAAATGTTGAATACATAAATTGCGATTGTAAAATTAAAAAGAAAATTAAATGGGTACATCAAAAAATTCGAATGATGCTGATACTTCGAATTTAGTTGAAAAAATTGAACAAAATTTGATTCACTTTTTTTGTTTTTTTTACTCACCTTTTTCAGAATCGAGAAGAACGACGAGAAGAAGTCCTCCCGACTGATGTGCCGAGGCACAACGCACAGAGTGTCGATGTCGGCTTCTGAAACCACCAAAAATTAGTTTTCCCGAAAAAATTATTACCTTTGTTGTTTACTCCCAGCCGGTAGGATCCAAATGTGCAGATGCGGCCGAAGAACTCCTTGGCGTTCATGAAAGGCAGCTGAAAGTTTAATTCAAAATTTGAAAGTTGTTGACAAATTACCTTAGCTGCGGTTAGGTCTTGAACCCACTTCTGGAGCAGTGCGTTGAGCTTGGCCAAAACGGCCGCCCTCTTTTCCAACTCCTCGGCGCTTTCAAAAAGGCCAAATGACCTGAGGCACTTGTCTAACTGAAAATATAATGTTTAAGGTAGATTTTTACGAAGGAATTTTGCTAATTCTGAACGAAAAAATAGATTTGTTTGAAAATAAGAACGTTTCGTTCTTAGGACCGAAATAATCGCAAAAACAGCAGCTTTTTTATATAGTTTCCCACGCGTTCAATTGTTTTGCTGTTTTGCGTCCTGCATTTTCAGTCGCACGGCAGGGGTTTTTTTTTCACGGAAACGTCTTTCAAAGGCTTCTTTCCTCATTTTCAACAAAATTGCTGTTTCAAAAAGAGATACTATGCAAAAGTATTTCATTTTTCCGTAAAAATTGATCGTGTAACTGAAAATTAAGCAATCATCAAAGTTGCAAAAAAACGCGCTTTAGTAAATAAATTTTTGAATTTTCGACTCTTTCCCATATTTTTTCAGTATTCAAAATAATTTCAACTGCAATAATTCGGAAATTTTTAAAAACGACAATTTGTTCCGTTAGAACGTTGTATTTGAAATGAGATACGAAAACAGATAATTAAAAATTAAAATAAAGATTTTATTTTAAAATATTCAGATTTAAATGTAATAAGACTTTAAAGTTATAAACGTTAAAAAATACTCACCTCCTCGGTGAGCCTCAGATCCTCCTCGGTGGGCGTGGCCATAGAGATGGGCTGGCTCACTCCAAACATCTTGGTGGCGTTCATGACAAACTGAAAAAAGTGTATTTTAATACATTAATTCTGTAATTTTTGTAATTAAAGGAAAAATGAATGTGGGAATGAATAATGATTTCTTTAATCAGCATTCTTACCTTTATGCAAAAAGCCCATTAAAAAAGCGAAGATTGCGCAGATAGGCGCGCTAATTAGCAGAAACGTGACCTAATTAAGACAATAACAACAATACAAACGACCTGAGTACCATATTGATTATTAAAGTTTCAAACACTGAAATTGTTATAATTTTCATATTGTACATACATAATTAATTAACAGTTACATATTTGATATAATTATCCATTTTCGAAACTTTTAGATGGAGAGATGATTATCGAATATAATGATTTTTCCACTGTTTATTTAATCCCCGTATATAAATTTTGTATTAAAAAAAACACTTTCATAATTACACTAATTTTCCTTTCTCCAACTTTTGCTCGACCAATCGTTTCCAAGTGATTTCACTCTTTAGAGAACAAAATTTGTTTAGAATTATCCAGTTGAGTTCCTTTCAATAATTATTTTTCTTTTATAATAATCTTAAACTATTCTATTTATAACCAATTCAATTTTGCATGACTGATTCCCATGCCCCTGCGTAATATACTAGCTAGAATTGATACGTTTACCACCCACGTAGTGAACCAACGTTTCTAATCAAAGTGCAACAACTTTTCACATCTCTCTCTCTCTCTCTCTCTCTCTCTCTCTCTTTCTCTCTCTCTCTCTCTCTCTCGCGCTCTCTCTCTCTCTCCTGGTTCTCTCTGCCTCTGGCCCTCTCTCTATGTCGATATCTCCCCTTTTCTTTCTTCTACTCTTTGGCATTACTCTGAGGCTATTCTCTCTCTCTCTCTCTCTCTCTCTCTCTCTCTCCCACATTTGAAAATTAGAAGTTCAGTTGTAAATTTAGTTTGACTTTTGAGTTTTGAAATGGAAGACGATCCATCACAACTAGCAGAGTGCAATTACACAGACCCAGTACATTGGTATAATATTGCTTATCAATTCTACAATTTGATCTACGCAATTCCTTCAACAGTTCTTTATTTTATTGTAATTTTCTACATTCGCCGTTCTGCTAGCAGTTATTGCCCCGTTTTTGTTCATCTCTTTTGTATGTGCTGCATTTTTGTAAGTGAAAGTGTATTTTCTGAAATTTTAATAGAAGCTAGTGCGAAAAAAACTAAAGAAAAAGTAACTAGATTCGAAGTGAAAGCATCTTTATATTTGTTAAAATTCACAGTCAGTGAAATTGTATTTTCTGAAAAATTTTAAAGAAACGAGTGCTATAAAAACTGAAAAAAACGATTTGAAAGCATCTTTTTTTTGACGAAAATGGCAAATTCATTTCTGTATTTTACTTAGCTTCTAATATCAAAAACGCAAAAATAAATCAATTAACGATTTTTCGATGGAGTACAAAAGGCTGTTATCCATTTTTTACCTATTTTTAACGTATTGTCCAGTTTGTGGGTAGTTAAAGTTCCCCAGAGGTCGAATAAGGTTGTCCGCACAAAAAATCGATAATCGATTTCGTTTAATTTTTACACAAATGGATTTAATTGGGTGACTTCTGACAACTGGGAATTTGAAAAAATTACAATTGAAAATTTGAAAACGAAATTCACTTTTCCCATTAGGATTTTTTTCAGAACCTTCTCAGCTACTGGTTCCAAGTCTTCTTCAACCAGGTTCTTGGTTTTTGGCCATGGTGCGAAACCTGGAATGACATTTTCTCAGATAGATTCATTATATCATTTCTTTACTATCTTAACTATGTGTGTAGTACATCCTCTTTTATTATTGGGGCTGTTATATCCCTTTACCAAATGTCGGCAATTCTGAAACCACGGACTTATGAAAAAGTGACTACAACTTTTAAAAAATGCGAAAATGCTATACTTTTAGTTGTGGACAAAAATGGGAATGGCCATAACTCTCGGGATTCCAGTGATAACTGGTTTCTTGTATTTGTTCATGCTATTTGGGAAACCTCTTCTGCATCCAATCAGTAAAGAAAGAAACTTTGTGAAACTGGATTTCCCTTTGTTTCCGTTTTTGGAAGAAGTAAGCTCGTGTGCGTGTGCGCGTGCGTGTGTGTGCGTGTGCGCGCGTGCGTGTGTGTGTGTGCGTGTGCGCGCGTGCGTGTGTGTGCGTGTGCGTGTGCGTCTACCACGATTTCACCCTCTAATTCATAATTTTCAGATCAAGCTCTCCTTAATCAGTTGTAGTGTCGGCTTTATCTGCTTAACTATTCTTGTCATTTCAACAACCATTTCAATTATACATCTTGTGAAAATTCGCAGAGCAAGCAAGGAAGGTGTTCAGATCAGAGTATTCATGATGTCCTTCTGGATGTGTATAACAGCTGCTATTCATAGTATTTTCCAGGTTATAGAGATAATTTCGTTTTGACATAACTGCTTTAGATTGTGGTTTTTGTCAATACGATGACCGAGGATCACTTTGACAATCAGCTTTTGGTCGTATTGCCGTTTAGGAGTGAGTTTACAATGTAGTTTTTCGTTTGTATATTAATCACACACTCACACAATCACACACTTACACACTTACACACTCACACACTCACACAGCTTTCAGAGCAAAATTTATGCTTTCAGGGATCGTTGTCGCTTTTTGTTATATGCCAACTCCTTGGGTTATGCTGATGGTTAATCGAAATCTGAGGTCTTCGGTAGTTAACCTCTTCAGAAGGCAAAGGCCTTCTTCTTCCGTTGCACCAACCCCAATACCTACCATTGTAATTTCCCCTAGGCTTAGCTCATTTTAACGAACTGTTATATACGCCATTTCCAACGAATGGGCAAGGATTTTCCCAATTTTAAAGGACTAGGTACCTTTGGTCCCGCAAAACGATCTTAGTTAATTGTCTGCGCACTCCTCTTTTACAGTGATATTTCGTTTGCTACCCCTTTGCTCACTTCAGTGTTTCAAATCCTTTTTGGTTCAATGTGAGTATTTCTCAAGATTGCCCGAAAGTCCAAGACCTTCCCTTGGAAACAGACTATACCAGGAGAAATGAATTATAACTGCAAAAACTGTTCGTACAAAATCTCATACATATTTATTCAAAATTAATCGGGCAATTATTTTTTGTGTCCCCAGTCAGTGAAAGAAAGTCCGGCAGTACCAGCTGAAAGAAAAATTTGAAACTACTACGTTTTTTTTCGGATTACCCGTTTCCCACGTTGATCCGAAACCGCTTGGCATGTAAAATGGCCCTGTTAGGAAAACTTGACGTCTGTAATTTAACCACCTGAAAATTTAAATCCCGTTGTTTTATTGAAAAACTAAATTAAATTTAAAAATTACTAATTTTTCATGTACGAATCGCATTTCTCATAATAAAGCTGTGCGCAATATCATGTGAACACGAAAAAGTTTGTACAATGTTTAACAACTGCCCTGTGTTTACGCATATTGATTGGCACATTTTATTTATCAAAATCGCTATGTCTCATAGACTTATCGATTATTTTATAATGTAAAAACAATTCTATAATTTTACAAAAGTTGGTTTACTTCAACCCCCATACGTAAACATAGGGCAAGACAGACAAACATTTCCCGCTCTGTCGATTTCCATAAATTTTAAGTTTAAAAAAAAACCCCCCCTTTTTTATGAGATTTTGGGGTTTAAAAGGTTAAGTTGCCCGAATTTCCACTGTCAATGCACGTTTCTTGCGAATGAAATGCTTTGCGTTTACGGACGCGTAAACGCAGTGCAGGAGATTCGTGAATTACCTGTCCTGCGTTTACGGGCATCGGTTTTATAATACTACACAATTCTATCTTAACTAACCTGTATTCAATAGGCTCTACAGAAGAAGTATTACCGAAAAGCAGAAAATCAATAAGGAGTAGTAATACGAAAAACGAATTCTGCGACATTTCACAACATGGTTGAAACAGCGGAACTCCATTTATATATTAATGCGGTAGGATGAGAAGATCAAAAAACTTTCTAATATTAGTTTTTTAACATCACTTTTGATCAAAGGATGTTCCAGAATGTTTTCAGTCTATCTGCCCAGCCAGTTTCTGCAGCTGGTTTCCGGTACTCTAAAGGTCAAACGATGGAAAAACAGTTGCAAAGTAGATTTAATTCGTTGTTATCGTCTTTTGTTCTGATGTTTTGACGTTGGGGGCAAAATACAATGTTAAAGGGATCGTCAGGGGCCTTTTCATGCTAAAGTCCTTTCCTTTTCATGATACGGACTAAAAACCAACAAGTGGTAGAATTCTCCTTCGGTGGGCTTGAAAACTCCAAATTTTTGCAGTTTTCCGTTTTTTTAGTGCCAAATGTGTGTAAATATACCATTTTTTATTGTAATTTGGGGAGTAAAGACGGGAAAAACCACTTTCCCAATATACAATGGATCTAAGCCAACTGATGAGATTCTACATAAACCCGAAGGAATTTTTCAAAGTGAGATTTCATTTTTGAAAATGTTAAAATAAATTCAGCCGACTACAGTGGAAATGAACCCATTTTGGTGCCATCTTGGTAAACCAAAAGCAAGCTCAACTTTAATTAACGTTGGTAATACATACATAAATTTTTTTTTTAATTGCTATTTTTCTAAACATATTCTGAATATCACCAGAAACCCAGAAACAACTTTGCCAAACTCCGCCCCTTTTGTGCTTTTGTTCTTTCTTTGGAAACCTGCCAATCGATGAGTGTACAAACTCAACATAATTTCAGAAAAAGCTGTTTTTCTGCGAGTGGGCCTATGGCGAACACTCACAGAGTCTAGTTTCAAGGCCAATCCGTCCCTCCTAGCGTTCCAAAGTTTGTCTGTGTTGCGTACTCAATTTTTGGTTTAAAATCCCTTTCCACAAATAATTTAAGTCGCTGTTTACATTATATTTACATACTATTCTAATTTATTTAATCAAAAATCGAAAATAGATCTTTTGACAATACGAAATAAACCGAAGAATGAGGTGCAAAGTAGATAAACCGTAATTTACTTCATTCCGTGTGACTCAAAACAGGTACGTAACACAGAAAAACTTTGGAACTCGAGGGGTTGCTAGGATTGGCTAGAAGTATTATTTTCTGCGAGTGTGTTCAATGGGAACATTCACAGACACTTCGACTTTAAACCAAACCCTAAATTTTGTGTAAATCACTACAATAATTATTTTTTGTTTTATGTTTTAAATTACTTATTAATGTTTGTTACTAACATAAACGTCAATATTTGTAGTAAAAAAAAAGAATGTCACAGACCGAGATCGAACCCTGGTCGTGTGGGTGGCAATCTGACTGGGTGGTGCAGGGAAAAGGGGCCGGGCCGACCAAATTTTTTTTAACTGGCCCGACCTGTGAGAACCCCGGCTGATAGTGAGCCCATTCCATCGGGCAAATATGGTTTTGTGAAACTGCATTGATAAAAAATGGAGCGGAAATTTCACTTTTACTGAAGAATTTACAGGAATAACAGACAACGAACGGGATGCACAAAATATACGAATCAGATTCAGGCTAATAACAACAACAACGATGAGAGGAAACATGAATCATTGGGAGGAGATGTCTTGTGAGATCAGAAGGAGTCGTCGCTCGAGTCGCTCCGACGAGACATGAAGGTGGAATCGCCTCTGTGCAGCAACACGCGACTGTCGAATCTAAAAATGGGAGATTTCCGGTGGGGTTCTGAATAAGAACCCTATTTTTGATCGTGGGCAAGGGTGGCTACGGGCCGGGCCGGCCCGCTTTCCAAAAATTTACGGCCCGGCCCGAGGTCAAAAATTCCAAAAGTTGAAAAAAAAAGTTTTTCACTATTTATATTGAATTGCGTTTCTATTGACCTAATGTATAAAACAACTTAGGGAAAGAAGTTTTGTAGGCGGGGGATCGAACTGGGGCAACTTCGGATTACCAGTCCGACCTCTTAGCCACTCGGCCATGAAATACATACAAAATTTATATAGGGTAGTTCGAATCCTCCGTCACACAGTATGTTTTGCACAATTAGAACTATGTTTTGCAACAAATAGAACTTAAAAATAAGGACTTTGAAAAGAGTTACATTTAAAAATAGATTTTCAAAAAAAGTGGGACCGGCCCGTTCCTCAGATTTTCTAGGCCCGGCCCGCTGATCAGCCACCCTTGGTTGTGGGGATCACCCCTCATTTGGGGGTCTCGCGTCGGATGCACAGCTGGACAGGGGGCTCGATCCTTAAACCCCCAAATGCTGCTTCGGAGGCAACGTAAGTGCCCCTATAATTTTGGTTACCTTCCCCCAGACGCTCTCTGTCCAGTAATGCAACAAACCCAAATCGACCCGTCTATACAGGGAAAGAATAAACAACACTTATAGCTGTCGCCAAACCGAAATCTTATGCTAATTGCGAAAACATGCAAAACTTGCTCTGTCGATAACGATTAAAGTACAAATTTTCCATATCAACAGAGGATCACTGGGACATTCTAATGCTATTGGCATGATTCCAATTTGGCGACAGCTGGGGGTTCTCACGGTCCGGGTCGGGCCAATTGAAAAAAGTTGGGCGGCCCGTGTTTTTGGACCACCCAGTCAGATTGCCACCCACACGACCAGGGTTCGAACCAGGTCGGTGACATTCTTTTTTGTACGACTAATATTGGCTTATATGTTAGTAAAAAAACATTATTAAGTAATTTAAAACAGTTTTAAAAAATATTGTACCGATTCCGGGGTTCTCAAATGCCGGGCCGGCCCGTCGAGAATTCCACGACAGCTATCAGTGAGGTTTTCTTGGCGCAAATAACCACGGCAACGGGCCGGCCTCATCTAAATTTTTCAAGGCCCGGGCCGGCTAAAAACTTATGCCTAAATTCAATGCAAAATCAAAAAATATAATTTTTGACGGGCGTTCCCGAAATTTTTTCGGCCCCGCACCAAATTTTACCTTGACAGGTTAGCGGGCGGACCCCACCAATTAAGAATTGTGGTCGTTTTCTTTATAATGGTAAAAATAGGGCCCAAACTATCCTTCCAGAACGAAGAGCTATTTTCGTCAAAGTCGGCTAAGAGAAGCAAAAGTTAAGGGGTCTAAAATAGTTCTCAAAAGAAGGGCCGGCCCGCGGGCCGGGACGAGAAAAGTGTCGGCCCGGCCCGGCTTGTAAACTTTTCAAATTAAAAATTTTTAAATCGTTGTTTTAGCTTATGCCATTTATTTAAAACCCCGAAAACACTTTCATAATACTTCTATTACACATTTAAACTAATTTAAATTTAGCAAAAATAAAGTGTCCCGACCTGGATCGAACCCTTCGTGTGGGTGACAGTTTGACTGGGTGGTCCGAGTGACGGGCCGGGCCGGGCATTTTTTTCGGGGAAAATTCACGACCCCACCCAACTAGACGACCCCAGTGCCAAGAAGACGACCCCATACCTATATAAGAAAGGGTGGGGTCGTCTCCCTGGGAGGAAAATTTGGGGTCGTCTTTTTGAATCAGACTAAACTATACGACCCCATTTTTAATTTGGCGGGGTCGTCTACTTGGGACCCCGGACCAAGAAAATTGCATGGTGTTTATGTTTCCAAATCAATACGAGCATCATTATCGATAACAATTAAGTTATACAGGGTTAAATCTAAAATACGATTGTATTGGAAGTAACTTAACTGCAAAAAAATAGACAAGTGACTGCATCCCAACCGAGATTGAGTGGAAATAACCCGGAGGTTAACACCATACACGTGAGCTAACGTTCAATCAGCCTAACTTAACGTTGGGGTCGCATTATTGAAAAGATGGGGTCGTTTTCTTGATAAGGAGCTAAGGGTAAAAAATAAAGGTTGGGGTCGTCTTTTTGGAAAATTACTGGGGGTCGCATTGTTTAATGGGTTGGGGTCGTGAAATTGAATGTACCCTTTTTTCAAGTCGGCCCGGCCCGTGAGAACAATGGGATCTACCCTATTTTTGTCCCCGTACGTCAAATGACGATCCCTCCTGCGCTATGATTTTCTATTATTCTTCAGTTCGAGGAGATCGCGACATTATGAGTTTGTTCGGGCCAGCCCGTATAACCATTGAAACCGATAAAACATACCTCTTGTTCCACAATATCACGGACTTTGGATCGGCAGAATTGCTGGGATTGGTCCGCTCCACCACGTACTTCACTTCCAGCGCCCTCGCGATGCTGAAAAGAAAAATTCCTCAAAGAAAATTCAGAAAAACTCACAGGCCCAGTTTCATGCACTGCTGGAAGACTTCGTAGGTCTGACCCTGGCATTCAGCTAGTCTTCTGAAAACGGAGAAATTCCGAGAATTCCCTGACAACTCACTTGAGAACACATTCGACGAGTGGGTTGTAGTTGCAGCCGACCAGGGAGAATTTCGTAGCGGACGGGAAGTAGACGTAGATTCTCTGGAAAGATATGTTAAAAGTAGGAAAAATAGGGTCTAGCCCGGGGTTCTCAAATGACGGGCCGGCCCGGATATGAAAAAATAAATTTTAAATTTTGTATAAATCGGTACAATATTTTTTAAAACTGTTATAAATTACTGAAGAATGTTTGTTACTAACATATACGTCAAAATTAGTCGTACAAAAAAGAATGTCACCGACCGGGATCGAACCCTGGTCGTGTGGGTGGCAATCTGACTGGGTGGTCCAAGGAAAACCGGCCGACCAAAATTTTCCAACTGGCCCGGCTCGTGAGAACCCCGGTCTGGCTTAAGAAGATTTCGCTGAAGTGCAGAGCCCCTCCCCCTCGGGAGTTCTCGTTAAGCAGAATTTTACATAGCGGGGTATCGCTAAGTTCCTCTCATTTTTATAGGGCGGGGGTCTCGTCACGAGCCACGCGACGGAGATGTGCCCATGTGCGTTATAAGCTTGCCTAAACTCAATTTTCCCACGCAATTGAGGCCGACTACTCAAAATTTTGGCATGCTTGGACGTGACGTGACTACGTATCCGGCGTATGATTAAAAATGCTCACAAAAATTAAAGGGGGCATACATTGCTACGGTGAAAAAGTTGGAGAGATAAAGCTCCAAAATGCCCCCTCCCCCTAAATGCTCCCTGTCCAGTCATAAGTTGGCTTATGTTAACAAGAGGTTGCTGCTTGATCTGAGTTTCAGGCGCCCCCCTATATTTTGTGGGGTCTTGGAATCATAGGTGGACGTGAGCTGTTTGCGAACCTTACGTAATTCGGCATTTGGTTAAAAATAGTAACACGATATTAAAAGGGGGCTTACGTTGCCTCTGAGGCACTATTTGGGGACTTACGCATCGAGCCCCCAAACGCCCCCTCACGGCGGGCCCAAGTATAGGAGGTGGCGGCGGCACCCTTTGATCGGTGAGGTTGGCGCAGAGCCAGGTTACGCCTCCTTTTCGAATTCCAACGGCGTTTCTAGGCCTTTTCGAATCCCTGCGCATCTAACTGGTTTCTCTCTGCACGATATATTTTATTTGTATAATCATTATTTTTTTTAATTTTTATTCTTAAAAAATCGGAAATTGTATAAACTTTCAATTTATATATAAATTTAAGTCAAATAATGAAGAAAATGCAATAAAAAATCCTTAGGCTCCGAATCATTGCCGCGCCGCGCTCGTTCGGACGCGACGCGGTCCGGGGTGGACTCCCCCGCCGCCGCGTCGTGCCCTGTTCAGCTATGCTTGGAAACATGGCAAAATTTGGGACAGTTGCATAGATATTGTAGGGGTCGCGCCAAAGGACCCCCATAGGCAGCTTGTTCATGTATGGAGTCAGCTCCCACACCCCTGCTACCCAAATTTTTCGCAGAGTATGCGTGCGGGTCACACCAGGACAACGTACGGAATGAGCTCAAAAAGTTAAGTTCCCCTAAAAGGGAGAGTGGCCCCAAAAACAAAGAAATCCCACTTTTTCAAGGTCCCCCATACAAAGCACACCCCAAAAATCAAGGTGCCGCAAACAGCACGTGCCCAGCTATGGTGCGGGTCTCCGTGAACTCATGGAAAATAAGGTTTCGTACAGTACGGGGTACGTGGGAACCTAACGAAACCTTCTTAAATCGGCCCGGATATTGAGAAATACCTTGCAGAGGACGAGATCATCATTCGTGTAGCCGAGGGACTGCTTGTTCAGCTCGAATGTGGTGATCCTCTCAAACTGCGGGGTGGAGCGAAGTTCATCCAACTAAAATCATTAACTAAATAATTCAGAAAATAGCTAAAACCTTTGACAGGGTGAGGTGCGACAGGCGCACACAGTCGTTGACGAGTCTCGCGAAATCCTCAGACACTGCGATGCAAGTGTACAGCCGGAGGCACCTAAAACTGGCGTTTAAATGAAAATGTGCGGTCCAACCTGAGCGTGTCGGCGAGCGCGGGGAGCCAGTTCTCCATCAATCGATGCACGGACTCGGCCTCGGCTTCGAAGGGCTGAAAAAAAAATGTTTAAAAAAACTAGCACTCTAAAAAAATGTTTAAAAAAATTTAAAATAACCAACCGTGGGAGGGTGCGGAAGGGGCACGGCGAAACTGCGCTGGGCGCCGATGTTCAACTCGACGAGGCTGAAAATGGTAGTTCGGAGGAGGTATTAAAATAAAACTCACTGTCTGCAGTGCTCGGAGAAAACGGAGCTCAATTCGCCGACCAGATCCCATTTATCCGTCCAAAGGACACAGCGGACCACTGCCTGTGGCTTGGAGAAAATGATGGGCAGGGCCTCTTTCATGGCACACTGAAAGGAAACGTAAAATTACACAGTCGTTAAAAAATGTCTGAACCAAGGGTGGGTGATCAGCGGGCCGGGACCGAGAAAATCTGAGGAACGGGCCGGGCCGGCCCCACTTTTTTTGAAAATCTATTTTTAAATGTAACTCTTTTCAAAGTCATTATTTTTAAGTTCTGTTTGTTGCAAAACATAGTTCTAATTGTGCAAAACATACTAGGAGGATTCGAGTGAAGGAGGATTCGAACTGCCCTATATAAATTTTGTATGTTTTTCATGGCCGAGTGGCTAAGAGGTCGGACTGGTAATCTGAAGTTGCCCCAGTTCGATCCCCCGCCGACAAAATTTTTTATGCCATAGTTGTTTTATACATTAGGTACAATAGAAACGCAATTCCTGCACATAACTCGTGAAAACTTATTTTTTTCAACTTTTCGAATTTTTTACCTCGGGCCGCGAGCCGGGAATTTTTGGAGAGGGCCGGCCCGGCCCGTAGCCACCATTGGTCTGAACCACCAGTCGCAGGGTATATAAAATTATGACCATTTGAATTTTAAAAATAATTTTGCCCCTTTGTCATAGAAACTGCATTTTTGGGTTCTAATTAAAAAAAATCGCTTTTTACAAGAAAAATCGATAAAATCCCGGACATTTATAATTTACCAACCTCCGCGAGTCGCATATTCTTCAAAAACCCGGAGGAAAAAGGGGTTTTATAAATATTTTTAAAAAAAATATATATATATAAATAAATAAACCATTGGAATGAGGCGAAAAGCATTTGGTGCTAAGTGGGGTTCTCAAGTGACGGGGCCGGCCCGCCGGGGCGAGGGGTTTTTTGGTACGGCCCGGCCCGGTCGGCCCCAAAAAAGAATGTCACCGACCGGGATCGAACCCTGGTCGTGTGGGTGGCAATCTGTCTGGGTGGTCCAAAGAAAACGGGCCGATCAAAATTTTCCAACTGGCCCGGCCCATGAGAACCCCGGTGGTAAGTGGGTGGGGGTGTTTCCACGGCTTTTTGGACGACCAGCGAGCGTTAGCGGATCGATGGTGTAAGACCCTCTTTAATTTTTGTTAGAAATATAAATTAAACCCCGAGTTACTGAGGTGTTACAAGCATATTATTCTTCAAAGATGATTCCAGCAAAAGGGTAGATTTCCATGTTATTTGGATTATTTTCGAAACCGGTCTCGTAACCGGTCTAAATTTGGCACAGTTACTCGTTTCAAACTGAATTTCGCATTTAATTGAACATTCACCGTTTTCTAAACAGTCCTTTAAAGGAATCTTTTTGATAGAAGCATGGCCCCGCCATATCTTGTAAAACTAACCTCGAAATAATAGACCGTGTCCGCGTTCAAACCGTCGAGCACCAGGAGCAGATTGCGCACGGACAGCCGCTGGTGCAGATAGCACTCCCTAACTTCCGAAGGCTCCACGTTGTCGTAAACTTAAAAAGCAATGTTTCACAACAAAAACCCGAAAATCTCACCTCCGACTTGCACCTTGACACTGTCTCCATGGGGGTAGAACCGAACGGTAAGGGGACTGGCGTAGTTGTGAATCCTGGCGAAATCCGACTGGGCAAATTCGAATATAGGCGTGTATTTGGAATAAATCCACCTAAAAATTAGATTTAAATGACTGCGTTTTAGTAAACCAACTGTTTGGCGGAGGCGTCTGCAGGCGCTGGGGTGGGGGGCTTCACTTCCGGCTCATCGAAATCCATGAAGTCGAAGGATAGATCCGATGCACTGAGAGTTCCTCTGAAATAAGGAATTTGTACAGAAAGAGAGAGAGAGAGAGAGAGAGAGAGAGAGGAGAGAGAGAGGAGAGAGAGAGAGAGAGAGAGAGAAGGAGAAAGAGAGAGAGAGAGAGAACTCACCCGTCGGTCTCATCATCCGACGACCTGTTCAGGGAGTCGTCCGCCGGCAGCCCCGGGAGCTTTGGAGCAGAAGACGACGAGCGGGCTGGTTCTACAGATTCCTCCCTTCCTCCCGTGCCGAAAATGTAGCTCGAAATCCACTCCATTCTGAAAATATAAAATTAGTAAATATTTAAAAGAAGAGAAATGATAGAATGTACGGCATATTTTTTATACGCATGGAATATAAACAGTGAAATTAAATTTTAAAAAAAACCACCAAAATTTAAAAAAAAACTACAAAAGACTTTTAAAAAAAAGTAAATCCTAAAAATTAAACCCCCGTCGGCACGGAAGACCGTCGTCGCGATGTGTCCCGCCGCGAAAGCATTTTTTGATCACGAGGGCTTTCGCGGCGGGACACATCGCGACGATGGTAGGCGTATTTTTGAGAAGGATTCATCAAACTTCAGTCCATGTAGTACATTAAAAAAAAACTGAAATTCAAAAACCCGCGGACCTCCCGGTAAGGTGTACGCTTAGGTGTACGCTCAGCGTGTACGAATCGTGAGTTCGTTTTTCTGAATTTTCAGTGTATTTTGAATGAATTACCGTAGTCAGTACGGATTTCTTGGACAAGTGCCAGGTCCACGGTCACTACCGCTGCTTATACCACTGGTCCCGCCGTGAACCGGTAAATTTGTCAATTCTTCTGGAAAAAAAACAGTGTTTGGGTCTCGCAACGAAAGGCTGCAAATGCGCGTTGTAATAAAATGCAAAATTTTCCCATTGTAATCTTTAAACAAAAACCGTACTACAGAGAAAACGGATCCGGCATTTTGCCTAGGACCAAGAAAGGCAAGCGGATAGAAAAAGGGCGTCCGCCACAATAAAAACAGCTGTTGTTTTGCCAAAGTGCCAACCCCTGGCATAAAAAGCGCTTGGTCAGATCAAGAGAGCTAAATTGAAATAGAATACAGAAGAGACGATCTGCTAGCCGCACGCGACACGCTCGCGTGACAAAATGCACGCCAAGTTGCGAGGGCGCAGAGACGGATATTTTCGTCTCGAAAATTGTGTCTGTACACCCCTCCCCCATAAAATTTGCTGAATTTTCTCAAAAATGCTTTTAAAAAAAAGTGAAAATAGTCATTTTTGATGAAAAATCAGGGTTTGTGTTTTCTGCTGTTCTTTTTTTACTGAGTTCTCGTCGTCAGTCGAAAATACTGTGATCGCTTAGTAAAGAAAATTTCCAATTGCTTTTTTTCTTCATAGCTAGTAAAAAAGACTAAACAAGTAATAACTTGACGTATGAAATAGTGAAAAGTCGAATTACGCGTTTGTATGCGCGATTTCGCGCAGTTTTGAAAAGTATCGCTGCGAGACCTATCATATGTACACTTGTGGATAAAAAGTTTGTTCCGCCTCCCGTGTCTTCTTTTTTTTCAGTATTTTTTTCTGTTTTTATTTTCTTTCTTTTGTTTTAAATAACTCTGATTGGACGTGATAGAATCCGTTTTTCAAATAACAGTCGTGTGAACAAAAATATAGTACGCAATACAGCAAAACTGAATTAAAATGAGGGTGAACTGGAATTGACAAGGGCTATAATTATGCATAATTTTACATCCTGTTTACATGTTTCTCCTTATAATCTAAGCAAGCATTTAAAAACAATGCACATACAATAGAAAAATAATAAATTTTGTTTTTATTTCCAAGTAACAGTCGCTGTCGTCTTTTTTGACTTTTTCGTAGGTTCCATAGCTTTCGGAGCCCATTTCTTCCAAATCCTTCCCAAAACACCCATTCTTATTGTTTTTTTCAACAATATAATCATCCACGGAACGGGTAAATAGCACATGGCCACAATGTATTCTGAATTTGAATTTAAAAAAAAATGTTTTCATAACCCACTTCGGTATTTCATTATTTCTGCAAAGTTATATTGATCGTCACATTCCTTCGCTTTTTCATAAAAGACAAAAAGCTGAAAAAGTTGCGTAAAAAGAAAAAAGAAATTCTTAATTTTACCTGAAAAATACTATAGATAGCCGCAGAGAATGACATCCAAAACGACAGAAGAAAAATTAGTTTGTGCCAATTTTCTATAGCTAATTTTTTTAATTGGTGAAGTTTTCTTAGAGAAAAAATCGTAGAAAATAAGAGAATTGCGAGGCAGATAATTCCAACGATTCCGTTTACCAGGTGTTGTTTGAACTGAAAAGTGAATAGTTATTAACAGGATTTAAAAAAAAAATATGGGGAAGTACTGTTCGCGAAAAATCGATAATTGATTTACAGAAATGGCCAATTGAATAGTTGGTAGGTTAAAAATAACCTGAAGAAGGAATACGGTAAAATTTTACAGTACCGCCTACAGTAACCAAAGTTTTGTGTGCATTCTAGATTACGGTATACGGTAACGAGCCGGCAGCCTACAGTACTCCTTATGTTTTGTTACAGTACCCTAATTGAGCCAAGCTTACGGTAACTGTCACGTGGCGAAAAGCTACCGTAACCACATTCCGTTACCATCACTGGACCGATTAACTTCGTCTGCAAGCATTTTCGGTCTCACGACGTTTTGCATATTTTCAGTCTCACGCTGTTTTGCGTATTTTCGGCCTCACATCGTTTTGCGTATTTTCCGTCTCACGCGGTTTTGCGTGTTTTGGGTCTCACGCTTTTTTGTTGCTTCTTTTCGGCTTCACACCCATTCGCGTATTTTTGACCCCACCCTGTTTTACGGATATATTCGAGCTCACGCCGTTTTGCGTATACCTTCGGATTCACGCTGTTTTGCGTATAAATTCGGGCTCACGCCGTTTTGCGTATTTTCGGCTACACGCTGGTTTGCATAAATTCAGCTTCCCGCGGTTTTGCGTATTTTGCGCTTCACACTTATTTACGTACCGGGATTGAAAAACATTCTAATAATTAATTGGTAGTTTGAATATTTAAAAAAAATCATTTTTACTAACCCAACTAAAGTACTTATACTCGGTGAACTCAAAGTGAATGTAAATTCGTCCTTTTTCCAATAATTTGAATTGTGCTTCAGTAAAAAGCAAAGGAAAATAGAACATAGGAACACAAAGAGGGATTCCAATTGTAATTGTTGATTGATAATTGACCCAAGCCTGAAATTTATGTTTTTAATTTAGGTAAAATTGAAAAAAAAACCTTTTCGAATTTCAGTGGCCAAAGAATTTCAGACAACTGGTACAAAGAAATTAAGGCGCTAGTTTGAAAACTAGATAACACAACCATCGTTCTAAGAAAATATGGGAAAACTAAATTATAGTTGTGAGACAAGTTTTCCATCCAAAAATCACAAATCAAAAAATCAT
This sequence comes from Oscheius myriophilus, assembly GCA_964057215.1. Classification (NCBI taxonomy): domain Eukaryota; kingdom Metazoa; phylum Nematoda; class Chromadorea; order Rhabditida; family Rhabditidae; genus Oscheius; species Oscheius myriophilus. The sequence goes on along the minus strand of OZ059902.1, from coordinate 4,909,616 downwards.
TTATATGAATTATCAATTATGGTTGAGTACTGTAATAGTTAAAATTGGAAAAAAAACGGAAATGTGTTTCGTAAAAATTAGACGTTTTCTGCAAACTGGAATCAGACGATTCAAAAATTGTACAAAATTACCGAAAACGGTTTTTTTTTGCGTTTTTGTGCATGTGGGGAAAAAAAACCCTGTCGAAAATGATTTTAAAAAAAACTTTGAACTTGTCGAAAATTGCTTTTAAAATCAATTTTTACTAACCTGATCACGAAAACGAAAAAAAAGGTAAAAAAATAAACTGTTGCCAAAGTTTCGAGCAGTTTTAACGCAAATATAGTAATTCGGAAAATTTCGAAACAAAAACACTTTAATCTCAAGATCAGTATATTTTTCATGTTAAATAGTTTTGGAATATAGTTTTTTTTTTGTTGAATCTCTGCAGCCCCTCCTGATATTAAAAAGTTTTTAATCGCAAACTAAGGCCTTAGTGAAAAAGTTCCGCAACGAAAAGCGCTATTTATACAAATTAAGACGGCCTTCGGTTGTCAGTGGACCGCATCGCGGCCTTACATTACAAAATAAAACAATATCTTGTTTTAAACTCACCAATACACCGCACATAGTAAAAATATGAATAAAAAAACGACTATAATAAGCAGTATCCGATTTTATGAAAGATAAAATCGTGAGATAAAGAGCAGTGGATGGAATTCCTAAGAAGAATGTATCAAAATGCAAAATTACATCGGTCCAGGTCCCATTATCGTCGAAATTGCATTCATCTTCGTAGCAATCCATCTGAAATTCGAACTTGTTAAGCTGCATAAACATGTAACTTAAAGGTTACTCTCACGCCGAATATATATTTGGTTCCCCGCGGGGGTGGATTTGATTAGTAAGCCACAAATTCGTGGGAAACCGCATGGGAAATTGTAAACTGAGTGCATATTGAGAAGATAGGGTTAATTACGAATGGAACAAATGTTCGAAGAATATTTTTTTTAAAAATTTAAACACAGTGTCACATTTGATTCGATTATTTTTGCAAAATGGTGTGAAAAACTTCAATTAAAAAAAAAGAATATCGCGCGGCATGAGCGTAAAATTTGAAAGTGGTGGAAAAAATTTCTATATTTGTTTTCACTTTAAATTTAAAAAAAAAAACTTATTTTATTAATATATTATCCGTGCGAATCAAAGTGAAGTACGTAATGCAACAAAAACAGGGAAACTAGGACTTGCGAAGGCTTAACGGTAGTATTTCTTATAATTGCACACAATTTATATAGTCTGTTTCCAAGGGACGGTGTTCTACTTTCGGGCAATCTTGAAAAATGGCACGTATTCAACCAAAAAGGGTTTGAAACATTGAAGTGAATATGTATTAAATAAGCGAAAGAGCGCTGCGAAAGAGGAGTGCGCCGACAGTAAACTAAGATCGTTGCGGGACCAAAGGTACCTAGTCCTTTGAAATTTATGAAAATCCTTGACCATTCGTTGGAAGAGGATTATACTAATCGGAAACCCCAAAAAACACAATTTATGATATTTGTGACACAATTTAATTGAAGGAGAAACGAAAGAAAAGCCAGCTTTCGAAATGGGTTTCGCTTTTGACGCAGATAGCAATTAGGCCATTTGCCTTATTTAGACCCTTCGATGTTGAAGTTTTCCTGCCCTGAGTTTACTAACAATTGAAAAACAATGGTAAACGCAAGACTTGAAAGTATCCGTCTGTGTTTTTTTCACCTGCTGTTGTTTTAAGGCCTCGATTTGGGCTGTAAACACAATGCAAGTTAAAATAAGCGTGGGGGTATATTGTTTTTTTTTTCGAAGATTGCGTTATTGCTCTGCGTTTACAATTACCATAGTAAATACAGGGTGCGGATAAAGTTTTCTAATCATACCCTGCCTGTACAGGGTTAACATGTGTAAACACAGTGCAAGTAAAAGCTATTAACAAATTCAATTGCAAATTAATTTCTTTATTATGCTTTAATCAAAGCTTAAATTTGGACCAAATCGCATGTCAGGGTTTATTTATTTTACTATAAAAAGATGGTTTGAAAAAACAATATTTTTGTGGTTAAAAACCAAAACTGTATTTAATTAGATGTCTTCTTCTGAGTTGAGGTAACTCTAAGTGGCCCGATCGAAGAAGAATAGCTGTTTTGCTTTTTCCAATAAAATATTCCAATAATTGATTTTCTGACTCTCTTATTTACAAAAATAATGACCCATGGAACAGGGACATAGCAAAAACTAACCACATGTCCTGAAAAATTAAATATATTGAAAAAGAAAATCAAACTTCGGTATTTTAAAATCTCCAGAAGGCGTGTTATTTCTTCACATGTGTTCATTCTGGCAAAAAATATAGAAATCTAAAAAAAATTTACATTTGAAAAATTATTTTTACCTGATAAACACTATAAACGCCTGTGGCTATGCACATCCAAAAAGAAAGTAGGAAAATTTTAACTTGGATTCGACAATTTCCCGATTTTCTAATTTGACTAAGTTTTAATATTGAAAAAATATTGCAAATTATAAGAATTAGTAAACAAAAAATTCCGAAAATTGCATTCGTCCTGCTTTGTTTAAACTAAATTTCTATAAAAATAGATTTTTAAAAATTGAAATTACCCAGTCAAGTGCAGGAAAATTTTCGAAAGTGAAATGTATGAAAATTTTTGATTTATCTAAAGAAATCAATCGAGAGTGGCTGAAAAGCAGAGGAAAATAACAAATTCCGACGATTATTGGAATTCCAATGGTGAGAGGTTTGAGAATTTTGCCCCAGAGCTGAAAAAAAATTTCAATTTTCGAAATAAAAAATGAATTTCTAACTTTTCCGTAGCTCAGGGGCAGGGTGATCGCTGAAAGTTGGTAAATTGAAATTAGAGTGCTTATTAGAAATCCGGAAATTATAATAACTGTTCGAATGTAAAAAGGGAGAATAATGTAGAATTTAAGGGAAAATAGTTGATTGAAGGTTTCACACCAAGGCCAGAAACCGAGAATTTGGTTGAAGAAAAATTCGATCCAGAAAGAGAAAAGGTTCTGAAAAACAAAGTTGGGCGAAAAAAGTTTCTACAAATTTTTTTTGAGTTCTTATTCACGAGTTGTAAAATCTCCACAAATCTCAAATAGTAAATAGTGTGGAAACATTTGGAAAAATTATTTTCATCTAAAGAATCCAAAGTTGTTACTCAATTTTTCCGTTTTCATACATTTGCTTCCATTGTTTTAACTCCCACGGAAGGTTTTAAAATACGGTATGTTCATTACAGATTATTATCATGTGTTTTTGAATTTATACGAGATCAAAAAAGGCAAATTCTCTGTAAAAATAATTTATTTTGCTTTTTCTAACTTTTCTGCTTAACTGTTTTTTAAACAAATGTGTTTCTTTTCAGATAGGCGCTCTCTATAAAAAAAGACTATATTTCATTTTTTTGTTTTCTAGATATATCCATTATTAACTTCGGTAATGGAAAGTAGTCGTCACGAGTGGAAAAGCTTTTTTTTACTTTTATTTTCAAAAGTCTTATTCATGAATTGAAACGTAAAAATTTCCCAAAATCATTTTGAAAAAAAAATCAATAGCAAAGTCGTTTTCTGTAATCTGTGACGGCTTGACTTTAGCGTCTCCTTTTGCTTTTTTAAGGCACCCATTGGCTTTTTTTTTAAAGAGGCAGTGGTGTTTCCTTAAAGAAATATTTTTCCGTATTCCTTTTCACACATTCCTGATCTATTTTTACCCTAAGGATACGTTAGATTGGTTTAGTTGAAAAAAAAAAAACAAAATAAGCTGAAAAATTTGTAAACAAAATCGCTTTTTTCTACAAGTTATTGCAATTTCCACTGAATTAACAATATTACACACACATGGAATAATATTTTTGGCCTAACTGGCAGAGGAATGAAATAAATATTACAATTACACACACGTACACACAAAAATTTTAACTTACTAGGATACAACACATGCTAAAAAGCTGAACAAATACTGGACAATATTGTCTCGCTGATCTACGAATACTCAACAAAACAAGAATATAGAGAATGGTTGATGGGAACCCATGTAGAACAGTGAAGAAGTGGAGAAAAATGTCAATCCAAGTAGCTTCTCTTTTAAAGAAGCAGAGTTCATTAAAAGTTTTGTTACTACAATGCGTCATCTGCAATATTTGTCCAAAAACGGATGTCAAGAAGGGAGCGAGTGAGTGTGTGTGTGAGAAAGTGAGTGAGTGAGTGAGTGAGAGAGAGAAAGATAGAGAAAGATAGAGAGAGAGACACAGAGAGAGAGAGAGGGTCAAGGAATAAATATGGTTTCTGATCCTTTATAAACGAAACTGGAGGGTAGTGATCAAAGGGGGTGTAGGTGATTGGCGCCAGCTGGTAATCGTGGGAAAAATTCGAAAAGGATTAGAAAGTTGTACTGCAGGGTACAACATGGCTATATATTACTTCGAGCGGATACACAATGGAACTTTTATATCAACACAATTTTGAAGTTTTCTTGACAGAAAAAAATCAAAGAAAACATTCATGGCTATAATCTGCTGCCAAATATTGACCTTTCTGATAATTTCGTATCAATTTGACCGTTATTTCAGACGCTTTTTTTGCAGTTAGCTCTCCATCGCCTATATCATTTTTAACCACTGACGATTGGAAACAATTATGCGAATGGAAATGCAATAAGCGAAATTGCACACTAAAAGAGGAGTGCGCAGGCAAATAAGCGTTCGCGGCGGGACCTAATGTGCCATCTCCTTTAAAGGGACAGTCAGGCGGGTTTTACAACATTGGCTCATCTAAGAGAGAAAAATTCGCTGATCAAGAAAATGTATATGACTATGGGTCGGAAATGTACCGTTTTCGATAGACCTGGTTTCAAAGTGTCCAAAAACGGCCGACCATCCGCAGATTGTGCGGATGGCCAATACGCCCTGCTTGTCCGGTATTTACAAGAGATGCTAATGAACCGAATTCATTCTAATTGACTGAGATAGCTGTGAAAATGAGGAGGGTGCGAGACAATTTAGCATAGTTAATTCGCATAATTTCGACCGTATCCGATCGAAAATGAAATGAAAAGCCCCCTTATTGTCCCTTTAAGGTCTTTGGCTAAAAAACCTGTGCCGTTTTTCGGAAACACACTAAACTCCTTTTTTTTGGCGGACTTAAAGTATTTATGCAGCAAACTCAAAATTTTCGAAATATTCAGCTCAAAAGTTGCCAAAAAATATTTTCCGCATACAGATTTGTAGATGGGACCAGCCCGGCTCGCAGGCCGAACCTTAAAACTTTAAAATACCGCATACACATTTATAATACTTCTATTACACATTTAAACTGATTCTAGGTTAGCAAAAAAAAATGTGTCCCGCCCGTGATTGAACATTGGTCGCGTGGGTGACAGTGATATATAAAAAAAATTTAAAAATATAAAAGATTTAAATAATTCTTTTATTTAAGTGATAGTTATAAAAACAATAAAACAATCATATTTCAAAAATAAGCAGAATTAGCAAATATTTTTTAGTCGATCAAGAAATAACAGCGAGTGTCACACCAGAAACAGAAGCCCTCCCGTTAAATAAAACAGAGAAAAATCGTTTTCGAATCGCCGAGTTCACAAGAAGGACCACCCAGGGTACAGGCAGGTAGCAGAAGGAAATCATGAAATCTGAAATCGATTTTTTAACAAATTTCTTTTTTTCAGTCAATTTAAAAATTTATTTTATGGTGTAAAACTTACCTCTATTTTCATATAAGAAACTTCTGAGGGCCAGAGTCCAGCTACACACATCCAAGAAAGTATACCAAAGTAAAATCTAAAAATATTTTGTATTATTTTGTAAATCCGATTTTGTTTTTTTTGTTCTTTAAATTAAAATTTAAAAATAAAATACCTGCACAGCGCTGTAAACTGCAGTCGACACACACATCCAAAAAGACAGCAGAAAAATTCTAATTTGAATTCTTCCTTTTTCGCCCTTCCGAATTCGATAAAGTTTGAAAATAGAGACAGTTGTTGCCAAAGTCAGGATAATTAGGCAAATTAGGCCAATTATTGCGAAAACTATGGTGAAAAAGGTGAAATCGTTCTGAAAACAAAAATTGGGTTCATTTTTAATTTTGTTTTTACATTGTTCAGAATTGGAAAAGTAGAATAACGCAAAGTTATAATAACTCGATCGTAAGACACAGAAGAAAGCAGAGTTACTCCGAAAAACATGGGAGAAAATAAAAATCCAGGGATGAAAATAATAAGAAAGATTATGAATTTGGAAAATCGTCTCCAGACCTGAAAAATCAATTTTACTGTTAACATTCTGGTTTGTCCGGTGTTTACAGTTCTAAACGCGGGACAAAGTATCATTATTGATTTGCTTTTCATGTCCTGCGTTTACGACCAATCGAAATCCGACGGTAAACGCAGTGCGTAGTGTACTTTTTTTTCAATTTTTATTAAACATGTCCTGTGTTTACGGCATTTATTTGGGTTGTAAAACCAGTACAAGTGAACTATGCTCTTGTTCTACCTGTTTTTTTGCTTTTTATGCCCTACATTTACGGTTAATTGAAATCTAATGGTAAACGATGTGCATAGTTAACTTTATTCATATTTCTTAACCCACCCTGTGTTTACGGCCTCGAGTCGTGTTGTAAACCCAGTACAAGTGAAGCTTGCTCTATCTCATTTGTTTTACACTGCTTTTCCTGCTCTACGGTTACGATGAATTGAAATCGAATTGTAAACGCAGGGCATAGTAACTTTCATTTGCTATTCTTAACTCGTCCTGTGTTTACGGTCTCGACAATGTCTGTAAACTCAGTACAAGTGAACCATAAGCTTGCTGTGGCTCGTTTTTTTCACACTGCTTTTTCTGCCCTACTTTTACGGTGAATTGAAATCCATCTATAAACATAGTAAACTTTATTCAGTTTCTTAACATGCACTGTGTTTACGACATCGACTTGAGTTGTAAACCCCGTACATGCTAAATTAAGTTGTACCCCGTCGTTTTTCGCATTGTGTTTTTCCTGATCTGCGTTTACCACCCGAAACACACATGCATATTGAAAACACCCTGTTTTTACAACGCCCTGCGTTTATGAGGACCACCTTGGCCGTAAACGCAGTGCAGCCAAAGATGACCTAGTGAACTTACCAATTTCGCATTCAGAGGAAAAATAATAACAGACAACTGGTAGAGAGAAATGACAGTGCTGTTGAGAAAACCAGCTAAAATTACCAGAAAACGAAGGTAAAATGGAATTGTGAGGTAATACTTCATGGAAAAATTGGTTTTCCAGAATTCACACCAGGGCCAGAAGCCCAAGATTTGGTTGAAGAGGAATTCGAACCAGTAGCCGAGTAAGTTCTGAAACACAAGTGTGAAGATGTTTTACACACGCACATAGGCACACACGCACACACGCACACACGCGCACACGCGCACACGCGAATCACTTACCAAAATACAGCAAAGAGTGAAGAAATTAACAAAAATAGGGCAATAATAGGTTCCTGATCTGCGTATGCAGTAAATTACAAAGAAATACAGTAATGTTGATGGAATGGTGTACAAAATTGTGTAAAAATGACCAATTACTTGTGAAAACGTAAGATCATCAGTTGCTGGACACGGTGATGACATGATGTTAATTTCTAAAAGCATGTGAATTAGAGAGAGAGAGAGAGAGAGAGAGAGAGAAAGAGGGGGAGAGAGATGTAGACAAGCACAAAATTACAATCAGGAACTTTGTTCAATTTACTTTAAGTTTTTTCAAAAGCACCAAACATCTGTTCCTCCGCTAGAGGGCACTTTTACTTTGTTCATTTCAATTTGAACTATGCCTGTGAATACAGATAATTACATATGAATAACAATATTACTATTTTCGAAACCCAATTTGGGGTTTTTATCGAAAACAAGCTTAGTGAGATGAATGGAAACTTAGTTAGATGAATGGAAAGCATGAATGGAAACTTCAAGTTTTAGCTTGAAAAAAAACTTAAAAACTGATTAAAGGAATGGTCAGGGGCCTTTTTATGTTACAGTACCCCACCGTAATAAAAACCAACGTGGCACTACGATTCCGATCGGCGCCGACTCTATCGCTCGGGGATTTGTTGAAATGATTTTGTGCGAGGTGCAAACCCCTCACTGAGAGATGCAGACAGAACGAGATAAACCAGTGAGATCCTTTTTCTACAGCATACTCGGCTACCAGCCTTATTTTTGTCCCTTTTCATTTTTTACGGCAGTTATTTAGTGTGTGGTAATTTTAAATAGTGTGAAAAGTAAAAAAAAAAAACGATTAAAATACTCTTTTTAGGCTAAACTTAAAGCCAGGTTTGAATTTCCGCAAAGAAAATTTTGTGCCAGCTTGCCGATTTGCGCACACTTTTCTGTAAACACCGCGCGTCCGCTCTGCGTATGGCCCGTTGGCTGAAAGCCGTTGGGACAAAATATTTTACTTATTCATCATTAAAGTACTTTTTTTATTGTACACTTAAATAAAAATTGGTTATGAAATAAAACCTGAAATACAAATATTTGAATAATAAAATAAAACAAGCTTACAAAAGGCCCCTGACGGTTCCTTTAACGCTATTTTACATATAGGGAAAGCTGCATTTTTAAAAGAAAAATTGTGAAGGAACGGTTTCTTGAACCTGTTATTGAGTTTGGAAGTTCGAAATGGAAAAGTTGATATGAACTTCGTATTTTGCAACTTAAATCTCACACGCACTTGTATGTGCGGTAAGTGAACCCAGTGCGCGTGATATGCAATGGAGCATGAAATTTGCGATAAGGAAATGAAAAAAAGTTGTTACGGACCAAAAGGAAACATTTGAGTCAGCGAAGCATTCACACGACACAATTAGTGTGTTCTAGGAAAGGGTAAAGATCGAAAAAGTTCATAATTGCTTTTTCTGTTTTATGATATGAAAATATATTTGTATAATGATTTACATAAAAAATGGGTGCCTTCTGTAGCCGCCTATTTTGATGTAATAATGTAAAATTTAAATATCAACATCAGAATACTCTCACTTATTTACAAAAACTGCCGAAGTTACCATTGAAAAATCAAGACAACATTTCGGATATTATATACAAAAGTACCAAAAAAAACTTGCACCCAAACACCAGCAACAAAATAATTCCAATCTCAAATGAGAAAACGTGATTCGAAAAAAAGTGTCCAACCTTCTGTAAAATAATATTCTGTTCATGGGAAAATAAGTTCATTTTGTCACAGCCGTCAAAGACCATTCCAAGGGTCAGAAATTTTTAAATCACCATTTTTTGAACAAAAAATCCCTCATATGGCAAAAAAAACATATTAGATTTTCGAAAGATGGCATGGCACTGTCTAGTTCAAAATTTCACCCACTGACTCCGAAAAAAGTTTAGAAAATACACGTTCACAACAAAAAAGGCGAAGAACAAGAAGAAAAGGAAAATTTTGAAATTTAATACCCTATTTGAAACACTTTAATGATTTCAAATGAATCAAACATTTTTCCTTTTTATTATTATTATTTTTATTTATAAAAGTATTGCCTGGCATTGAAAAAACACGACCAAGTATGATTTTTTTTGTATTGCGTAATCCATTTTCAATCAAACGGCAGGAGTTGGAAACATTTGTTTAGAAAATTTAAATCCTAGGTACAAAATTTGTAATCTCTCACGTAGTTAAGGTAATAAAAAAATAAAAGTTAAAATTATTTAAAAAAAAAAAAAAAAAGAAAGCATACCGTAGAAATGTGTTTTAAAATGAGCTACCATATTTTCATTCATGCCGTGTGACTCAAAACAAAGTACGCAACAAATTAGAACTTCGGGGATCTAGTGGGGACTAGGGTTGGCAAGGCTAGGCACCGCACGCTTTTTTCAAACTGATTTCAAATGAAAGAAAGTTACACCACCAAATTGCTTATGTTCTAACTAAGAAATCTTTTTTTGAAAAATGAAATTCGGTTGACTTTGAACCGAGTAATTCAAGTTTGAAGATCTCCCTTGGGGCGGCATTTTCCGAAGTGGCTGCCTCTGCCGCTGGGAGGCCACGCCCACTTCAGGCGACTGTCACGAGCAGCTGCCAGCGCGTTTTCGTCTGATTTCGCATAGTTTTTGTATAAACACGGGTCAGAATAGCAAGAAATCGATTGTATAACAGTCAGAGGTCAATAATTATATAAAAACTTATAAATAAACTCCTTTTTAAGCTATCAGGGGTTCAAAAACGATGTAGAGGCACGTGTTTTCATACATTTTCGTTGTTGGACGTCATAAAATCATTTTTAATTATTTTTTGCCCTTTTTCATAAAGGAAACATAATCATACTTAAGAAAATCAAGCTTTTTCGGCCAACGATTCAAAATTCTGAGTTTTTGGAAGCCTGCCAATTGCGATTGGGGCGCGTTCACTGCAGATTTTCGATTAAAAATAGCAAAAATGTTACCTTTCACGGCGAATTATGAAAAAAGCGCAGCAAGAATTTTGAGACATTTGTTTTTAAAATTCGAGGAATAGTAAAATAAATTCAATCCATTCAAAATCTCGAGCGGCATTGGCCTGTATATCAAATGCCGGGCAACTTTGTGTTTAAGCGACTACTAGTACCATCTTTGACGCCATCGTGCATAGGTATTTCTGAACAAATCATTATCATTATGGTAGTGAAAATGACCGGAAAGACATGAATTTCCAAATCTAAATTGCAAAAGTATGGTTGTCGCTGAAAAATTTGAGATATTTTGAATTATCCGACCAGACTACTTTGAACTCTTGTAGAAAAAAATGCGCAGCACGAAATTCTGATTTTAACATTGAATAATGTTGCAAACGACTTCAAGTTTTTAATTTTATAAACACATCAAGCGGCTTTTGCCTCTATATTGGTAGTAGGGCCCAAAAACGATTTTTTTGGCTTGTTTAAGCAATGTTTCACTATTTCGCACAAATAATGTGCTTTCGCATGTATAACCAGTCGATAGAGCATTCAATTGTCTGTCGTTTCCTTTTTTTAAATTGAAAAATGTTTATTTTGAAGCATTTTAGAAGGGAGTGCCCAGAATTTGCCGCCTCGTTTTGCAGCAAAAAGGGGCGGGGCTGCAATGTCTAGGCAAGGCTTTCCTGATTTCACATTTTTTGATTTCGAAATAAAAAGTGAATTCGAAGATATAGCGGAAAGAAAGGCTTTGACTGTTTTTTATGTTTACCCAACAGGATCTAAAAAATATCTCTCTGATTATTTGGATGAATGCCCTTATATATAGATCACGTTGACAATTTAATTACCGTTACTAATTTGGGGTAATGAAACTTAAAGTCATGAAAACTGTGTCTGGGACTTACATATTCCTCGCTTCAAAATTACTTTTATGTATGTCATTTTGCAGCCAATTTAATTTCCAAAAACATTCTCAGTTTTTCAAAACCGAAAAACTCAAGGGGAAAATGTTTTCAAACAAAAACTGAAATTTTTCTGTTTTTCGGGCTATTTTTAGTTTTGTTTTATCAAACATTGTCAAAAAAGGGAAACGGCTAATTACTGTTTTTGTATAGTTTTGTATAGCCGAGTGAACCTGAGCGCCCCGATTTTTTGTTGTTTGGAAGTTTTTTTTGCTTTAGCTATATCAAAAAAAAACCATTTGGCCGTTTTCAGGGTTGGAAATTTTTTGAGAAAAAGCCGAAAAAAGAAAGCCGAAAAATAGCAAAGTTTTTAGTATTCGTCCGAAAACTTTTCCCCCTTTGGGTTTTGCGGTTTTGACTAATTGAAAATGTTTCTGGAAATTAAATTTACTACAAAATGATTAAAATAAAATTGATTTTGAGTATTTTAAAAATCGACCGTAACCAGAGGTAACCTACTGTAACCCGGGAGAGATAGTAGGTCGCCCACTAGCTCTTTTAAAGGTCACGTGACGTCATCAATCGATAATGACGTCATCGATGAATAATGATGTCATAGTCATAATTTACTATTGTGACGTCATAATTTACTATTATGACGTCATTATCGATCGATTCATTATCGATTGATGACGTCACGTGACCTTTAAAAGAGCTAGTATCTCTCCCGGGACCCGAAAATGACCCGGCCCAAAAGTTTCAGAAATTCTTATTTGGGTCATAGGGAGGCCTTACATAAGTTTTCAGAAAATACATTTATTTCTATGTCACTGCTTATTTGTTCGAGTCTTACAGAAACGGCGTCTTAAAAGAAAAGTTGTAAAATTACCATTTTGGTAACTGAAAACCACATTTTGCTTTTTATACAGGTAAAAAGAGGAACAATACTTATAGATTGTTGGTCGATGAGTTCAGTACACAGGATGTAGGTATCTTTTCAAAGAAAAACTCAGAGAAAGCATAACTATGCCTATTGACGGTGTCAGACAGACCGAGTACAACTAAATGATGTCTGAGTACATTGTAAAATTGCCCGTTTTCAGAAATAAATCATAATTTATTTAGTTATTTTTGCAATTAAGAGGCGAAAGGGAATGTCGGATCCAAGAATGTTCGTTAGAACTCATAATTGCTTTAGTTATAAAGTGCATAAACATAAGTTTGCTCTAATTTTTACCAACAATATGAGAAAACGAAAAAATTTCGGAAAGAAGAAAACGAACTTTATCGGTGGCACTTTGAATGAATATGCGGAATTTGTAAAATTGAACATGTCTAAAATACAATTTCAATTCGTTTGTACAAAATTGCTTCCTGTTTTCAAATATTTAGTTGGTCTTGATTTGTGGTCAGTAAAACTGATGCTTAATAAAAAAAAAAGCTCAATTATAGAAATCAAAAACCGCGTGCGACTCAAAACATGGTACGCAATGGTGCAAAACGTTGGAATTTGAGTTTTAGAAAAACTAGGTTTTTGCCATTTCTATTATAATCACAGTATTTCAAAAACCGCGTGCCATTCAAAATTTGGTACGCATATTTTTGCAAGTATTTTTGCAACGGAAAGGTCAAAGAAATTTTAGATCCGAGAATGTGGTCATAGTTCGTTACACATCATAATTGTTTAGGCTACAAAATGCAAAAAAAAAACATAAGTTTGTTCTAATTTTGACAAACAAGGAAACGGAAATCGAAATTATATTTCCATGGAATTTGAAAAATCTAGCGTATTTAGTAAAAAAAATAATTAAAAATACAAATTAAAACATTTCTGTTATAAAAATTTAACTGCTAGCTTTAAAAAAAATGAAAAAATTTAGTGAACACCAAACTGTGGCCAGGAACCGCTTTGCCGCTAAGCGGTGCCAACCTTTGCCTGCGAAGCGACTACGAGGCGGCCGAAGACCTCACTTAGTTTACGTCGAAAAGTGAACCTAAGCCCACGTTCTACATTATTACTTCTTGTATTTTACAATAGAGATACAATAATTCGGAAAAAAAGAGTATATTTGTCCAAAAAAAAGCATGTTTTTTGCAACAAAATATCGGTTTGAAAGTTATCAAACATGCCAAAGTTTGCCATTTTCAATAGAGTAGAACTTTTCAACATGTTTTTTTTTTGAGTTTTAAAGTTTTGCAGCTTTGCGTATTCTGTTTTGGGTCCAACGACTGCTTTTGGAAAATCTTATTCTAGCTTGGAATATTTAATGGACTGGAAACGTATAATTAAAATAATTTTAAAAACAATGATCTTCAAAAAAATAGCAGTAAATTTAAAAACCCCAAAGCGAACCATATAATGATGGTTCAAGGCTAAATTACCGTATTTAACGGCGTGTAACTGAAAATTTGGTACGCAACATGGCGAAACGTTTGAATTCGATTTAAAAAAAATTGTGCTTTCGTCGATTCTATCCTTATTTTATATTTTTCACAAAAAAATATAAAAAGAAAATTTTCAAATTTCATTTAGAGTATTTCAAAATATGGTGCGAAGTATTTTTGCAAATATTATTTGAATTTGTTTGAATGTTACCCAGGAGCATCTAAAAATGCTGATTATTTGGATCAATGACCTCATATAGAGATAATTTTGAAAATCTAATTACCACTGCTAATTGAATGAAATTAAATTTAAATTCATGAAAAGCATGTCTGGAAATATAAATACGCATTTAGACATTTAAAAAAAAAATGAGAGCACCAAGAAAACAACTATGCCCATTAACGGTCTCAGACAGACAGAATACAATCAAAAGATGTCTGAGTACAATGTAACATTACCCGTTTTCAGTAATAAATCATAATTGATGTAGTTATTTGTGCAATTAAGAGACCACAAAAAGCTCGGCTCCAAGAATATGTTCAAAGTTCGTTACAAACCATAATTGCTTTAGTTATGAAGTGCACAAAAACAGATTTGTGCTAATTTTGACGAAAAAAAATTGAAAGAAAGAAAAAAATGAAATACAGTTTCAATGGTGGTTTGTGAGAATATAGCGGACTTTGTAACATTGAACATATTTAAAATACAATTTCGATTAGTAAGGACAAAATTGCTTCCTGTTTTCAAACGTGAGATTGAGCTAGATCTGTGGTCATTAAACTGTCTAAAAATGTAAAAATTAAAGTTTTAGAATCATGAATAACTTATTTATGGGATTTTTCCACATTGTGCATTATAGTTTCGTGTGGTTTTGAATTGATACTCAATCAACGTTAGCAGCCAAAAGGGACAAAGTGGTTTTGGCAAAGGAAATATGGTTTTACAGTAGTATATTTTTTTCTGAGGATGTTATAAGAGCAGTAGTTTCGTTTTATATAGGCGGGTGTCCGCCAAAAACAACTTTTTCTCTGTGTCTCGTTGTTTACATACTCTCTCGCCTGCGTATAGCACGCATACTGCAATTTTTTTTTTGAAAGTAGGCCATTTGGCTGGATTTCAATTTTTCGGCAGCATAACTCATTTTTCGTTTTAAACAATAGTTGGTTTACTTATTTACACAAATATGAGTTTGCTCTAATTTTGGAGAAAACATATTTTGGGTAATAAAATGTCAAAATTCAATTCTAACATAAAACCAAAATTAAAGAATAACTCACAAAAAAAAACAGTGTTCAGTAAAATATTTTCAATATATAGTTCGCGAAAAACGCTTTGCGTACTCTATTTTGGATCCCACGGCAGAAATTCGAAAATCAAAAGGAAACCATTTTTAAGATTAGGTGTTTCGAACAACTGCAAGTTTGCTAAAAATAATAAATAAATCCGTTTCAGTGGTTTTCAAAGTTAACATACCAAAAATAAAAAAAATGACGTGCGATTTGAAATATAGTACGTAATGCAGCAAAACGTTGAAAATTCGAGTGTATTTTTTTTAAAAAGCATATTAGCATTTTTTAACGCAGCAGGGTCGTGAAACAAAAAAAGTAATTAAAATGAAAGATGTAAAAAAAGGTGCTTACCAATTTTTTTGTAATTTCACTTTTGAAGTTTTAAAAAACGTAAAATACAATTAGTCATAGCAAGAAAATGAACTAAGCTTTCATAAAATACGATTTCAATTCGTATGAACAAAATAGCGTATGAACATACCAAAGTTTATATTAAAAACTGTCTAAATTTATGCGAGATTTTCACATTGTGCCGCTGTTTCGATGTTGTAATTAGAGTTTTGCTTGGTTTTGTGGGATTAATACTCAATCAATTTTAGCAGCTAAAAGGGAAAAAGTGATATTGGCGTGGAAACGTGAGTCAAGCGATAATTATTCAAATTAGCATTTTTGTAGCAAACAAAAATTTAACAAAAAGCAATTATCAAACGGAAACTGAAATACTTTCGCCAAAAAAGCGGTTTTCCCCTTTTGCATACTTTTGTGCAACCCGACTGCTACACGTTTTGAAAAAAGCCAATTTTAGGTGGATTTAAATTTTTTTAGCATTGTTTTCAGTTTTTCAAGATCGCTAAAATTTTGATCAACGTCCTACAGATTTCGAAAGCGACGATTTCACAAAAATAGAGTACGCAATACGACAAGAGTTTCGAACTCCAGCTGCGCGTGCACCCAAAAATGTTGTTACAAATTCGCTCTAATTTTGAAGAAAAACATTTCTTTGCAATACAAATACCAAAAAAGGTTTTTATTTCGTTGGTTTCATTTGTTTTTTTAAAAGCTGTTCCGAAATGTAAATATTTGTACCTCCAATGTGAAAAAATCGTATAATTTAAAAAAAAACAGCGAAAAATTCCTTATGTATGCTAAATCTGAGTTTTCAAAAATTCGGATGTTTTGCAAATTGCGTACTCTATTTTCGGTCCCACGGCAGATATTCGAAAATGAAATAAAAGCTTTTTTTAAAGTATGGTTGTTCAAAATGAACGGCAGTTTAATTAAATTGGTCAAGAAAAATGATTGTAGAGAAACATCGGGTAGTTCAAAATATGGTGCGCAACATAGCATTATTATAGAGTTATGCTGCAAATTATCATTTTAGACCTTAATAATCGCTTCAATGCTTAAATTTATTTATATACCAAAAAGATTATTAAAAGAAATGTATAAAAAAACAGTTAATCATCGAAAAAGGGAACTAAACTTTCATAGAATACGATTTCAATTCGTATGAACAAAATTACGTCCTGTTTTGAAACTCAAACCCAATTTCCTAACTAACGAGGAAGAAAACCGATTCGATCAGTTGGAAAAGGGTAAAATATGACAGGATATAACTTTTTGTTTTGAATAATACCACGTAAAAAGTGATTTAATTCAACGTCAAATAGAATAAAATTGGAAAATTTAACTTTTCCCATGAACTTGATTCGCCAAAATAGGAGCAAAAATTGAAATAGAGAGGAATGAGCAATTAGTTATGATTTGTGCTCGTGGTTTCTTAATTGAAGTTTTGCTCTAAATGTATGAATTTAGGTTTCAAAAACGGGCAAAATTGAGAGAATTCATTTATGTCTGTCGAAGCAATCAGAAGTACTCTCCAGCAAGCATGGCAAAATTTGGGGCCGGGCCGGGCCGGGCCGAGAAAAATTTTGAAGCGGGCCGGCCTGGGCCGGCCCGAAAATTTTTTTTTTTTCGTTTTCTTTGATTTTTACATTGAAAAAAGGCATAAATTTTCGGTTGAGTCGGGCCGGCCCGGGCCGTGAAAAATTTTGGAGCGGGCCGGCCCGGGCCGGCCCGTTGCTATGCTTGCTCTCCAGTGATGTTAACCAAACGGAAAGGAGAAAATTAAAGTAAAAATGGCCTCGTAAAATTGAATTGTCAAATATTATAAAAACGCCGTCTCTGAAATTTTCGAGTCCAATTGATGAAACTGTCATAGCAAAAAGTTCATAGTCTCAGAATCGAATAAAAATGGGTCAAGAACCTTTTTAGGACAAATATCCCCCATTTTGAAACTTTTAGAAACACCTGGGTAGGCTACTGTAATTGTACAAAAAAAACTGGCCAAAACAACAAAACGATGTTTTTTGAGTGCTTCAAGAAAACATAATTCTCAACTAACGAAATGGTTGTGTAATTCGACAAAGACGTGCGAAAACCACGAAAAAGTGAATTTTTGCTTTTAAAATTGCAGTTTTTCGAATTTTTCGACTATTGTTATAAAGCGTCGCAAAACGCCTCTAAGACGGATTATGGGATAATTTCTTCTGCACATTTAGAAAAATTGTAGTCCAAAAAACTCCGTGACTATCATGACGAAAATTCACTTTGAAACTGGAATATTCCATCGATTTGATCAGGAAAAAATATAAAAAATAACTTCTTTGTAGGCCAAAACTACTTTTTGTCCTATTTAAATTATTTAATCTATTTAAATTTGCTTTAAAACCGGTATGAAAAAAAAATTGGCCTACAAAAATATATTTTTTCTCGTTAAAATCTATGAAATATTTCAGTTTCAAAGTGAATTATAGCTGCTAGTTTCTCAAAGTATGCAGACAGTTTTGCAGGTCTTTTTGTCATAGAAGCGCTTTGCGACATTAATTTGTTCCAAACGAGTTTAATTTTTTTTAAATTTTTGTTCAATACACTTGAGAAGCATTTTGGCGTACGAACATTGATTTTCACATTTTTTCGTATTCAAATCAATGGAAAATCCAACTTTAAAGTAAATTCATAATGGTCACCAGGGGTGGCCAAACATCGGGCTCAGCCCGGCCCGGCCCGGCCGATGTTGCTAGGATCGAGCAAATATGGTGTAGTAAAACGTTTTTGTGAAGGATATTTTTTTAAAGTTAAAGTGTTGTTTTTTAAATCCTTTTGTTATATAATTAATCTAATTTATATAATATGCAATTCTAAAGCTTACTGACCAAAAATTTCACCTTGCCTTGTCAATCGATTTTGAAAACAGGCCCAACGGGCCCGTTCGGGCCGGGCCGGGCCGGGAGGTTTTGGAGACGGGCCAGACTCGGCCCGGCCCGGCCCATGACCAGCCCTGATGGTCACGAGTTTTTCTGACTTCGATATTTCAAAAGGTGCGCAAAATTATGGCACTTTTTATGGTTTGGTGGAGTTTGCAGTCCTTATAATTCAATTTTCATTTCAAATTTCAATTTCGAAAAATTGGAAAAACTGCGAGATCATACACAAGTAAAAAAACATTTTTCAATGGTACAAGATCAATTTTCAACGACTTTCTCACAATTAGCAAGCATACTCACGCCCAGTCGGCGGAAATGCGAAACAAATATTTTCAATCAGACCTTTCAGCTGAGATTTTGTAACTAAGTAATTAAATTAAGTAAATTAAGAGTAATTTACAATTAGGATTTTGAAACATTTCTGAATCGTTTCATTTAAAATTTTAATTTAATTTGTTCGTGATTTGTGCTCATGGTCTCATAATTAAAGTAAAATTCAAAAACCGCCTCAATTAAGAGAATTCATTAAAACGTGATCTACGAGGAACATGTTCAAATGAATTTAATTTGCACTTGAAAAGAACAAAATTTAAACTTTTTTCAAAATTTCAAGGAACATCGAGGAAAAAATGGTCGACCGACATGTAACATTAATTTTCAAAAAATTACCGAATAAAATAAAACTTTTTTGAAATCTATTTTTTAATTATATAAATCAAATTTATAAAAAAAAACATATTATTATCTAGGTGAAATATGATTTAAAAATAAGCTGAAAAATTCGAGAAAAGCGATTATTGGTTGAAATTGTTTACGTTAATTGATTTTTCTAATAGTTCAAGGTCACGGGTTAATTAGTGACATTATTGATATTTTCGAAAATATATGAAAAAGCGATTTTTGCATCTGCGCCTGCAGATGCATGTGGCTTTTTTGGGTCAATAAATATTCATCACTCAGCGTTAGTTTTATTTCATTTACAATCATACCTTCGATAACTTTATTATTTTTATTAATACATAAATATAAAAAATTCAACATATTTTTCAGAAAGAAATGTCTCAGCCTACCAAGTACTTTGGTGTTTCCCAGCCGGTGTCGATCGCCAGACCCACCGCCGGAGACCTCAAGCTCTCTGAATCTGTGAGTTTATATAAAAATAAGTATTTTTAAAAAATTTCCAATTTTACACATTAATTATACAAATACCAAATAATGAGGTTCGGAGGCTTACTTGGAAGCTTCTCCACTTTGGGTCAAAAATTATAAAAAAAAATTTCAGTTCTCACATTTAGATACCAAATTTTATCATTAAATTAAATGATATAAACAAAACAATTTAAAAACCAGAACATCTATTTTGTAATTTCTATATATTTGTAGCCCTCTAAAAACTACTTTGTTTTATATTTTCAAAGTTTTGCTGTATTGCGTACACAATTTTCGGTCACACGCCAGATATTTGAAAATCTGATTCCATCCCTTTTAGTTTAGTCTAAAACATAATATGTAATAACTTTTTAAAAACTTAAACGTACAGAAGAAAAAAATAGAAATGTGGCCTAAATTTAACAACCCGTAGTTCATATTTTGTCGTGTGCTTAAAAATAAGGTACGCAGTACAGCAAAACTTTGGAACTCAAGGGGTTGCTGGGATTTCCAGGGCAACTTTTCATTATAAAAATTGTTTAATTCACATAAAATTAAATTTTAAAGTATTTTAATTTTATTCATTTTTAGCTGAACGAGTGTCTGAAGTCGTTCGACCTCATGGAATCTCCAGAAGAGCTTCAAAAGAGGATGGAGGTTCTCTCCAAAGTGAACAGTCTTCTGATGAACTGGGTTCAGAAACAGACTAAGATTAAGGTAATTTACCTTAATTTTAAATTTCTAATGTCAAATTTTCAGCTTCCCGCCGAAAACTGCAAGGAATTCGGAGCCCGTTTGTGCACCTTCGGTTCTTATCGATTGGGAGTTCACAACAGAGGTAGGAAACATTATTTTTGAACGTTTATTGATTTTTTATATAATTTTGATTTGAATTTTATTAATTATTTGATTTAGGAGCTGATATCGACACCCTCTGCGTCGTTCCCCGCCACATCAGCCGCCAGGACTTCTTTTCGTCGTTTTATGAGGTTCTGAGGAAGGTGAGTAAAAAATCAATAGTTTGAAATAAACACAACTTTTACAAAACATTTGCCGAAGTTAAAACATTTAATTCATTTCTAAGAAACACTTTAAGCCACGCCCACTTGACTTTTTTACAATTGTATTTTTTTGTTTCCAAATTTTGGCACTTTCAATTTTTCGGATAATCGTGGTTCTACACAAATCGATCTTTGTATTTTTAAGCCAAGCCCATTTTAGCTTTAATAGTTGCAACATGATAACTTCGGCACGTTATTTCTAAATGAAGCGAAACAAATGCACTTGAAACTTAGTTATTAAAAAAGAGAAATCGACTGATATATTTTCTGTCATTTTAAGCCACGCCCTCTTGTGTTTTGCTAGTTGCGACACGATAACTTTGGCGCGCATTTTCCAACACATACAAAAACACAATTTGATAGTGAATAGAAATTGAAGTTTTGAAAATTTTGACTCGTTCAATTCAGCGCTTTTGAGAAATAGTGTTGCAACAGCTAAACTTTTTCACGCGTATATAAAACTTTTGCAACAGCGAAACTTTGGCACACGTGCCTATACAAAAGTTAAAAGTTACTTTCTTCTACGAAACTTCGATTTCTATAGAAACATCGACTATTCAAATTAAAATATCATTTTCAGGACCCTGAGGTTACCGATCTCCACTCTGTGCCTGAGGCATTCGTTCCATTGATGAAACTTAACTACGGTGGAATCGAATTGGATCTCCTTTTCGCCAGAATTGCTGCCAAGAACGTCACAACTGACATTTCGATGACGGATGATCAAATTCTGAAGAACGTGGATGAATGGACCATGAGGTCCCTCAACGGCTGCCGAGTGGCTGAAGAGATCCTCGCTTGCGTTCCCAACCAGCAGACCTTCATTTCCTGCCTCCGAGCTGTGAAGCACTGGGCCAAAAGCCGCGGAATCTACAGCAACACCCTCGGTAAGTCTGCTCCAACCCTAATTACCCTCATAATTACCCAGTTAATCACTAATTACCTTGTTTCAGGATTCTTCGGTGGAATCACCTGGGCCATCCTCGTCGCCAGGGTGTGTCAGCTGTACCCCAACGCAGCTCCTGCCAAGACGCTTCAGAAGTTCTTCTACGTCTTTGAGCAGTGGGACTGGCCCAGCCCTGTGCTTCTGAAGGACATGGACCACTGTCCTCCGGGGCTTCTGGCGATGAAAGAGAATGTGTGGGACCCTAGGACCAAAGTGGCTGATCGCTTCCACTTGATGCCCATCGTTACTCCAGCTTTTCCCCAACAGAATTCCACCTACAACGTTAGTAACTCCACCAAGGCCATCATTGAGCAGGAAATTAAAGAAGGTAAGGATTCTGAAGGCTTCTAAAATTCAATTTCTGTTTTCAGGCAGAGCCCTCTGTGACAGCATCATGCTTGGATCCACCCCTTGGTCTGCCCTCTTCGAGGAAACCAACTTTTTCACTCGCTACAAGCATTTCATCGGTGAGTTTTCTAACGAATAAGCAATTCTTAAAGGACTTTGGAGTTGGGTCCCACCACCCATAATCATTGTATTTGAGCCCCGAAACCCCTTTCTGGGCATTGGGTCCCGCAACGAAAACACACCCAGCGCCCCAATGAGAAAGTAAGCTGAATCAAGATGCGCAGAGAAAAAATGTAACGTTGCATTAACTTTGCATAAACTGAACTGGAAAATTGTAAAATTATCTTTTGGAAATGAGCCACATTAAGATACAAGCAAAAGATTTCGTCGATTTCGCAAAATTTGTAAAGTAGCAAAATTTGAATTTTTTAAATCGATTTTTCACACGGTTATTCGTTTTCAAAGAATTCCTATGCGAATTTCGATTGAATTTCTTTCGAGAGCCAAATTTTCAATTATTTGACACTTTCGAAATGTTACAGTAACCCATATCGTAAGCCGGGCGGGGGGCATACCGTAAGCGGACCAAAATACCGTAATCCGAGGCACCTACCATAACTTAACATAACTACCGTAATCCGGTCTACATACACTAATTTGGGACATCTATCGTATCCGAGGCACCTACCGTAACCCAGACCAAAATACCGTAACCAGGGAATCCAACCGTATTCCAGACCAAAATACCGTAACCCGGGGTACTTACCGTAAACGGGATTAAAATTCGAATCGATACCGTATTTGAGGCACCTACCGTAACCCAGACCAAAATACCGTAACCAGGGAATCCAACCGTATTCCAGACCAAAATACCGTAACCCGGGGTACTTACCGTAAACGGGATTAAAATTCGAATCGATACCGTATTTGAGGCACCTACCGTAACCCAGACCAAAATACCGTAACCAGGGAATCCAACCGTATTCCAGACCAAAATACCGTAACCCGGGGTACTTACCGTAAACGGGATTAAAATTCGAATCGATACCGTATTTGAGGCACCTACCGTAACCCAGACCAAAATACCGTAACCAGGGAATCCAACCGTATTCCAGACCAAAATACCGTAACACGGGGTACTTACTGTAAACGCGGGTTTAAATTCGACTTGTTTTGGAAAAAAGATAAAGACTGTTAAAACTGTCTTAAAATGTTTAATATTTTCAGTGATCACCTGTGCGGCCAAAACCAAAGAAGACCATCTTATTTTCAACGGCTTCGTGGAGTCGAAGCTCCGCCTTCTGGTTGGATTCTTCGACCGAAACCAAGGCATAAAACTCACCCATGTGAACTCCAAAAAATTCAATCCTCTGGAGAAGGCCCCATTGGAACTCGACTTTGAGTAAGTAATTATCATAATTACCCCCCTAATTAAATATTTTCAGAAATCCCGTAGCGAATCTTTGGTTTGTCGGCCTGGAATTTGACGCAATGATGAGCAAGAACGTCGACTTGACGAGGGAAATCACAAAATTCGTGGAAATTCTGAACAGCCAGAAGAAAAATGACAATGCAACGGTAATTAAGAGTTAATTACCTTAATAACTTAACTTTTTAGGTTAACCTTAAGTACGTTAGGCAAAAGGACATTAAACTCTACATCAGCAAAGAGGACATGTTGAAGGGAAAGAGGTTCCAGAGGAGGAAGACGCCCTCGCCTTCGAGTTCTCCTCCCAGGGAAAATGAAAATAAGGTTGGTTTTTGTTTTTAAAATTTAAATTTTTTAATTCAAACTTTGTAACAAAATTACTGAATTTTTAATTTCAGATCGGAGAGAAACGTCCTCATTCGTCTCCTGAATCTGAGAAATCGGCCGATGACGTCACCTGCCCTCCCCAGAAGAAACAGAGGATGGAAATGGTTGCTGTGTAGTTTCTGTTGCGGATATTGATTGTTTGTAAAAATTGTTTTAAATTTCTATTTAAAAAATAAGCAAATAAATCAATTGTTTGCAAATTGTGTTTTCTTTGTTTTGGGGCAACTTTGGGGTGTTTGAAAAATTGCTCTTTCTGAGGTTTCTTGTTTTTCTCTAACTCTTTGTTCATCAACATCTCTCTCAATCTGCCCTCTCTCTCTCTCTCTCTCTCTCTCTCTCTCTCTCTCTGTCTTCTTCTCTCTTTATTTCTCTCTTTCTCTCTGTTTCTTTATCCTCAATTTTCGGGGGTTCAAACACTATGTTTCTTGAAGACGGTCTAATTAAGCCGAATTAAGTTTGATTTTGTGAGACCTTTGGTTGGAATTTAGCGAAATGAAGACCATAAACATTGGCATATTATATGTGCTCCAATGCGAAAAATCTGCCCGGTGGTCAATGTGGTTTTCAAAAACGCTTTTGTCGGGAATATTGATTTTTATTGGAATTTCACTAGGCTTCTCGTTTAAAAAATAAACAAGGGAAAGTCAGGCTTTTTTTTTATTTTTCGATGTTATGCATAGTCTGCATTTTTCGATGGATATTGTGATCCATAGCTGTTTTCTCATTGAAATTTATTGTATTTCACATTTTTTTAGTGCAGTTAAAGGAAGGGGAGTTGAAATGATATGACAAACAATCTACAATTTATCCTATTATTCGTTGTTTAAAAAAAGGGGAACCAATTAAAGTTAAAAAAAAGAACAGCTTAAAAACCAAAATGTAAAATGTGATATGAATAGAAAACAGAAATTTTATGCAAATGGGTTAACTTTCTTTGAACTGAATTTTCCAAGGAGCGATTTTCTAATCCTTTTGTTGACAAGAAGTACAAACCAGGGAACAAGAAGATAGCAGAAGGCAACCATGGTTCCTAAAAAGATTTTACGAATTTCGACGCACACACGCACACACGCAAACACGCACACACGCACACACGCACACGCACATACGCGCACATACGCGCACACGCACACACGCACACACACACATTTGCTCTTTTCAACTCACTCCTGTAATGCTTATCACAGTGTAGCGTTCTATCTTTATGCTCTACATCAAGAAGGTGCGTCAAAATATATACCTAAACATTTTGTAAACCTCTAAACAAATATTTTATTTGATTTACCTGATAAAGGCTATATAACGCCGTACACAAGCACATCCAGAACGAAGTAAGAAACATTCGAAATTCGATACTCTCTTTGCTTGTTTTCCGAACTTTCCACAATTTTTTAATGGAAATCGCAGTAGATACCACTATTATAATAAAAGAAACAGATCCAAAACTGGCAGTTATTATAGGTGTTTTTAACTGAATACATCCCAATTTGACTTGCAAAATCATGACTACCTTATTAAGTGATGGAAAATATAAATCATGTAGTTTTACAAAAATGCGACCTTGGTTTATTTGTTTGAGATAAGGCTTACAAAATATCATGAGTGAAAATATTGCAGCTGGTAAGAGAAGAATTCCAGAAAGTATGAATTTCAGATAACGGTTCCATGTCTAAACGAAAGTGTGAGTGTGTGAGTGTGTGAGTGTGTGAGTGTGTGAGTGTGTGAGTGTGTGAGTGTGTGAGTGTGTGAGTGTGTGAGTGTGTGAGTGTGTGAGTGTGTGAGGGTGTGAGTGTGTGAGTGTGTGAGTGTGTGAGTGTGTGAGTGTGTGAGTGTGTGAGTGTGTGAGTGTGTGAGTGTGTGAGTGTGTGAGTGTGTGAGTGTGTGAGTGTGTGAGTGTGTGAGTGTGTGAGTGTGTGAGTGTGTGAGTGTGTGAGTGTGTGAGTGTGTGAGTGTGTGAGTGTGTGAGTGTGTGAGTGTGTGAGTGTGTGAGTGTGTGAGTGTGTGAGTGTGTGAGTGTGTGAGTGTGTGAGTGTGTGAGTGTGTGAGTGTGTGAGTGTGTGAGTGTGTGAGTGTGTGAGTGTGTGAGTGTGTGAGTGTGTGAGTGTGTGAGTGTGTGAGTGTGTGAGTGTGTGAGTGTGTGAGTGTGTGAGTGTGTGAGTGTGTGAGTGTGTGAGTGTGTGAGTGTGTGAGTGTGTGAGTGTGTGAGTGTGTGAGTGTGTGAGTGTGTGAGTGTGTGAGTGTGTGAGTGTGTGAGTGTGTGAGTGTGTGAGTGTGTGAGTGTGTGAGTGTGTGAGTGTGTGTGTGAGTGTGTGAGTGTGTGAGTGTGTGAGTGTGTGAGTGTGTGAGTGTGTGAGTGTGTGAGTGTGTGAGTGTGTGAGTATGTGAGTATGTGAGGGTGTGAGTGTGTGAGTATGTGAGTGTGTGAGTGTGTGAGTGTGTGAGTGTGTGTGTGAGTGTGTGAGTGTGTGAGTGTGTGAGTGTGTGAGTGTGTGAGTGTGTGTGTGAGTGTGTGAGTGTGTGAGTGTGTGAGTGTGTGAGTGTGTGAGTGTGTGAGTGTGTGAGTGTGTGAGTGTGTGAGTGTGTGAGTGTGTGTGTGAGTGTGTGAGTGTGTGAGTGTGTGAGTGTGTGAGTGTGTGAGTGTGTGAGTGTGTGTGTGAGTGTGTGAGTGTGTGAGTGTGTGAGTGTGTGAGTGTGTGAGTGTGTGTGTGAGTGTGTGAGTGTGTGAGTGTGTGAGTGTGTGAGTGTGTGAGTGTGTGAGTGTGTGAGTGTGTGAGTGTGTGAGTGTGTGTGTGAGTGAGTGTGTGAGTGTGTGAGTGTGTGAGTGTGTGAGTGTGTGAGTGTGTGAGTGTGTGAGTGTGTGAGTGTGTGAGTGTGTGAGTGTGTGAGTGTGTGAGTGTGTGAGTGTGTGAGTGTGTGAGTGTGTGAGTGTGTGAGTGTGTGAGTGTGTGAGTGTGTGAGTGTGTGAGTGTGTGAGTGTGTGAGTGTGTGAGTGTGTGAGTGTGTGAGTGTGTGAGTGTGTGAGTGTGTGAGTGTGTGAGTGTGTGAGTGTGTGTGTGAGTGTGTGAGTGTGTGAGTGTGTGAGTGTGTGAGTGTGTGAGTGTGTGAGTGTGTGAGTGTGTGAGTGTGTGAGTATGTGAGTATGTGAGGGTGTGAGTGTGTGAGTATGTGAGTGTGTGAGTGTGTGAGTGTGTGAGTGTGTGTGTGAGTGTGTGAGTGTGTGAGTGTGTGAGTGTGTGAGTGTGTGAGTGTGTGTGTGAGTGTGTGAGTGTGTGAGTGTGTGAGTGTGTGAGTGTGTGAGTGTGTGAGT
This sequence comes from Oscheius myriophilus, assembly GCA_964057215.1. Classification (NCBI taxonomy): domain Eukaryota; kingdom Metazoa; phylum Nematoda; class Chromadorea; order Rhabditida; family Rhabditidae; genus Oscheius; species Oscheius myriophilus. The sequence goes on along the minus strand of OZ059902.1, from coordinate 4,882,672 downwards.
GTGTGAGTGTGTGAGTGTGTGAGTGTGTGAGTGTGTGTGTGAGTGTGTGAGTGTGTGAGTGTGTGAGTGTGTGAGTGTGTGTGTGAGTGTGTGAGTGTGTGAGTGTGTGAGTGTGTGAGTGTGTGAGTGTGTGAGTGTGTGAGTGTGTGAGTGTGTGAGTGTGTGAGTGTGTGAGTGTGTGAGTGTGTGAGTGTGTGTGTGAGTGTGTGAGTGTGTGAGTGTGTGAGTGTGTGAGTGTGTGAGTGTGTGTGTGAGTGTGTGAGTGTGTGAGTGTGTGAGTGTGTGAGTGTGTGAGTGTGTGAGTGTGTGAGTGTGTGAGTGTGTGAGTGTGTGAGTGTGTGAGTGTGTGAGTGTGTGAGTGTGTGAGTGTGTGAGTGTGTGAGTGTGTGAGTGTGTGAGTGTGTGAGTGTGTGAGTGTGTGAGTGTGTGAGTGTGTGAGTGTGTGAGTGTGTGAGTGTGTGAGTGTGTGAGTGTGTGAGTGTGTGAGTGTGTGAGTGTGTGAGTGTGTGAGTGTGTGAGTGTGTGAGTGTGTGAGTGTGTGAGTGTGTGAGTGTGTGAGTGTGTGTGTGAGTGTGTGAGTGTGTGAGTGTGTGAGTGTGTGAGTGTGTGAGTGTGTGAGTGTGTGTGTGAGTGTGTGAGTGTGTGAGTGTGTGAGTGTGTGAGTGTGTGAGTGTGTGAGTGTGTGAGTGTGTGTGTGAGTGTGTGAGTGTGTGAGTGTGTGAGTGTGTGAGTGTGTGTGTGAGTGTGTGAGTGTGTGAGTGTGTGAGTGTGTGAGTGTGTGAGTGTGTGAGTGTGTGAGTGTGTGAGTGTGTGAGTGTGTGAGTGTGTGTGTGAGTGTGTGAGTGTGTGAGTGTGTGAGTGTGTGAGTGTGTGTGTGAGTGTGTGAGTGTGTGAGTGTGTGAGTGTGTGAGTGTGTGTGTGAGTGTGTGAGTGTGTGAGTGTGTGAGTGTGTGAGTGTGTGAGTGTGTGAGTGTGTGAGTGTGTGAGTGTGTGAGTGTGTGAGTGTGTGAGTGTGTGAGTGTGTGTGTGAGTGTGTGAGTGTGTGAGTGTGTGAGTGTGTGAGTGTGTGAGTGTGTGTGTGAGTGTGTGAGTGTGTGAGTGTGTGAGTGTGTGAGTGTGTGAGTGTGTGTGTGAGTGTGTGAGTGTGTGAGTGTGTGAGTGTGTGAGTGTGTGAGTGTGTGAGTGTGTGAGTGTGTGTGTGAGTGTGTGAGTGTGTGAGTGTGTGAGTGTGTGTGTGAGTGTGTGAGTGTGTGAGTGTGTGAGTGTGTGAGTGTGTGAGTGTGTGAGTGTGTGAGTGTGTGAGTGTGTGAGTGTGTGAGTGTGTGTGTGAGTGTGTGAGTGTGTGAGTGTGTGAGTGTGTGTGTGAGTGTGTGAGTGTGTGAGTGTGTGAGTGTGTGTGTGAGTGTGTGAGTGTGTGAGTGTGTGAGTGTGTGAGTGTGTGAGTGTGTGAGTGTGTGAGTGTGTGAGTGTGTGAGTGTGTGAGTGTGTGAGTGTGTGAGTGTGTGAGTGTGTGTGTGAGTGTGTGAGTGTGTGAGTGTGTGAGTGTGTGAGTGTGTGAGTGTGTGAGTGTGTGTGTGAGTGTGTGAGTGTGTGAGTGTGTGAGTGTGTGAGTGTGTGAGTGTGTGAGTGTGTGAGTGTGTGTGTGAGTGTGTGAGTGTGTGAGTGTGTGAGTGTGTGAGTGTGTGTGTGAGTGTGTGAGTGTGTGAGTGTGTGAGTGTGTGAGTGTGTGAGTGTGTGAGTGTGTGAGTGTGTGAGTGTGTGAGTGTGTGAGTGTGTGAGTGTGTGTGTGAGTGTGTGAGTGTGTGAGTGTGTGAGTGTGTGAGTGTGTGTGTGAGTGTGTGAGTGTGTGAGTGTGTGAGTGTGTGAGTGTGTGTGTGAGTGTGTGAGTGTGTGAGTGTGTGAGTGTGTGAGTGTGTGAGTGTGTGAGTGTGTGAGTGTGTGAGTGTGTGTGAGCTGTGTGTACTTGTGCGTTTTGGTTGTTTTTTGTACCTGCTCAAAAGTTAGTGGGTAAACTATTCCAGTCATTTGGTACAAAGACAAAATTGAGCTTGCCACAAACCCAGACATAACAAATACTATTTTTAAATAGTACGGTACTGTCAAAGTAAACTTGTTTGAGAAAATAGAGTTCCATGATTCACACCAAGGCCAGAAACCAAGAACTTGGTTGAAGAGAAATTCTAGCCAGTAGCTCGATAAGTTCTGAAAAATGACACATATATACACATAAACCCACTCACACACTCACTGTTTCCTGGATTAACTTACCAATACACTACAGAAGACAAATAATCGAATAAAAACTCGACGGTAGTACTTGGCAGAAGTACAAACACAAAGAACCACTATTCCATAAAGAATAGTCGATGGAACGGCATATATCAAACTGTAGAATTGAACGAAAGCCCCCCAAAGAATATTATCTCCCTTGTAAGCACACGTAAGGTTTAGAGTGTTGTTCATGTCGAAGGACATCTGAATTCTAAGGGATTTCAAACTTATAAAATAAACTGAAAATGAATGAGTTTGAAATGTCGAAAGAGCAATATGTGGTGGGTGGAAATTGTTAATCTTGTGGGAAACGGAGGGTTGACTTGAAAAGTTCTCGTGCTACACGTAATTCTACTTTTATGTCACTTTCATCATTTTATTGTGTGATACTGTAATTTAGCCCAATTTGGCTGCAACGTTGCCTGAGTATCATGTGTGCAATGTCAATAATGCTAAAATGTATGTACAACACTGAAATTTTGGAACGTTTGGTTAATTTTTCGCAAAGTAGATTCTACAATACAACATAATCTTTGATCTATGTCAAAACTAAAGATGAGGTTTTCCTTTTGAAAGCAGTAGATGAATTTCTTATATAGTTAACCACGGTTACTGAGTTAATCGGCATTATAAAGTGCGGCCGATTCAAAACTACTCATGTGGGATGCGTCAGTTGTAATTGCGTCAAGCGATTCTATTTTCGCACACCGTTGGCCTTATAACGAGATCGGAATTCCCACCGGGGTTAATATGTGATTTCCACGTCCTTGAAAGACAGATGTCGACGTAAAATAGAATCAGCTGAATTTTGGTATGTGCACTTTCTAAGAACATTCGTGTATCAGAAAACGTCGCAAAGATCGAAAACGTCAAAAAGAAAGTGCGTGCTGCAAAAACTGTGAGTGTGAGTGCGTGTGCGTATTCGTATGCGTGCGTGTGCGTATTCGTGTGCGTATTCATGTGCGTGTGCGTGTGCGTGTGCGTGTGCGTATTCGTATGCGTGCGTGTGCGTATTCGTGTGCGTATTCGTGTGCGTGTGCGTGTGCGTGTACGTATTCGTATGCGTGCGTGTGCGTATTCGTATGCGTGCGTATTCGTATGCGTGCGTGTGCGTGTGCGTGTGCGTGTGCGTGTGCGTATTCGTATGCGTGCGTATTCGTATGCGTGCGTGTGCGTGTGCGTGTGCGTGTGTGTGTGCGTGTGCGTGTGCGTGTGCGTGTGCGTGTGCGTGTGCGTGTGCGTGTGCGTGTGCGTGTGCGTGTGCGTGTGCGTGTGCGTGTGCGTGTGCGTGTGCGTGTGCGTGTGCGTGTGCGTGTGCGTGTGCGTGTGCGTGTGCGTGTGCGTGTGCGTGTGCGTGTGCGTGTGCGTGTGCGTGTGCGTGTGCGTGTGCGTGTGCGTGTGCGTGTGCGTGTGCGTGTGCGTGTGCGTGTGCGTGTGCGTGTGCGTGTGCGTGTGCGTGTGCGTGTGCGTGTGCGTGTGCGTGTGCGTGTGCGTGTGCGTGTTTTTGTGAATGATAGGCTACCCCGTTTTTGGGAAATCAAAAACATGCCAAATTTTGCGTAGAATCCTAGAATTGAGGTGTTTTCGGTAAAACATGCTAAATGTTCACGAAATGCGTCAAAGAATAAAATTTTCTTTAAAAAATTGCTACAAAATATATTTTTTCAAGTTTGAAAATCACAAAGTACTCAAGAGGTGCGTACCGTAACACTCGCCTCAAACATGACCTGAGGCAAAAATTTGAGAAAAAAAGTTGCATATATTTAGAACAACTTTTGAACCAATTCTGAGACCAACACATTTGTCCGATGTCCGTGGCATATTAATTGGCCGCCGCTCGAATTTTTCTTAAATAGTTTTTTTGAGAAAAAAGTAGAGGGAACAAAAAATCTAATTAAAATCCAACATTATCGAATGATTTTTTGAAAACATTTTTTTAGGTTTGATTCTTGAAAATGTTGGTCGTCCGAAATCCAGCGAAATTGGGATTTAAAATTTTGAGAAATAGTGGAAACGTACATATATAAAATAAATTTAATGGTTACATAGTTAAATGTAGGCTTAATATCTAAATCTATTTTCTATACATTTATATTTTCCAATGAACACGTAACATACCAAAAGGTGTATATCTAGCAGTTGTAATTACACGCCGTGTCCGTTATGAGTAAATACGCAAGTAGGGTCCAATGGTAGCCATCTGCAGCCGCGACGCGACCGCTCGCGGCTGGTCCCGCCACGATATGCCTGGAAGTCAAGTTGGCAGCTATCCAAGTCAGGATTTGTTTTTTAAAATCTCTACAAAACCAGCATTGCCTCGAAGCCAACTTGAAGATCAGGGTAATCGTGTCGGGACCGGCCACACAGTCTGGCAGACGGCTTCCATTCACTTTTACTTGTGCGCTGAACTTACCGTGATTAGCAATACTCCGCCCGAAAAATCGATAATCGATTTTCGGTCTTATGCTAACTATTTGTAGGTTTTCGGTTATGCAAAAGATGGGTTCCATAGTGAATTTGGAGTTCCTTGGACATCGTGTCTTAACAATTTTAGGTAAAAATCCAAGCCTATGACCAAAATCTAGGCCTGCTCGAGTAGCAGAGAAACCGCGTATTAATCATTTTTCAAGTAACTATTTTTAAAAAATCGATCCGCTTTTTTTTATTTAGGTCGCGGCGAGTGACCCAGTTACGGCAGATGTTTCTGCGCGCTTTGGCAGAATCAAAAGCGAAGCGGTTTGGGGTATAAATATGGGCCTCTGAGGAAAATCACCATTCTGGTTGCTAGCGACACTTCAGAAAACTTTTATTTTTTAAATGGAGACCGTTTTGATGACCCAGGTGACCCAGAAGAACAACAGAAGGAGAGGACGCTGCTGGAACAGGAAGGTAAGGTTTTATAAAATTTTGAATTATTTTTTTATATTTGTATTTACAGTCACTGCGCAGTAGGTTATTTTATTGAATTTATTACCCATTATAACCCAAATTAAACTTTTTGTTTATTAAATACTAAGAAATTCGTTTTCCCATAAGACCTTCAATTACAAATTTAAGCAATCTAATTTATCAAGCAATTAATTTTTAAAAACATTTTTACCTTAGCTACCATAGCAAAAATCATTTTACAGCGTTTTAAAACCATTTTACCTTAAGTACCTTAGGGAGTCAATTAATATCTAACTATGGTAACAAAATTGTTACCATAACGAACAGTAATGACTCTAAGAAAACTTAACTTTAAGGTAAGTTTTTGACATTTAGCTCTTTATGAATTCGCATTTTACCTAACTACTTTAGGTAAATTGTTTAACTTAACCAATCTATTACTCTACTGCCTTAAGGTTTCTTACAATTGTTTTTTTTCACGAGTTTAAGGAGTAAGTAAAATTTTGTAACATCTTCAGATACCTTAAGAAGTTTTTAGACTTTTAGACGAAATAATGTGGATTTATGAATAACACCAAGTTAAATTAAGTAATTTTTCAATTAATCCGCCTTTTGTTCTATCGACCTTAAGTAAATCGCTTAAGTTACCCAATCTTCAGCTCTACTTACACTCTTCGCCAATTTTCTTTTTGGCCTAGTCGCAAATGTAACCCTGACGCAGTATTGCGTACGTACCCTAGAATGTATGATTTTCGTACGCAAATTCGCGTCTGGTGTAATTTGCACAGAGCTAAGAGAAATTGGACGTAGCATTGGCGACGACTATACCTTAATGTTCTTAGGCTTAGTACGATTGTTCGTTAATGAGTTTAAGGATTAAGGTTTCATTTTTAGTTACCTTAAAACGTTCTAGAGTTTTAGACGAGAAAATGGGGAATTATCTTATCCTTACCTTAAGTTAACATCACATTAAATTAAGTTAACATTACCTTAAGTAAAAATACCTTAATAGTACCAGTGCCTTAAGTTAACATCCTTTTCAATCGTAATTTTCATAACAAACTCTTTTTAGCCGAAGTACAGCCCAGAGGAAATTCAGGTTTCGGCGACTACGGTTACCGAAACCCTGAAAGAAAAAGAAATGAGGAAGGGCGAAGCACCTGAGGCTCTTTTCAACGACGCCCCTGTTTTTGATGAGAAGCCGAGACGAAAGAGGGGAGGAAGGAGGAGGTACAGGAAGGTGAGATTTTTATTGAAATTTTGAATTAGGAAATTAGCAATTAAATAATTAAGTAATTAACTGAATCACTGTTTTCAGGCGTCTCAGAAGACCAGTGAGAGCGAAGGATCTGTTGTGGAACAGAACACGGAGCCGAGCCTTCCTTGGAACTACAGAGCGCATAGGGCAAAGAACGCTGTATGTTTTAACTTCAATAATTAAACTTCAGAAATTTCAATTCTTAACTCTAATTTCAAATTTCAGGAGCGTCGTAAAGTTTATGCCGAAGAAGATCGAATCAAAATGGAACACACAATAGAAAAACTGAAAGAAATGTGGAGGAAGAAAGAGGAGAGGCGGAGGACTTCAGAGGCCCAGGAGAAGTCTCACAAGGCGAAGAATCTCACGCCGGAGGAGGAGATGGAGCAAGGATTCCAGAGGATGGAACAACACATGGAAAACCTTATGATTCAGGTGAGCATTATTTATTTTCACAATTTTATATCGAAGTTTCTAAATAAGTTTTGGCTAATGTTGCGGTAGGCGATTTTTAGCGAAGCAATCGATTGTTATTGAAATTTCGGTACCCTTTTAAATGCAACGGAAATCAATCGATACTGCATGATGTCACTTTCGTTTTTCATGTATTTTCCAATCGATACTCTGCGTTGAATCGATTAATTCTAAAATTGCAATCAATAGTTTCTCTGCTTTTTGCACGCTCTTTTCGCCTGCATACCGCACGAATGCTGCATTAAGGTTGTTTTTGGCAGGATTCCAATTTGGCGACAGCTATACACCAGTTAAGAGATTTTACAATTTCGCACCAATCGATTTATTCTCAAATGGGGTAAATTTGAAATCGCTGCGAGACCTAAACGAGATTGATTAAAATGTTTCCGTTGTCAATTGATGCAAATTTTGCTATTTTGACGCAAAATTGTCCAAACTGCTCCGCAAATTCAAATTCAAGCACGCAAATTCAACGCAAATTCAAAACGCAAATTCAAGCAAAAGCAAACTTTAATACGATTAATATTTTTGCCGAATTTTGCAAAATTTTGCGCTAAATGTGTTTCAAACTGTTTTTTGAAAGGACTGTGACATTTTGGCGCAGAATTTTTAAGAACTTTGCTTGATTTTGATAAATTTTAACATTCGTTTCGATTGACTCATTAAATTTAACTTTAATAAATTTTAACATTCGTTTCGAATGATTCATTAAATTTAACTTTTTGTGAATTTAAGCGTGTAATTTTTGGCCAAACATCGGGCTCAGCCCGGGCCGGGCCAAGAAAATTTCCGAAATTTCCCGATCATGCTAGGATCGAGCAAATGTGGTGTAGTGAAACGTTTTGTGAAGGATATTTTTAAGTTAAGGTGTTGTTTTTTAATCCTTTTTGTTATATAATTAATCTAATTTTTATTTATAAGCAATTTTAAAGCTTAATGACCAAAAATTTCACTTTGATCTGTCAATGGATTTTGAAAACGGGCCCACGGGCCGACATCGGGCCCGTTTGGGCCGGGCCGGGCCGAGAGGTTTTAAAGACGGGTTCGGCCCAGCCCGGCCCGCTTCCAGCCCTGATTTTTTATTTTTTGCGCTATTTTCGAATCATAATATGCGTTAGGGTTTAGCCTTAATCTTGAATCATAAGGAAAATATGGTTTTATTGAGCTCTATGATTTGAATTTTGCGCGAGAACCATTCTTAACGGTAATTTAGCCGCCAAAAAAGTTTTTCGCGCTAATTTTTAAACATTCTTAACATTTTCGCACCGAGACCCAAACACTACCTTTTTTCGCGTCGTTGCTCAATCGATACTTAATATTTTCATACTTTTCAATCTTCTAATCCCAATTTTTCAGTCTGACCAGGAGGAATACGAGCAATTGACCCAAGCCAACCTGACTCAGACGCCTCTCTCCAGCTGCTCCTCTGGCCCTCAGGCACCCAAATCTGCCTCTGGAGATTCAAACTCATCTGCCTACTGCACAGAAGAAATTAAGACAAAGCTTAGGCAAATCTACATTAACCTTGGACTGCCTCCTCCGAGTGATCTCAATGAGGTGATTGTGAAGAGGCCCCTCCAGAAGCCCTACCTCCCTCCTCCCCCTCCTCCTCCTGGCTTCATGCCTTTCTTCTCCCCCATCATGCCTCCGATTCAATTCCCCACGTACTTCCCTTATCCTCCCCCTTTCTATACCAATTCAATCTACTAAAAACTATTTTTTTGTGTATTTTGTGCTGATTTCGGGTTCGGGCACATATATTGTTCTTTTCTGTTTCTCTGTTTGCAGATAAAGTTTTTTTTAAAAACAACTTGAGGTTTATAAAATCGTGTTTTTGCACTAACCCCAGATCAAACCGGCCGAAACGGGCTGGGCCCGGCCGACACTTTTCTCGGCCCGGCCCGTTTTGGCCCGGCCCGCGGGCCGGCCCGTCATTTGAGATGTATGCCTCTAATTTCATAAATGTATACCGAATTCCATAAATTAATGCCCTTTCACAAAAAGATTATTCTGTTAGATTAATCGCATTTATTACGCTGTTTCAGTTAGGGTGAAAAAAACGTGCATTTTTCTGCACATTGTCAAAAATAACAGTCTGAAAAACTCCATAACCATCATGACGAAAATCGACTTTTAATCTGAAATTTTCCATCGATTTCATCAGGAAAATTTTGACTTTGGTAGGTCAAAAATATTTTTTGCTCTAACGAGTTGAATTAAGTTAAGTATCATTTTTATTACACTGCATACGCATTTGCATCCGTTTATACGAAAAAATATTTTTACCAAAAGTCAAAATTTTCCTGATCAAAAAAAAAATTTTTCCTGATTTTTTCCTGGAAAAGTTCAGATTCAAAGTCGATTTTCGTCATGATGCTCATGAGTTTTTGGGACTTTAAAGGGATTGTTAGGGGCCTTTTTATGTTACAGTACCCCCACGGTAATAAAAACCAACGCGGCAATACCTGCGATTACGATTGCCCGCGACTACTCCTTTGGGATTTGTTGAATTGATTTGGCTGCGAGAATCAAATCTCTCGCTGAGAGACGCAGACAGAACGAGAAACGCCGCCGAGAGCCTTTTTCCACAGCCCACTCGGATACCAGCTATATTTTTATGCATTTTCATATATTTTACGGCAGTTATTTAGCGTGTAATTATTTTAAATAGTGTAAAAACCGAAAAACGATTAAAATACACTTTTTAGAGCTAAAATTAAAACAGGGCTTGAAATTTTGCAAAGAAAATTTTGGCAAAGTGCCAGCTTGCCGATTTGCGCACACTTTTCTGTAAACACCGCGACGTCGCCTCTGCGCATGTTGAAAGCCGTTGGAACAAAATTTTTCACTTATTCATCATTAAAATACTTTTTTATCGGATACGTGCATAAAAAATGGGTATGGAATCCTGAAATAATAAATTATGAATAATCAAATAGAATAAACTTGCAAAAGGCCCCTGACGGTCCCTTAAATTTTTGAAAATGTGCAAAAAAAAATGTTGCGCATTTTTCCAATATGGTGGCTTTTTGCAGCCCTTATATGACAAGTTTGGGCCAATTCTATAGCTATTATGTTTTCCTAAGACAATGGCTTTGAGGTCGCCGCTTGAATCTTACAGAGACGGCGTCCCAAAAAAAACGGTGAAAACGAGGATGGTGCGAGAAACAATTTAGAAAAGTTAATACGCATAATTTCGACTGTAGCCGATCAAAAATTAATAAAAAAGCCCCCTTACTACCCCTTTAACTAAACAAAGAAACTCATTTCATAGCAATGACTATCACAAAAGCCGACTGCGTCGTTTTCTTCTTCCGACAAAGCATCCTCTTCACGGCGTTTCGAATTTTCTTGTTGATAATTATAACTACCCATGGTACCTGGAGGTAACAAATAGATAAGACCTGCTCTGAAACACCAAAAATCTCAAAATCAGAACTGAAAATCCTACCTCTGTATCGTAAAACATGTTGAATACAGATCTGTACTGTGCATCCGTTCTTTGCACTTATATAAATGAAAATCTTAAAAACACATTTATAAAATCAATAGTGAAATGAACCTGGTAAATGCTAAAAATAGCCGCTGATAAACACATCCAGATAGAAATTATGAAAATCCGAAAAAGCACAAATTCCTTTTTCATTTTACGCATGGAAATAAGTTTTACAATTGAAAAGAGAGTGCAGTGGAAGATTATTATTAAACAGAAGATACCCATTATTGCCCCTATCATTGAGAGGGTTATCTGAAGCAACATTGAGAGAAGTGAGTGTGTGAGTATGTGAGTGTGTAAGTGTGTGAGTGTGTGAGTGTGTGAGTGTGTGAGTGTGTGAGTGTGTGAGTGTGTGAGTGTGTGAGTGTGTGAGTGTGTGAGTGTGTGAGTGTGTGAGTGTGTGAGTGTGTGAGTGTGTGAGTGTGTGAGTGTGTGAATGTGTGCATGTGTGAGTGTGTGAGTGTGTGAGTGTGTGAGTGTGTGAGTGTGTGAGTGTGTGAGTGTGTGAGTGTGTGAGTGTGTGAGTGTGTGAGTGTGTGAGTGTGTGAGTGTGTGAGTGTGTGAGTGTGTGAGTGTGTGAGTGTGTGAGTGTGTGAGTGTGTGAGTGTGTGAGTGGGTGAGTGTGTGAGTGTGTGAGTGTGTGAGTGTGTGAGTGTGTGAGTGTGTGAGTGTGTAAGTGTGTGAGTGTGTGAGTGGGTGAGTGTGTGAGTGTGTGAGTGTGTGAGTGTGTGAGTGTGTGAGTGTGTGAGTGTGTGAGTGTGTGAGTGTGTGAGTGTGTGAGTGGGTGAGTGTGTGAGTGTGTGAGTGTGTGAGTGTGTGAGTGTGTGAGTGTGTGAGTGTGTGAGTGTGTGAGTGTGTGAGTGTGTGAGTGTGTGAGTGTGTGAGTGTGTGAGTGTGTGAGTGTGTGAGTGTGTGAGTGTGTGAGTGTGTGAGTGTGTGAGTGTGTGAGTGTGTGAGTGTGTGAGTGTGTGAGTGTGTGAGTGTGTGAGTGTGTGAGTGTGTGAGTGTGTGAGTGTGTGAGTGTGTGAGTGTGTGAGTGTGTGAGTGGGTGAGTGTGTGAGTGTGTGAGTGTGTGAGTGTGTGAGTGTGTGAGTGTGTGAGTGTGTGAGTGTGTGAGTGTGTGAGTGTGTGAGTGTGTGAATGTGTGCATGTGTGAGTGTGTGAGTGTGTGAGTGTGTGAGTGTGTGAGTGTGTGCGTGTGTGCGTGTGTGAGTGTGAAGAAACATACTCTATTCAGAAAGGGCAGATTTACAAAATGAAGAATGACAAAAACTTGTTGAGAATCAACTCGGTAAACCTCTAAATCGCTGAACAAAATAGGAAAGAACAAACTTGCAGGTATAACAGGTTTTGAAAATAGGACACAAAACACAAAACGTTTCCTTTTACGTTTATAACTAAAAGGAAACGCTATAGCCCAAAATTGAACAACAGAAATAGCTGTTGAGGCCAATAAAGAACCAATAACGGATATTGCTCTCAGATAGATGGTAATAGAAAAAGAGTGTTTTTGACTATAATTTTCCAGAAGTCATCTGTAGGCCTAAATCCTAAGACTTGGTTGAAGAAAAACCCAAACCAGAAGCTAGTGATGTTCTGAAAGTTGATATTTTCGTCTCTACTTCTGTTTATGTCTCTGTCTCTCTGTCTCTTTGTTTCTCTCTCTGTTTCTCTCTCTCTTTTTCTTACCAATATACAATTTATATCAAAAAGACGTATGAAACCATAATTGTACTCGGTTAACGAAGTTCGAATCGCTTTGACAACAAGAAAATATAGAATTGTGGAGGGAATAGCGTAAAAGATATCGTAAAACTGAAGAAAATAATCTGTGAATTTTATTTCCGATAAGCCACACGACGTATTTCCGCAGCTAGACATCATTAACTGGTGGATGTTAACATCAAAAGTGAAAAGCAACAATGGAATTAGATTTTTGAGCTCTGCCCATCAAATATACCAATTCAGGCTGAAAATTTTGATTCTTAATGAGCAACAATTATATTTTTGTTTTAGTCTACTGTAGTTTATACGAAACTGATCCACGCACGCAAGCACGCACGCACGCACTCTCTCACTCACTAGCTCACGCACTCACTCACTCACTCACGCACTCACTCACTCACTAGCTCACGCACTCACTCACTCACTCACTCACTCACTCACTCACTCACTCACTCACTCACTCACTCACTCACTCACTCACTCACTCACTCACTCACTCACTCACTCACTCACTCACTCACTCACTCACTCACTCACTCACTCACTCACTCACTAACTCACTCACTCACTCACTCACTCACTCACTCACTCACTCACTCACTCACTCACTCACTCACTCACTCACTCACTCACTCACTCACTCACTCACTCACTCACTCACTCACTCACTCACTCACTCACTCACTCACTCACTCACTCACTCACTCACTCACTCACTCACTCACTCACTCACTCACTCACTCACTCACTCACTCACTCACTCACTCACTCACTCACTCACTCACTCACTCACTCACTCACTCACTCACTCACTCACTCACTCACTCACTCACTCACTCACTCACTCACTCACTCACTCACTCACTCACTCACTCACTCACTCACTCACTCACTCACTCACTCACTCACTCACTCACTCACTCACTCACTCACTCACTCACTCACTCACTCACTCACTCACTCACTCACTCACTCACTCACTCACTCACTCACTCACTCACTCACTCACTCACTCACTCACTCACTCACTCACTCACTCACTCACTCACTCACTCACTCACTCACTCACTCACTCACTCACTCACTCACTCACTCACTCACTCACTCACTCACTCACTCACTCACTCACTCACTCACTCACTCACTCACTCACTCACTCACTCACTCACTCACTCACTCACTCACTCACTCACTCACTCACTCACTCACTCACTCACTCACTCACTCACTCACTCACTCACTCACTCACTCACTCACTCACTCACTCACTCACTCACTCACTCACTCACTCACTCACTCACTCACTCACTCACTCACTCACTCACTCACTCACTCACTCACTCACTCACTCACTCACTCACTCACTCACTCACTCACTCACTCACTCACTCACTCACTCACTCACTCACTCACTCACTCACTCACTCACTCACTCACTCACTCACTCACTCACTCACTCACTCACTCACTCACTCACTAACTCACTCACTCACTCACTCACTCACTCACTCACTCACTCACTCACTCACTCACTCACTCACTCACTCACTCACTCACTCACTCACTCACTCACTCACTCACTCACTCACTCTCTGCCTATCTCTCCCTCTCCCTCTCTGCCTATCTCTCTCTCCCTCTCTCTCTCTCTGCCTATCTCTCTCTCTCCCTCTCTGCCTATCTCTCTCTCTCTCTCTCTCTCTCTCTCTCTCTCTCTCTCTCTCTCTCTCTCTCTCTCTCTCTCTCTCTCTGTCCTTGTCCTTTCAATGCCTTTGCTCTCGTCGTTGTTTTTCACCCCTGTTGACCGGCTGCCATGAAATCGATTTCCCCCCACTGACCCGCCGTCTTTCAACCTCCACCTTTCCACATGGGTCTTCCCGTCATCCTAGCTGCCAAATACTTTGGCGATCGAGATATATCCGATATTTGCTTAGTTGCAGAAAATGTGGAGTTCCATGCCCACAAAACTGTAAGCTTTTGTCAGTTTTCCCCCAAAGTTTCCGTATTTTCAGTTCTAGCTCATCAATCCAAGTACTTCAAGACTCTCTTCTACGGAGAGTGCAAAGAGGTCAGTTTTTAATTTACTTAATAACAATTTTTACAGAAAGATGAGAAACGAATAGATGTCGATGATGTGGATGCATTGGCGTTTGAACGAATGCTCGAAGAAATTTATGATATGAAATTCAACGATGCAATTTTCCTTATGTGTCCTATAGCTCAGAAAGGTGGTGTGTGAGCGAAGAATTCATCAAAAGGTGGGAATTTGGAAATGTTTGCTATGGAGAAATTTTGAAAAATTTGGAGTAGGATTTAGCTTTTTGGGAAGAAGCTACAAATCTTTGGGCTGTTCTGGATCGCTTCGATGTTCCCCGTGGAAGGAGCTATTTTCGCAAATTGTTTGAAGAAAACTGGTGTAATGCAAGTTTTTCGTTTTATTTTTTCCAGATGTTAATAACGCGATTTTATTTTTTCGGACTGTGGATTCTGCATCAATCGATTCGTATTTGCAAAGATTCCCGATTTTGAACCCAAGGTAACATATTAAGCATATAAACAACTATGTTTTTTACAGTGTAAGAATTTTACGGCAGAGAGTGTAAAAAACTGGATAACTAGCTACTACGAAGGAGTTCCGGAGACTGATCATGGACTGCTTCACGAGATCATCAAAAACATGCAGTGTTGATATGAAGTCTGACTTATTACTACTTGTCAATAAATTGAAGAGAGAGAGAGAGAGAGAGAGAGAGAGAGAGAGAGAGAGAGAGATCATATAGTTTTGCTCATTGGGAACAACATTGCTTTTGAAATTTGCAATTATATCTTTCAGCAAAACATATTTTTGAAAAATTTACTTTAAAAAAAAACAGTGTAATTATTTTCTTACTAGGGAATGTTCCCAAGGGTCCCCCCAGCAGATCCGGATGAGGCCCATATATATCGATAGAGAATTCAACGCTGAATAAGGCTGTGAAGTTCGTTTTTGCTTAATGGCGTTAGTTTTCGTGTAATGATCGATTTTGTCTGTGGCGTCGCCGACTAGAAGCCTTATGCGGCCTTAAAAGCCCGCAATTGGTGAATGGAAACATGACTTGGTGGCGTATTGGTAGAGTCCTTGCTTCATAAGGAAAAGGTGACGGGTTCGACACCCCTATGATAGTTTTTTGTTGCTTTTTTTGTAAAGCTAACCGTTTCAAATGCGAGTAGGGGAGCTCTTACAATTTTTAGTGATAAAAACCAATTTCACAAGAAATCCCCACCTTGACAAAATTTTCGACTTTTTCCAATATTCTTGGGCAGCCTCTGGTAAGAGCTCACCTAATCGCATTTGAAACGGTTAGCTTTACAAAAAAGCAACAAAAAACTAGCATAGGGGTGTCGAACCCGTGACCTTTTTCTTATGAAGCAAGGACTCTACCAATACGCCACCAAGTCATGTTTGCATTCACCAATTGCGGGCTTTTAAGGCCACATAAGGCTTCTAGTCGGCGACGCCACAGACAAAATCGATCATTACACGAAAACTAACGCCATTAAGCAAAAACGAACTTTACAGCCTTATTCAGCGTTGAATTCTCTATCGATATGTATGGGCCTCATCCGGATCTGCTGGGGGACCCTTGGGAGCATTCCCTAGTTAGTAAGTAGGACTATCAAGTTGTAGAAATAAAGTGCAGTTTTCCCTTTTCCCCTATTCAAATATTTGTTTCGTAGGCAGGATATGGGGTCACCGGATATGATTCATCATTGCCGATCTGGATTTTTCGCACTATCATCGCATGTCTTACTGCTTCAAAGAAGTGAGAACTCTTATAGTTCAGGACTGTTTAAATAACAAACTCATTTAAATAACAAGAAACTCCAAATGTTTTTTTTTTGTTTTATGAAAACTGCTATTAATGCAGTGTGAGACCTAAAAATCGTACAAATCTTTCATTTGGCCTTTTTTAACGTTTTTGATGATTATTGCAAATTCTAGTCTCGCGTTCTAAAGTTTTGTTGTATTGCGTACGGTGTTTTGAGCCACACGAAATGTTTTTTTATATATGGTGTGCTCTTGTTTAAACACATTTTCACTGTTTGTTTTATCTTTTTTATTGATGAAAGGTTAAATTTACTAACTTAAAACAGAAAATCAATTAAATAGACTGTATTCAGTCATTACAAAAACCAAAATAGAAAATCAAAAAAACAAAAAAGAAAAGACGAAAAATAGAATACACAGCAAAACTTTGGAACGCCAGGATTTACTAGGATTACCTAAGGCTGTTAAGAAAAGGTATTTCAAGATTGATTGCCGAAAACCACAAAGAAATGGATTTTGGATAGAAAAGCTAATTTAAAATTTTAAAAACAATGCTCACCGACTGGAATCGAACCATGATAGTGTGGATGACAGTTGAAATCTGGTGAATGGCCAAATCGGGCCGGCCCGACGCGTAGCGTCGCATCTAGGGACCGCAGAGGTGCGCACAGCAGTGCAGCCCGAAATGTTAAGAAAATATGGTTTGAAACGCTCTCGCGCGTATTATTTTTTATTTTGTTTTCTTAAACAGTGAATCCGACGTAAAAGAACACGAGAAATCCAATGGAACTATTTTCAAACCGATACCTTATTGTCTTCTGGGCCAAAAACCATGATTTTTCGGTTTTCTGGTCATTAAAAACAGGTTGGGCACGGAGCGCGTCCGATTCAAAATAAAAATGATTACTCAACTTATTTTACATATATTTGCCCAAAAACTCAAAAATCCGTTCGCGCATAAAAAACTTACGCCGAATTTTAACATTTGCGGCGCTCCCATTCGTCGCACAATCACGTTTGGTAGCATTATTAGTGCGCAATGAACTTATTTAAGTGTTTTTGTTGTTTTAAAATAGTAAAACTTGAGAAAACCACTTTTGTTTTGCAGCAAAACAATTTTAAAAGCAGTCAACTTTCAAGCGTTCTTTGGATTTCCCTTATGTGTGCGAAATACAGGCCCGGGGCGCTCAAGGTGTTTTAAATTTATGAATTCACTATTAATTCTCTTTCGTTTAATGTAAAATTGAGCCAATTTCATTCGTGCAGATTTATAAAAATATAATTTAAAAGTGAACTTTTTATGAATTTCAACCGGTTTTCGCGCTCCAATGACAAATCCCCTTCTCACAGCAATTTCGAAAACGGTTAATTAAACGTGTATTTTTATTACTCTGGTGTTCATTTTGGTACCATAAATCGTAGAAAAATACGGTTGTTCATTACAATACCAAAATCCTTCAATTTTTTTCAATTGAAGGGATTTTGTATTCAACCAAGTTTCTGTCCGGTGTTTAGCGGCGCCTGTGCACTCGGCCGAGAAAGACCCCGCCCAACCACGGCAGTAGTTGAAAAACGGAATTGTAATATAGGCATTCAAAATGGAATATCTCGTTTTGTTGTGGATGAAATTTCACAATGTAAAAAGGAAAAGTTTAAGTTGGAGTATCACCTGTTTAAATATTCACATAAAAATTCGAAATTCTGAAAAATAATTTATGCTCTGCGGTCCCTAGTCGCATCGCATCGCGCCGCAGCGAGATAGAATTCTAAAAACCCTTCTTATCCTAAACGCTAAATCGGTCGTTAGGAACAAGACAAGTAACAAAGGAAACGAATAAAGCGACACAATAAAGTGCTTTCGTTTCGCATTTTCCTTCACAGCGCTTTTCATTTTTTTGAATTCAAAATTCGTTTAATCGTGTTTTCTATAGTTTTTGGCTATATCAATTTGATTTTTTTTTAAATATGATAGTTTGAGAAATTCGTTGTTTTTTCTTCAGAAAATGTCGTCCGGAGACCTCCTAGACGTCACCTGCCCTGTTTGTTTCGCATCTTTTGGTAGGTTGAAAGCATATTTTTAATCAAAAACACGAAACTTGTAAATAAAGAAATTGATAAAGTTACATTTAAAAAAAGAAAATTTAATTTTTTGGTTGTTTCAGGGGCTTCCGTAAACATTCCAATGCTCGGAACTTGTGGTCACTCCGTTTGCAATACCTGCGCCCCATCGCTCCCTGGAAAGTTGGTTTTAAAAAGATAAATTTGTAGTTTGGTCTTTAGACGTTGCCCCGTATGCAGAGTCAAAACTAAGAATGACTATGATGTGAAAAACTTCCAACTGATCCAAGTTCTTGAAATTTTGCAAGCGCGGAGGGCTCAGGGAGAGGCGGCGCAGAAACATTACGTTCCTTGGGAGGTTTGTGACCTCTCTCTCTCTCTCTCTCTCTCTCTCTCTCTCTCTCTCTCTCACTCTCACTCTCACTCTCTCTCTCTGTATCTCTTCCTATCAGCATACAGCGGTGACATCTCAGTCATCGCGGCCGATCTAATCAACCGCCGCCCAGCGCGCACCTACGTCCCGTCGATAGCTCAGTTAGTTTGCGCAGCTATCCTTAGGTCACTGGTTCGAATCCGGTTCGACGGAATGTTTTTGCTTTTGCTACAATCTATCAGTTTTCACTGGTTTTTATGAATTTAATCTTTTTATATTTTTTTTCTAGAACTTTCAACATAAAAATTGCAATTTTAATTTTCAGGATTGCAAGTTTTGCAAAAAGCAAGTTACAGATGCTGATGCTCAAGTTTGCATTACTTGTTACAAAAAGCATAATTTCAAATACTCAGCCCCAGGAATTGAATGGGTTTGCTTATATCAAGGAAATTTCAACTTAATTTTCACTTAAGGCTATAAACAACAGAGTTTGTGAACAGTGTTCCACAACAAAACTCTCCAAGGACCATACTGCTCATCCAATGAAGGATTTATTGGTTAACCTGCAGTTTGAGATAAATTATGTATGTGAATCTTTCAGATCCAGAATAAGAGAGAAGAAATGATAAACAAGTTTAAACGATTCACACTGGATAAATTAGTTGTGGATGGTCTTCAGGAACTTTGCGAGAAGCGAGAGGTAAGTTAGGATACCTTAACCTTAACCTTAACCTTAACCTTAACCTTAACCTTAACCTTAACCTTAACCTTAACTTTAACCTTAACCTTAACCTTAACCTTAACCTTAACCTTAACCTTAACCTTAACCTTAACCTTAACCTTAACCTTAGCCATAGCCTTAGCCATAACCTTAAACTTAACCTTAACCTCAACCTTAACCTTAACCTTGACCTTAACCTTAGCCATAACCTTAGCCATAACCTTAAACTTAAACTTAAACTTAAGCTTAACCTTAACCTTCACCTTAACCTTAACTTTTTTTTAACGTTTACCTTATCTTCTTGCAAACTTTTTAGGCTGCCGAAAACAAGAAACTCGTTTGGAAAGATTCTTCCACTCTTAAAGAGCTTCTGGAGCAAGACGCCGTACTGGATGCCCATATTCGAAGGCTTGAAGAAAACTATTCCGAACTTGTTGATCCGATTAAGATGTTTAAGCTGAATTCTGATGTAAGTGAAATTTTTCTATTGAAAAAAAAACATACACATTTTCAGAGTTTCCGGAAATTCATCACCGAGAACACTATGCCCTTCCGTAAGGATTCACCAATCCCTGAGTGAGTTTTCAAAAAACAGTACGCAAAACAGCGTGACATGAAAAATGTGATTGAGTTATTCTGGTTTATACAACTTTAGCGACATTTTTGTTTTCAGCGTGGTCAACAGTGCCACTTCGTCGAATTTCATGGGCTGGTTGTCAAAATTCAAGTAGCTCACATCCTATTTGTGCCCTATAAATTTGTCTTACGTTATTATCGATAAAAACGTTAATTTGGGCTGATTACATTTGGTTTGTGGATATTTTAGGCAATTATCATGGTTATTTGATGTATTTGTCAAGTTAATAAAGTTCTTCACTGTTTTAACTGTTGAAAATATTGAAAAGTGATACCACACATGGGGTTGGGAGGGGATAAATCTGCAATCCATAGTTTTTGCAACAATATAGGAAATTGTGAAGTATTTTATTGAATTTATTTCTTTTATCGGAGCCAAATGTTCTTTGAAAACATGTTTTACAACCATTATTATTTTCATTTTCGGTTGTTGTAGTGTGTATTTCGGTCTCATCGCGAACGGTGCGCGTTGTTTTGTAAACGCAGTGCACGTCGAATTTCATGGGTCAACGTTTTCCTGAACGTTCTCCTTATCTGGGGCACTCGGATGGCTTTTATTTCCGTTTGTTTGATTTTTGCACGTTAATATTTGCATTTTTTGTTTATTTAATTTAATTAAAATATAATTTCTGTCCGTAAATGTGACGAATATTGGTTTTAGATGCGTTGCAGCTGCAGACTTGTTACAGCGCTGTAATAAGTTTTCCAATGTAATTTTTTTCTTCATATTTTCAAATAAAACCGATTTTTTAAAGTTTTAATGAAACATTCCTCGTTTCGGCGTTTTCAAGTTGTTTTACCGAAATTTTCCGAAAATTTAATCATTTCCTTGTAGTTGGAAGCGGTTTATTCTCGATATTTGGTCTATTCATATTGTATAGGTTGTATTTATTCGATTATTTAGTTTATAAGTTTTGTATGTTCACATTTTTCTTGTAATTTTTGTTGTATTCTCTGCCTTTTTCCTTTTTGATTAAATTTCCAATGAATTTGGAATTTCTAGATGTCGTCGGAGCGGCCAGAAAAAATGTTCCTTCCGAAATCAATTAAAGGGGAGGATCATGCGGACCAGTCCGATGTCGAGGACTACAATAACTTGGACACAATGTGGGCTTCCTACCAGAAATACAAGCAAAAGGGAGACGCGCACTTTAAAGGTCAGTCTTTGAGCAATTTTATTGCGAATTTTTATTGTTTCGCATAGTTTTTCTTTGAAAGCGTGGGGGAAATTTTAGTCGATCTGCCCCCGAAATTCCGAAATTAGGGGGAGGGGGCACGGCTCGCCGTCCAATGGAGTCCCTGGGCATGTTAAAGGACTGCCCCCTGTTAAACGTCGTGCAGGAATTGAAACTTGCCGACTCTTGCAATTTGGACTTTCTGGGTGGTTTTTTTTGTTTTTCTGGCTTTAAATGGTAGACAATACAATGAAATTTCGGAGACAATTTTGGTGGAGCTGGAAAAAATCGCAAAAATCAGTAGAAAAATCGTTATTTTGTTAAATGCTATCAAATCCAATCATTTGATTGTGGGGGGGGGGGGGGGGGGCGAGCGGTTTTTTGTGGGGGCCAACTGGTTTGAGGGGGTATAAATGATTTCCCCGGGGTTTTCAAATGACGGGCCGGGCCGAGGGATTTTTTGAGACGGTCGGCCCGGGTTTGAAAAATTAAATTTGAAATTTTGTATAAATCGCTAAATAATTTTTTTAAACAATTTTAAATTACTTAATAATTTTTGTTACTAACATATAAGTCAATATTAGTCGTACAAAAAAGAATGCCACCGGCCGGGATCGAACACTGATCGTGTGGGTGGCAATCTGACTGGGTGGTCCAAGGAAAACGGGCCGACCGGGCCGACTCGGGCCGGGTCGACCAAAATTTTCCAGCTGGCCCGGCTCGGCCCGTGGGAACCCCGGATTTCCCCCACAGCTTTTTCTATTGTTTTGCGTAATTTTCTTTGGAAAAGCGTTTTGGTGTCCTAATCATGACCTTTTCCAGCTGGACGCTATGAGCATGCAATCGACAGGTGGTCAAAGGCGATTCGCAGATGGCCGACAGCCGAGATCTTCGGAAATCGGTAAAAACGGTGTTTTTCTCTAATCTGTTCAATTTCAGAGCTTTGGTCTACATCAAGAAAGAGGAGTACAGGCTGGCATTGGATGACATCAAAGTTGCGTTGGAACTCGACGGGACATACGTCAGGGTGCGGAATTCTTTGATGCCAACGTTGTTCTAAACCTTTTTTTCGCAGTTTTGTAAGTAATTTAAAACTTTTTGGGCTTTTTCCGTCGCGCCACGTGCTACATGGCGCTGGGACAGTACACGAAGGCTCTGAGCGACTTAGAAGCTATATGCAGTGTGCAACCAGGAAATGTGGAAGCCGTGGCGAAGAAAGACGAGTGCAGAAAGCTTCTCCGTCAGCAGAAGTTCGAAACAGCGATCGAAGTGGATGTCCAGGAGAAGGAGTTGCACGAGCTGGTCGACCTCAAGAAAATGGGTTAGTGGAAACTGATTGCATAAATATTCTGGGCCGGTTGACTCGAAAATAATCCTCGGCTCGATCCGCGATGGCCGTATGGGATCACCTAGTCAAACTGTCACACACGCGACCAAGGTTCGATCCCCGTCGGGACACTTAATTTTTGCTAACTTATAATTATTTTAAGTGGGAAATACACGTTTTGTATTAATCGATATAATTAATAATATCGAAATTCAATAGGTAAAAAACAACTAGGATTTTACCAGGCGTCGCCCTTTTACATGAGACAAATTCCAATGTGGGGGGGGCAGGCTCTCAAATGACGGACCGGGCCGAGGGATTTTGTGGGACGACCCAGCCCGGGTACGAAAAATAATTTTTTTACGTAACTTACTAACATATAAGTCAATATTAGTTGTAGAAAAAAGAATGTCACCGACCGGGATCGAACCCTAGTCGTGTGGGCGACAATCTGACTGGGTAGTTCAGGGTACACCGACCAAAATTCTCCAAATGGCGAGGCCCGTGAATATGGTTGGATACCGGTCGGGGCTTTTAATCGTTGCTAATTTTTTAATTATTTTTAATTTCGAAGTGGAACTTACAAAAGAGATTGAGGAGTCTCAAAATTTAATCTAAGCTTAAATACCTATTTAAAGTAATTTCAGTTTGACCGCTTTACAAACAAATATGGGCTGGATTCCTGCCAATTTTCGAAAATCCTCAAGGTTTTTATAACTGCCCAGGTTTAAATGATAATTTATTACGCATTACACGTGCTACATACAATGAGATGAGACAGCAGAAGGAAATATAACTGGTATAAAAACATGATTTTTTTTCAAACATGGTTTCCAACTGTTAAAAAAATTGCTGCATTCGCAATTGTGGCATTGAAACAAGGTTTTTTTCTCAAACACCACGGACTTTTATAAAGTTTGATTTTCACAGGGCGACTAAATGACAAATTTGCCGAAAACTGACAGAGGTTAGCAAGGTTTTGAAGCTCATTCAGAGTAACGGGATAAGATAAACAGTGTTTTGTGGAATAAGCGATGCAGTAGGTCTGTCAGATGCAAAAAAACCCTTGCTGCCTATATCAGTTTTCGGCAAATTTGTCATTTAGTAGAGCTGTGAAATTCAAACGTTATAAAAGTGATGTTCGAGAAAAAACCTTTTTTTAATGCCAAAATTGCGGGGGCGGCGGGCGCCACACTATGTTAGGCGCCAGCGGCTCACCACATGGATGAGCTCGATGGCCGAGTGGTCTGAAGCGCCATCCTCTCAGGCTGAAACTCGTTGGTTCGGTTGCCATTAGGTGCAAAAATGTTAAATGGCAGAGGTGGGTGGGTAGAAATTTTTTCTCAACCAGTAAAAATCCCGAGGTATTTTTTCACATTGTGGTTCTCCACGTGTTACATATTTCGCTGTGCGAAATACCTGCCCACGTATGTTTACAATTTTTTTTGATTTCAGAAGTGCCCGACTCCTACGACGGTCCGCGCCTCGACGGGCCAATCACTCTTCAGTTCATGTCGGAACTGATGGACTATCAAAAGAAACAGAAGAATCTCCACCCAAAGTACGCATACACGATTCTGCTCCAAGTTTACGCTTACCTGCAGACTCAGCCCAACTATATTGAGATCGAGGTGCGGTTTATCGGTTTATTTCATGGCAACCGTCGAACACAAAATGCGCTTTTTTTTATAAATGATTTGTGATTTACATGGCATCACTATTTCAATACGTACTTTTCAGTTCGAGCCCGGCGTGGATGAGATCACGGTTTGCGGTGACATTCATGGCCAATACTATGACCTCTGCAATATTTTCCACCTCCGCGGATTGCCCAGCGAAACGAATCCCTACGTAAGTTCATCTTAGTCTACTATTTTTTCCTTCGTCCTTTTGCAGTTGTTCAACGGAGACTTCGTGGACAGGGGCAGTTTCTCAGTGGAGTGCGTTTTCACGCTGTTTGGGTTCAAGTTGCTCTACCCGAACCACTTCTTCCTGGCCAGGGGCAATCACGAATCGGATACGTTGAACAAGGTAGATCTAGCATTCGGAAGTCCGTGTTAAATGACTTTTTTCAGATGTACGGGTTCGAGGGCGAAGTGATCACCAAGTATTCATTGAAGATGTGCACCTTCTTTTCCGAGATATTCAACTGGCTTCCGCTCTGCCACTGCATCGATGGAGACGTCTTTGTGAGTTATTTTTGTTTTATAGTTTTTATGGAATTTATTGCTAAAATACGCTGACTACTATACTCCTCCCCATTACTTCATCCAAATTTGGGCCATGTCCCTTTTGTAGACGATTATTTTGATGTAAAGATGGGAGTGTGACTATCGCTGTACACTGTACGGAGGGGGCTCAAAAAGTAAGGCCCCCAAATGGGACGGGGACCCCAAAGACGAAGTGTTTTCATTTTTACGAGGTCCCCATACAAAGCAATCCCCAAAAACCAAGGTCCCGCAAGCACCATGTTCAGGTAGGATAGATGTCGCCAAACGGAAATCGGAAGCATGCATATCATGCTCTGTTGATGACTGATTAGACTACGAATATCCATATCAACAGAGGATGGATCATACTTGGGCAACCCACCGCGGGGGTCCATTTTGCGACAGCCCCCTTAATTGTAGAAAAGTTCGACATTATGCGACGGGCCTCCTTCTTTAACAAATTTGCCAAAAACTTAAAATTGCGACGCTCCTTACTGCCGCTTTTGGCGGAGCTTGACAATGTGTGGGATGGATGGAACTTTCTAATATTGTTGGCATGATTTCAAGTTGGCGACAAATATAATTGTGCTCATTTGCGACGGGGTTGTCAAATGACGGGCCGGCCCGAGGGATTTTTGGGACGGCCCGGCCCGGTCTGCCCGGGTTTGAAAAATTAAATTTTAAATTTGGTATATCGCTGCAATAATTTTTTAAACTGTTTTAAATTACTTAATAATGTTTGTTACTAACATATAAGTCAATATTGGTCTTACAAAAAAGAATGTCACCGACCAGGATCGAACCCTGGTCGTGTGGGTGGCAATCTGACTGGGTAGTCCAAGGTAAACGGGCCGTCCAGGGCCGGGTCGATCAAAGTTTTCCAGCTGGCCCGGCCCGGCCCGTGAGAACCCCGATTTGCGAGATTCGCCAGATACAAAATTCGCAAGTAGGATCGGCGGGCATTATATAGACTGTGGGAAATACGTATAGACAATTCAGAAAGTCATTTGATGGCTTCATGCGTGCTGTATGATAGTAAATTCGATTAAGTTCATAGTCTTAGGAACCGATTCATGCGTTGAAAACAGAAATTCATTAGCAAGCGACACGAACAAGCGCCTTTTGCGGCACGAAATTGAGGGTTGGATGGAAATATTTCGGGGCACCGCGCTACACATTCAAAAGTCCATTAAAAGTTGTTTTGGAAAATGTTTCTGTTGGAGCTCGGAAAAATTTCATCTTCGAATAGACAAGCATTGAAGTGTAAATTAACCCTTGGTAGTTCAATAAAGAAAAAAAAAAAGAAAAATAATACCTTCGAAAAAACTGATTGCAGAAAATCCACAATTTTTCATGTTTCAAAGCTTGTTTATCTGAAAATGAAATTTCTATTCAGGGCTTTCGAATGGTGATGTCTCAATGCCCCGAAAATTTCTATCAAACCTCCGATTTTGCACATTTTAGCAAACGGCGCTCGTCTGGGTCGTTCGCGAATGAATTCCAGTTTTCAACTCAACAATCTGTACATAAGAAGTTTCTCAATTGAATGTGTATTCCGTTATCACTCCTTAACCACCAAATAACTTTTTACAGTCGCAAAAAGTGGACCTATACATATTTTTCGCAGAATATTGTTGTTAGCGCATTTCAACAACAAACATACATGAACAAGCTACCTTTGGGGGTCCGTTTTGCGCGATCCCCCACAATACAAATGAGACGTGTGGCGCGAATCCCCGAAATAGGTAATTATGCTCGGCGCGACCCCCTCTACCAAATCTAGGCGTGCTTGTTCACCTATGGCCACAAATTCCACACAAAAACTTTTTTTTAAATCCACGAAGTATAGACTTTATTACAAAGTGGGGGGGGGGGGGGGGGTAGTGGGATGCGTACTATATAGCGCAGACTTTTAGCCTGCCCACTTACGATAAACGGCTTGGCCTCTAAATGAGAATTTTGACCCGGCATGACCCCCTTAACCCAAAGATACGGTGTATGTTTTTCTTTGTTCCAGGTGTGTCATGGTGGACTGTTCTCCGAAGACGGTGTGGAGATTCAAGACATCCAGAAGATTGACCGTGTGCGGCAGCCGCCCACCGAGGGAATCATGTGCGACCTGCTGTGGTCCGATCCGTTGAAGCAGCACCAGGGCCGGTTCCCCTCGAAGCGAGGCGTCTCGTGCCAGTTTGGACACGACGTGACAGCTAGGTGGTGCAAATTGAACGACCAGAGGTACATCATCAGGTACTGCTTTATAGCCATTTTTTGTTAATTATCCGTGTGGATTCAGGAGCCATGAGGTGAAGCCCAGAGGATGGGACGAACAGTTCGGCGGTCAGTGCTTCACCGTCTTCTCGGCGCCGAACTACTGCGACATTGTTGGAAACAAGGGCGCCTACGCCATCATATCGCGGCGTCAAAAGGAAAGGGTGGGTTTTAGAATCATTTTCCGTCTCACCGGCCCAGTTTCTGGGCGAATCACGTTTCTGGTCACGGCCGGGGTTCTCAAATGACGGGCCGGGCCGAGGGATTTTTTGGGACTGCCCGGCCCGGGTTTGAAAATTTTTAAATTTTGTATAAATCGCACAATAATTTTTTAAGCTGTTTTAATTACTAAATAATGTTTGTTACTAACATATAAGTCAATATCTGTCGTACAAAAAAGAATGTCACCGACCGGGAGGGGTTCGATCCAGGTCGGTGACATTCTTTTTTGTACGACAGATATTGACTTATATGTTAGTAACAAACATTATTTAGTAATTTAAAACAGCTTAAAAAATTATTGTGCGATTTATACAAAATTTAAAAATTTTCTTACGCATTCAAGAAAACGTAGAATTCGGCGGTTTAGGTTTTCCCAAGTCGAAAACTTTAAAAAAAAAATATACACGCATAACTGCAATTCCAAAAGCAAATTTTAACCTTTTAGTGTTTTTTCTTGCGCGTAAATACAAAATAATGTCGTCATTTAAGCGTTAGTTGGATTGAAACAATCGAAAAAATACCACTTTCATTGATTTCGACCGAATTAACGAATTTACAGTACGCTACCGTAACCCAGACAAAAAGTAATAATTAAAAATGCCTTTTTTTATTCATTTTAACATGTAATTTGCTATTTTATTGTTGAAATAATAAGAAAAACATTTTTTCACCTATTTATTTAGAGAAATCGGCCAAAAAATGTCGAATTCGCGACAAACAACTGGCTTATGAAACACGAACTGGCCGCCGCAAACCTGGACGATCCAGCCGTTTTCAGCAACTATTCTTTTTGTCAACTTTTAGCTCAGTAATGCCTTCTTTGGCCTGAGTTTTTTCTCGAAAATTCATCGATCGAAAAATAACGAAAAATACAAAAGACCGCGTTTCTTTGGCTGTGGACATTATGAAACACGAACTGGCCGCCGCAAACCTGGACGATCCAGCCGTTTTCAGCAACTACAGAACATCCAACTCTCAAAATTTTTCCCGCAGTGATTTTTTTACATAAGGGTCCCCACATGGTAAAAAATAAAATAGTGTTTTTTTTTAAAATTTTTATAAACAGCATATAGTGATAAATCATTATTTAAAAGGTTTCTTTGTATTAAAACGTTACATTTTTAACATATAAAATCTATTGAAGTGGCAACTGTGAACAAAACAAAATAATGAGAGGCCTAACTGAGCAAATGTCCCGGAAATGACGCAATTTCATGTAATTTCTGACGTTAATCCAAAATATTTGTTTTTTTTTTAAATTTATTTTTTAATTCTTTATAAGTGGATCGACGAAAGAAAATAGAATTATACCATAGGTTCAAAGAGAAACCGAGGAACGACTTGGCAAAGCGCTCCAGGTCTATAAAACTCGAAAGAAACGGTTATTTTACATAAAATCATAGTTTTTAAATATATTTTACATAAAAATAATAATAGAATTGTAAAGAAACAAACGAAAACAGAAGAAAAATTAATGTAAACATAAATATAAAATCACCTGAATAATACCGTATTCGTGACCAAATGCGACCATTGGCGGGAAAATCGAATTCAAAAAAATCATTTGTAAAATTTTAAAAGTTGGTTTTTTTTATATTCTGAACATTTTTTCCCGGTTTTGACTTATTGAATCTAAATATTCTCCTAAAAACTGATATACAATCCACTTTTTCATCAATTGCGACAGGATTTGAACGAGAAAATCCCACAATTCCTGCAAAACACGTTTTTTGGCCTAAACTCATCCAGTATTGGTTCGCAATTGATTTTTTTTTCAACGGTACATCGGAAAGCCGGTTACTTTCTCTTTATACCTTCATTACACGTAATTCCCCCTCACTAAGAAAAAAAATCAACCTTTTCCAAAATTCAATGGGAAGTTTCATTTTTCGGTATACGGTAGGCGCCTTTTGGTGTGATCACGTTTTCAAAATTCAGCACCTCCGGCAGATTTTTATTGTGAAATTCCTCTTTATTCTTGCAAATCACCTTTAAATCGTAGATTTTTTTTTATAAAACATATTTATTAATAATAAAATTCAAAGAACATCGTGAAAGTGGAAAATTCTCCCGCGCTGAAATAAATTTTTTCCGGTCTAATTTTTTCTGAAAAATTTTCCGCACTGATATTTTTTTACCCCATACCCAACTCATGGGATGTCTCTGCACCTATGATGGACATTTTTGGGTCGGCAAAAAACTCAGGCCAAAAGAAGTGTTTTTGATCAACTTATGAAAAGAAATCGTTGAAAAATACCCCAGAATTCTCACACTTGCAGCGGCCGTATTTCGGAAATATGCCGTTTCATTGAAGCGGGGTCCCGCCACGACATCCCTGCAAATCAAATTGCAGATATAAATTGCTTCCAATTTCGGTTGTTTACCATTAATTTTGCGTTTTCAATGTTTTATTCAAGAGAATGAAAAATAAGCTTCATATTTATGCAAAGTTTATTTTAAATACATGCAAAAATACACCATTTTGAGTTCTTGTTAGTTTCGCGTTACTGTAGCTATACATCGTGCACATACTAATGCCTCTGCCCTGGAATTCCGACGCAACCCAAATAGTCGCTCTTAGTGTCAACTTGTAGAGGACATAGGCCTTCTTTTGCGTGAGTTTTGGCACTTATACTTGTATATAAGACAATTGAAGAAAAACACAAAAAACCGCGTTTCCAGGCTTATGACATTTTCACCCCTTGAAAAAACTCACGCAAAAGGGGACATGTGTACTCTATCTATTTATTAAAACAAAACTTTTTAAAAATGCCTAGAAATTTCAGGCAAGGAGCACTTTTGATTCGCCAGTTCCATTCAAATGATGCGTTGGGTCTCGCAGCGAAAAGCGGCTAGCTCTGTGCGCGCCGTTGCATCCCTCTGTTGGCGAGCTGTGTCTGTCGAAAAAAACAATACAAAATTGAGGCAAATTTGAGGACCGGGTGCAAATTTTGACAGAGTCGTCCGGTCGCTAGCCCTGGCGTATTATCAAGGCCAGGGGTGGCTGATCAGCGGGCCGGCCCGAGAAAATTTGAGGAACGGGCCGGGCCGGCCCCACTTTTTTTGATAATTTTTTTAAATGTAACTTTTCAAACTTATTATTTTTAAGTTCTGTTTGTTGCAAAACATAGTTCTAATTGTGCAAAACATACTGTGTAAAGGAGGATTCGAACTACCCTATTAAAATTTTATATGTTTTTCATGGCCGAGTGGCTAAGAGGTCGGACTGGTAATCCGAAGTTGCCCCAGTTCGATCCCCCGCCGACAAAACTTTTTGCCATAGTTGTTTTATACATTAGGTACAATAGCAACGTAATTCCTGCACATAAATCGTGAAAAACTTTTTTTCAACTTTTGGAATTTTTGACCTCGGGCCGCGGGCCGGGCCGTGAATTTTTGGAGATCGGGCCGGCCCGGCCCGTAGCCACCCCTGATCAAGGCTAGTGACCAAATCAACTATTGACTTCTGATAAAAATAGTCTGTCTGAAGGTGTGCTCGATGTTTCCCAAAGACTCAGTGTGCACAAAATTCCTTAGTCTCTCTCTCTCTCTCTTACTCACCTTTTTCAGCCCATTTTCGTCGAGTTCGATGCCGTTCCTCATCCGAAATTGGCAGCCATGCAATACGCCCGAAATCTCTTCAACATCTAATCTCCCCCTGCCCTTATTCTCCATGGACATGGTCCGCGCCTTCAGCCACTGACGACGACATCTCCCCACTCTTGTTTATTCATTCTGTTGTATTTTTTATTACGTGTATTCTCAAAAGACGTACATTTCTTCACCAGATTGTGATTCTTCCTGTGTGTTATTTTGTTTCATGTAAAATGCTGATTACGCTTATGTGGTGTTACTTATTAGAGAGGGGGGGCTTACGAATTAACTTCAGGCCGGGCTATTTAGAAAATTTTGATCAATTCGCTTACTCTGGACCACCCAGTCAGATTACCGCCCAGGGGTTTGATCCCGGTCGGTGACAATTTTTTGGTACAACTGATATTGATTTATATGTTAGTAACAAACATTATTAAGTTTTTTAAAACAGTTAAAAAAATATTGTACCGATTTATACACAATTTACTATGTTATTTTTCATAAACATAGTAAATTGTGTATAAATCGGTACAATATTTTTTTAACTGTTTTAAAAAAACTGGCCGGGACGTCCCAAAAAATCCCTCGGGCCAGCCCGTCATTCGAGAACCCCGCTGCGAGCAACTACTTCGACAGCAGTTTTTTTTAACTAAAGATCATCCGTAGGGTTGACATAGGCAACATAAGGATAGTAGCATTCATTCATTTCGTCCAGACAAACTTTCTGAGGAAACACCCAACCTTGGGGGGGGGGGGTCAGAATACCAAGACGTTCTGAGGCCTCCAAACCAAAGTTGTGATATAAATATACTTAATAACACTTTACATGTTTTAACATCTCACCCACCATTGCCCCCAAAACATGGGCTACTCCAATTTTTAATGCACCTCCCCCGGATGATTCCACGACTTTTTCTCCGGCGGAGAAAACGACAATTTCTCCGACCCAAACGACTTTTTCTCCGAGCGACATTTTCTCCGACTGCGACCTTTTCTCCCAATAAGATTCGTTAACTGGTTTTCACCAGTTATCATATTTTTTACCCTTTTCGATCGTTTTCAATACATAACAACTTTTTCTTTGAAGCAAAAGAGCAAAATTGCAAGAAAATAAATTGTAACGCGAAAAATATGACAAAGTAAGGGGAAAAAAGTTGTGCATGATATGAGTTGTAAGAAAAATAACGCAGCAATACTATTTTTTCAGACACTTCTCAATTTAAGAGACCGCAGGGGTGCATTTTCCGACACTCATCCCTATGTAACAGTTTTTAAATTCAGCGTTTTCATCGGCGACAAACCTTACTCCATAGAAAAAATGGGGCAATACTCAAACTGCCGCATTCCCGCCGTCGCAGCGCGCGGAATTTGGACGAGTACCTAAGGTTAGCGTGTAGAAACTAGAAGCATAGGTCAGGTGCAAAAAATATGCCGCATTTCATGTACAAATTAGACGGTCAATTTGAACGCTGGTACGAAAGTTACGTTTAAAGTTACTTTTCATGCAAAACTACAACAAAGAATCCAGCACGATTTGAATTTTCATTAAAAATGTCTTTAAAAGCCAAAAACAAAAATTTTAGACGGGAAAATCCAATCGGAGAAATTGACGCGGAGAAAAAGTCGCCATTGGCGGGAGTTTTGAAATTTTCGGAGAAATTGTCGTTTTTCGGAGAAAAAGTCGCGGAGAAAATGTCGCGGAGAAATTGTCGTGGAATGCCCCGGATATAGGTCCGACTTTAAGGAACATGGGAAAGGCGGGTTCCCAGGATGGACTGGGGTCTCAATTGTGGCGGCTTTCATAAACAAGATGTCTCATTTAGTTTCCCTTATATCATTTTTTACACTCACATCTGTTGCACCAATAACGAATCTATTGATTATGTTCTTTTATGTACCCGATTACAGAATTGGTATTTCGTCGAATTGTTAATTTGGGGTCTTGCCTCCCCCACTTAACAAATCATTTGTTTACCTGTCTAGGCACCGTTTACCTGCCTAGGCACCGCAACGTTTTTTTCAATCTAGTTTTGATTGAAAGAGAGTCATATCAAAACATTCCTTATGTCCTAACTAAGAGATCTTTTTTTTGAAAATTGAAATTTGATAAACTTTGAGCCGAGTAATTCAAGTTTGAAGATGGCCCCCGGGGCGGCATTTTCTGACCTGGCTGCCTCTGCCGCTGGGAGGCCACGCCCACTAGCGGCGACTGTCAAGAGCAGCTGCCACCGCGTTTTCGGCTAATTTCGCATCTTTTCTGCACAAACAAAGGTCAGAATAGCAAGAAATACATAAAATAACAGTCAGAGGTCAATAATTCTATAAATATTTATAAATAACAGGTAATAAACTTGTTTTTAAGCTATCAGGGGCTCAAAAACGATGTTGAGGCACGTGTTTTCATAAATTTTCGTCGTTGGACGTCAGAAAATCATTTTTTAAAAAATTATTTATTGTCCTTATTTATGAAGGAAACATAAGCAAACTTAAGAACAGTGAGCTTTCCCGGCCAAAAATTCAAAATTCTGAGTTTTTGGAAGCCTGCCAATTGCGATTGGGGCGCGTTCGCTGCTGATTTTCGAGTAAAAATAGCAAAAATATTACCTTTCACGGTGAATTATGAAAAAATGGCAGCTAGAATTTTGAGAAATTTGTTTTTAAAATTCGAGGAATAGTAAAATAAATTCAATTCATTCAAAATCTCGAGCGGCATTGGCCTGTATATCAAATGCGAGGCAACTTTGTGTTTATGCGACTATTAGTACCATCTTTGACGCCGTCGTGCATAGGTATTTCTGAACAAAACATTATGATTATGGTAGTTAAAATGACCGGAAAAACATGAACTTTCCAAATCTAAATTGCAAAAATATGGTTGTCGCTGAAAAATTTGAGATATTTTGAATTATCCGACCAGCCTACTTTGAACTCCTGTAGAAAAAATTCGGCAGCTCAAAATTTTGATGTTAACCTTAAATAATGTTGCAAACTACTTCAAGTTAATGAATTTATGAAAACATCAAGCGGCATTTGCCTCTAAATTGGTAGTAGGGCCCAAAAACCACTTTTTTGGCTATGTTAAGCGATGTTTCACTATTTCGCACAAATTATGTGCTTTCGCAATGATAACCGGTGGATAGAGCGTCCAATTCTCTGTAGTTTCCTTTTTTAAATTCGAAAAATGTTTATTTTGAAGCATTTTAGAAGGGGGTGCCCAGAATTTGCCTCCTCTTTTTGCAGCAAAAGGGGGCGGGGCTGCGGTGTCTAGTCTAGCCAGCCAAGTCTGTGTTTTCTTGTCTCAGAAAAGCGTAATTTGAAATAATTTACCGAAACGTTTCACCTGGCCTCTTTACTTTTGCTTTTCACATTTAGCGCCGCCAATAATTTTCTCCAAGCAAATTATAGTTTTAAAAACACTATGAGTGACGCTAGTTCTAAGTCTCAATTTCAATTCTGCATAACCTTATTCGAAACAGCCGCTGTTACTTTAAATCTGGCGATAATCATGGTTTATTTTAAAACGACGAAAGAAAATCTGCAAGGTTATCGTCATTTTATCTTGATTTCTGCAATTCTTGATGGGTTATGCGCTTTTTCGGCTGCTGTGATGCGCCCGGTAGGTTAAAAACACACAAGAAGCCACAAAAATCATGAATATGATGGGTCTCGCCACGAAAGTTCTAGAACTCGGCCGGTGGTTATTTCAAACGTTAACAGCCGAATTCCGGCACATTCGTGTCGAGACCCCATCATATCCCGGCTGCTTAGTCGGATATAAGGATTTTCATGTTTTCACACGTGATCCGTGAATACCAAAGCCGCCTACGCGACACGCGCAAGGCTAGGTACCGCCACGAATATGCTCTAAGATCACTGTTAAAGTACGCGCTCGTGAAAAGGCACCTCGGCCCTGTAATTTACCAGCATTTTCATCGTTTATCACGGTTTTCGTGGCGGGAACTGCCCTTTTTTAGTCGCTATTTTCTGATTTCGGGCGAAAGGCACCCATTTGTTTTTATAAAAATTCATTCGTTTAAGGAGACATTTATATATATATATATATATATATATATATATATATATATATATATATATATATATATATATATATATATATATATATATATATATATATATATATATATATATATATATATATATATATATATATATATATATATATATATATATATATATATATATATATATATATATATATATATATATATATATATATATATATATATATATATATATATATATATATATATATATATATATATATATACTTTATCTAACGGAAAGCGTAACAAGAAACAAAACAAAAGAACAACACGACAAAAGAACAGGACAAATAGGGAAGGACAGGTGAGGGGGGATTTGAGGTTTTTGCGCTACCACAGCGGGCCCAAGTATAGGAGGTGGCGGCGGCGGCGCCCTTTGATCGGTGAGGTTGGCGCAGAGCCAGGTTACGCCCCCTTTTCGAATTCCAACGCCGTCTCTAGGCCTTTTTGGGTCCCTGCGCATCTAACTGGTTCTCTCTGCATGATTTATTTTATTTGTTTAATCATTATTTTTCTTAATTTTTATTGTAAAAAATATCGGAAATTGTATAAACTTTCAATTTATATATAAATTTAAGTCAAATAATGAAGAAAATGCAATGAAAAATCCTGGAGTCTCCGAATCACTGCCGCGCCGCGCTCGTTCGGACGCGACGCGGTGAGGGGTGGACTCCCCCGCCGCCTTGGGCCCGCTGTGCTACAGGTGCCCCGGGGTGGAGATGTGTGGAGGAGAGAAGGAAGTCGAGGGTTATTAGAGTGTTGTAAAGTGGAATTACAGTTAAATTACTAACAAGTTATAATACAAATAATAAAGAAACAAGTGGAAAACGAGTACAATCAAATTGCTGATAATTCCGAATTCAAATCTTTGACACACGCGAGATGCGCCAAACAGGGAACGGGCCATGCCATCTGGCTGGCTCCAAAGAGGGCAGCTCAAAAAAGGAACGAAGAGGCGCACACAACAGAGAGAAAATATTTAAAAAAAAAAAAAAAAAAAAAAGGGAGAGAGAGAGGAATAGAAACCATCTAATTCCAGATCCTATTAACCGAAGGTTCTCTCGCTATTTTATTATTCATCGGCTATTTCGACTCCAAATTCCTGATGATTCTCTATACAATTTCATATTTTCTACTTATTTTCAACATGGCAAACAGCTTTGTATATCGATACTTATGCTTAAAAAGGTGAACTCATTAAAAACCAGCTTTCAACTACATTTTGCAGAAATCGCACCTTTTACATCATTCGAAAACCACCCATCGCTATTCTAATTATGTGTTTGGAAACCATATTTGTCGTTGAATATGTGGTTGGAATAACAGCTTACTGTAGTTTTGATAATTTCTTTCCAATTATTCAAAAAGTTACTGAAGAAAAATTGAATATCACAAATGTTACTTTGTACTTCGCTGCTAACGTGGTCAGTAAAAGAAAAATAATCGACTGCGAATAATCGACTGCAATGGAGAACGTTTACGATACAAACTGGTTCGAACTTGACCGAAATTGGTTTTTTCCGCGTTCACACCCCGCCGCAACCATTGCGGCGACGGCACCGTCCGTAATTGTGCTCCAATGCCAATGGAATACAATGGAAACTGGCGGACACAAACCTGAGAATACTGCTGTATTTCTTAACAATCTGAGTTCATAGATCGATAGAACACCTCCGATTCTCTTGGAATGAGTTTTTTCACGGTACAACAGTGATTACAAACCGAAAGGCACTGTTTTTCTTGTTTTTCTCATAAACCAACTGGACAACTATTGGTGCCAAAACTCATTCCAAGAGAAGCATGTGTGTGCTACTATTTCATGGTTAGAGCGTCAAAATTGATGCAGTATTCGCTGAGAAAACGTGTCCGCCAATTTCAGCTCGATGTTTAGCAGGCCGCCCGTTGTTTAGTGATTCAGTACGGTAAGACAGCTGCTCCTGATTAAGCTTATCTAGCGACGACTACTATTGAAAATATACATTATTTAGCGTATTGGACCACATTCTCTCGTTTTAAAATAAAAAATTACATGTTAAAATGAATTTTAAAAGGCCGTTTTCTTTTGCCTGCTTGAACCTAAGGGTTTTCGTGGCGGGACCCAGCTTCAATGAAAGGCGCATTTCCGAAATACGATCGCCGCAAATGTGAGAATTCTTGGGTGTTTTTCGTAGATTTGTTTTTAAAAGTTGATGCAAAACAATTTTATCATTTGGCCTGAGTTTTTTGCCGACCCAACAATGTCTACAGCCAAAGAAACACGGTTTTTTGAGTTTTTTGTTATTTTCCGGTCGCTGAATTTCAGAGAAAAAACCCAGGCCACATTAGGCATTAATGAGCTGAAAGTTGACAAAAATAATGGTTGTTGAAAACGGCAAGGACGTCCAGGTTTGCGGCGGACAGTTTGTGTTTTTAAACCAGCTGTCTCGCGAATTCGACATTTTCCGGCCGGTTTCTCTATTTAATTAAGTCAAGTGAATGTTTTTCTAAATATTTAAACAACGAAACAACACATTCGATGTTAAAACGATTAAAAATAAGCATTTTTAATTTTCAAATCTTAAATTAAATAGTTCGTTTCGGGACGCCATCAGACGCTTTCCGCCCTTTAATGTGCCGACCTCGGCGAGCTGTGCGTTTTTTCGTTTAAAACATTTTTCGTCTCACGCCAAATTGCGTACACGTACCGGAACAACCTTTTTAACGCGGGAATACCTCATAAAAACCGCGTTTGACAAAGAATGCCAATTTTTAACTAAAACTTTGATAATTTTTCCAGAGTCTTCACCCATTTCTATTAAGTAGCGTCGTCTACAGTCTCCATATATTGATCTCCGCTTTAATCACAATTTTCGTAATTTTGTATTGTATTCAAGGTGTTTATAAGTGCCTTAACCACCTTACTCTAAGTGCCTACACAAGGAGATTACACAAGTTACTTATTCTTAGCCTGATTTTACAGGTATTTTTGTTATAATTGAAAAAAAAACTAAAATTTGCAGTTTGCCCTATCTGGATGCCTTTTCGGAGTCCCTGTCTTTTTCACAGTTATTTTTGCTTATTTTCAATTTCCTATTAATATAATTTTGTCAATCATTTTTACAGTATGCCTATCGATTGCCCCCGTTATGAATCCGATTATTGTATTTCTTTTTATTCCCGGCTACAGGAAAAGACTTTTGGATATTTGGCAAAGGAAGAAAGTGATGTCAATAGGGTTTGTATCGACTGGATATAGATTTTGGATAAAATATGGTTTTATTTGTTAGAAATTAACACACACACGCACTCACACACACACACTCACAGAGAGAGAGAGAGAGAGAGAGAGAGAGAGAGAGAGAGAGAGAGAGAAACACACTGTCACGCCTTGTATCGACATGACTGGTCTAATCAACCGCCGCCCAGCGCAGACCCCCCTCCCGTCGATAGCTCAGTTGGTAGAGCGGAGGACTGTAGTTTGCGCAGCTATCCTTAGGTCACTGGTTCGAATCCGGTTCGACGGAATGTTTTTGCTTTTGCTCTATAATATCAGTTTTATCTTGTTTTTTCGAATTTCAACTTTGTGTTTGACTACCCACACACGGGGTCATAATAGTTTATGAGTACATTTGCGAA
>OZ059902.1:4834491-4839491 GCA_964057215.1 Oscheius myriophilus | reverse complement strand
TGGTGCTACAATGTCGCGCAGCAACATTCATTAAAAAACCAATCGATTTACGCGGAATTGACAATAATCGATCGATAAGTCTCGGGAAAACAGTTAATCGATAATTCCGTAAACAACAAAAAGAGAATTATCGGTTGATTTAAGCAATGATCGTTTTTCAGCTCTCCCTCTCATTATGTCTCTTCGGTCTCCCAATTCTCATCAACATCGCTGGGGCCTTAACTCGTCTCCGCATCGGCCCCACAGCTTCTTTCCTATTATCGGCCTCCCTCTCCATCGCTCCCTTAATGAACCCCATTATTGTTTTTTTCTTCATTCCACAGTTTCGGAAAACATTCATCAGAATGTGTAACCCGTCGAAAACAACGCCGATTACTGTAATTTCCCCAACTTCCCGTTATTAAATCACAGACGCTGACTTTCGTCATGGTAAGTAAACAGTGTAATGTGTATTTGTTTTTATAAATTGTGTATAACTGCGATAAAATAATTTATATTTACATATAACTTTGAAACTGAATAAACATTTTCATTTTTTGACGCGTTGAAAATGACATTTTTACAATTTTGCACAGTGCTCTTTGAAATATTCGCTGTGACAATGAATTTGGCTATTATAATAGCTTATTTTAAAACATCCACAGGTGATTTACAAGGATATCGGCATTTTATATTCTTAGCAGCAGTACTCGATGGATTATGCGCTTTGTTAGCAGCAATTATGAGACCTGTAAGAGAGAGAGAGAGAGAGCGAGAGAGAGAGAGAGAGAGAGAGAGAGAGAGAGAGAGAGCGAGAGAGAGCGAGAGAGAGAGAGAGCGAGAGAGAGAGAGAGACCGAGAGAGAGAGCGAGAGAGAGCGAGAGAGAGTTAGTGTGAGTGAGTGAGTGAGAGAGAGTGAGAGATAGTTAGAGAGAGTGAGAGAGGGAGAGAGAGTGAGAGAGAGAGAGAGTTAGAGTGAGTGAGTGAGAGAGAGAGTGAGAGATAGTTAGACAGAGTGAGAGATAGTGAAAAAGTGAGAGAGTTAGAGAGAGTGAGAGATAGTGAAATAGTGAAAGAGTGAGTGAGTGACAGAGAGAGAGAGAGTTTGAGTGTGAGAGAGAGAGTGAGTGAGTGAAAAAGTGGGGGACGGAAGTTTTGTATCAGGTCTTCTTCGGTGAAGGTAACACCGCCGTCGTCGTGTTCGTAACTGTAATCACATCTCACCCCCTGCTCGTAATATATCTTCTATCTTACGTATTCCTGCTCACAAATATGTTAAACAGTTTCATCTATAGATATCTTTGCCTAAAAAAGTGAGTAAACTCTGCTATTAAAACATCTGTATTTCAAGTAATAAGCTATTTTATTTTCTTCTGAAGCCACAGATAATCGCCTTATGTTTTTTATTCGAAGTGATCGTTGTGCTCCAATTTGTCGTTGGGTTGACTATATACTGGGGCCCAAATAATTTCAAACAAACTGTCATAAACATGGCTGAAAAACGAGGAATGATTGGCATTTCTTTGTATTTCGTGTCAAACATGGTAAAAAAACTGCGTTTTTAAAATTTCTCTTTGGTTTAGTCGTTTTCCTCGTCATCACTTGGCAGTGTTATCTACTGTTTTCAATTCTGTACGTTGTCCGCCTTGAGCCTTCTAATTATTGGTTACTGTATTCACGGGATCTCCACCACATTGAAGGACAATCGTCTAAGTGCATACACAAAACGACTACACAAACAACTTGTTTTGAGTTTGCGTCTGCAGGTCCCAAATTACCAAGAAAAACAAAACCAGCTTATTTTTAGATTTCCTTATCGATAGGATTGTTTAGTGTTCCTGTTTTGGGAACCATTCTGTGTGGATTTTTCAGTTTTTACATCGGCCCCATTTTATCCACATTTTTTGCAGCGTCAATTTCAATAGCTCCTGTTATGAATCCAATTATTGTGTTCTTCTGCGTTTCTTTATACCGAAAAGCGATAATCGGGTTTTGGCAGAAGAAAACGGCTACTGTCCATGTGGTTTCTTCAAATTATATATTTTAGAATGAAGTGTTTTTTTAGAATTCCGTGTGCGTGTGTGCGTGTGTGCGTGTGTGCGTGTGTGCGTGTGTGCGTGTCTGCGTGTGTGCGTGTGTGCGTGTGTGCGTGTGTGCGTGTGTGCGTGTGTGCGTGTGTGCGTGTGTGAGTGTGTGCGTGTGTGAGTGTGTGCGTGTGTGCGTGTGTGCGTGTGTGCGTGTGCGTGTTGATTTCGCAGAACGTTGTTTACAGAAAAATAAATACCTGTAAGCGGCAATTTCCTACGTGTAATCGTTGTTTCGGAAATCTACGGAAGAAAACATTCACAATACAGTAATTTTTGCTAGACATGCTTCCCGCATCACAATATTTTGTTTTATTTGAAATTTTTGCCATATGGTTTAACTTCCTGGTGATTTTGGTGTACTTCAAACAGCCCAAAGTGGTGTTTCAAAAATATCGTCACTTTATTTTGTCGTCAGCGGTTTTGGATTGTTTTTGTGCGATTTTCACAGGCATTGTTCAGCCGGTAAGAAAGAAAGAAAGAGAGAAATAGAGAGAGAGAAATAGAGAGAGACAAAGAGACAGAGAGACAAAGAGACAGAGAGACAGAGAGACAGAGAGACAGAGAGACAGAGAGACAGAGAGACAGAGAGACAGAGAGACAGAGAGACAGAGGGACAGAGAGACAGAGAGACAGAGAGACAGAGAGACAGAGAGACAGAGAGACAGAGAGACAGAGAGACAGAGAGACAGAGAGACAGAGGGACAGAGAGACAGAGAGACAGAGAGAGAAACAGAGAAAGAGAAAGAGAGACAGAGAGACAGAGAGACAGAGAGGCAGAGAGACAGAGAGACAGAGAGACAGAGAGACAGAGAGACAGAGAGACAGAGAGACAGAGAGACAGAGAGACAGAGAGACAGAGAGACAGAGAGACAGAGAGACAGAGAGACAGAGGGACAGAGAGACAGAGAGACAGAGAGACAGAGGGACAGAGAGACAGAGAGACAGAGAGAGAAACAGAGAAAGAGAAAGAGAGACAGAGAGACAGAGAGACAGAGAGACAGAGAGACAGAGAGACAGAGAGACAGAGAGACAGAGAGACAGAGAGACAGAGAGACAGAGAGACAGAGAGACAGAGAGACAGAGAGACAGAGAGACAGAGAGACAGAGAGACAGAGAGACAGAGGGACAGAGAGACAGAGAGACAGAGAGAGAAACAGAGAAAGAGAAAGAGAGACAGAGAGACAGAGAGACAGAGAGGCAGAGAGACAGAGAGAAAGAGAGAGAGAGAGACAGAGAGACAGAGAGACAGAGAGACAGAGAGACAGAGGGACAGAGAGACAGAGAGACAGAGAGAGAAACAGAGAAAGAGAAAGAGAGACAGAGAGACAGAGAGACAGAGAGGCAGAGAGACAGAGAGAAAGAGAGAGAGAGAGAGAAAGACAGAGAGAGATATAGAGAGAGGAGAAAACCCATTTCAGTCTCCCATGGTCTACGAAAACTTCTCCATCCTCTTGGCTCTTGGCCCATTTTCCTCCCAACCTCTACTATTTCTCTACGGATTTACCTTTTCCGCTCTTCTAATAAATCTAATGAACAGCTTCATTTACAGATTCTACTGTTTGAAAAAGTAAATTTTTACTGTTTTGTAAACAAAAATGTTTTTAGAAACCACCTCTCATTCATATTTCAAAAAAGAGAAAATACTGTGATTGTCCTTCTATTTCAAGTGATCATTGTTTCCCAAGCTGATTTTTGTTTGGAGTACTTTTGTGGTCCTTATAATAACAACTATTTCACATTGGTGCCTATTTTAGACAAACTTAATCTTGAAATTGAAATTTCAGCTTTTTACATTTCAGAAATGGTATGTTCAACTTCAAAATGAAAAAAAAATCTTG
Source organism: Oscheius myriophilus (assembly GCA_964057215.1). NCBI lineage: Eukaryota > Metazoa > Nematoda > Chromadorea > Rhabditida > Rhabditidae > Oscheius > Oscheius myriophilus. The sequence continues at coordinate 4,835,587 of OZ059902.1, read as the reverse complement.
TTTAGAATATGACAGCAGCTTCAACTGGGAGAACCATCGCAATTCTGGAAACTACATTGATAATTCTATGTGTTGGTGGAATTGTGATTTATTGTACCCATGGGGTTTCTCGTTGCTTAAGGGATGTTCGTCTCAGCGTTCAAACAAGAAAAATGCATAAATTACTGATTTTCAGTTTAATTTTACAGGTAAATAAGAAGAAATCACCTTTTCTAATAGAACGCATTGCGTTTACGCGTATCGATTGGTTGTGGGCGCGGCAGAAATGTTCCCGCGACTCGCACCCGTACCATATCGGCGGCAGGCGTGCAATGAGGCAGAATTTTCAAAAAACACCCGTTTTTTCAGTTATCTCTAACGCTTGGAATGTTGGCTATTCCTACATTATCCACATTTATGTGTGCTGCCCTGTTTATTCCCTTTAACTCTACATTATCGGCGACTTTCACAATGTCGCTGTCTTTAGCCCCGTTAATGAACCCACTTATTGTGTTTTTCTGTATCCCTCAATACAGAAGAACATTGAAAGAGCTGTTTATCCCCAAATATGATTCAAGTGTGATTGTGATATCGAATTTTTACTCATAAAGATATTACGGAAAACTTCTGTTTGAAAAAGGAAAGGAAGAGAGAGAGGCAGAGAGACAGGGAGACAGAGAGAGACTCACACACTCACAGAAGAAATTCTGAACATATTTATTTGTTACCTTAAAATACATAGTTCGATGAAACAACAACAATTGGGGAATTTTTCGAAATCTTGAAAATATCCCGTAAATTTTTTCTAAAGTCTGCAATACACATAAACACAATTAACGGATTGACAAGAGGGGAGATCGAAAGAAAAATAGCCAGCAAACGAGGCACAGATCCCTCGATAGAAATTTCAAAGAAAGCCGCAAGAAACACGGCTAAGATTGGAAAGCCAGACAAACAGATGGAGGAGAATAGCTGAAAATTTGGTTTTTTATCAAGGAAACTTAACAGTTTGAAATCTTTTGAAGTTACCTGTAAAATGAGACAAAGAATTAGTTTTAAATGCATTCTTCGGGTATAAGCACTTAGGGAAATATCCTTTAAGCATCTGTGAATTCCA
>OZ059902.1:4756991-4831991 GCA_964057215.1 Oscheius myriophilus | reverse complement strand
ACCGCCGTAGGGTTGGCGGCCACTATAAAAAAGCGTTGTGAATGAAAAATGCGGACAGAAAGCAACGATCTGGATCGCTTTTTGTTGTAAAATTTGTCATTTTGCTGGTTCCCATAAGATTTCGAATAATAAGCACTTTTAGAATTCTATCTCGTAGCGGCCCGATGCGATGCTGCTCGTCGGGCCGGCCCGTTTTCGACCATTTGTCAGAATTGAACTCTAATCCACGCAGGTTCGATTCTTGTCGGTGAGCATTGTTTTCCAAACTTTATTTTAACTTTTCTATCCAAAATCCACTATTTTGTAGCATTCAGCAGTTCATTTTGAAAGACAAATTTCTTCACAGTCTTAGGAAACCAGAAGTCAAAGCCCCGCTAACGCGGGTCTTTGCCTTCTGGTTTAGGCGGCCTTTGGCCGCTTAGGTAAGCTGCCTGTGGCCGTTTGTGTACGCGGCCTTCGCCCGCTCAGGTAGGCGGCCTGCGGCCTTTTGCTTCTGGAGTTCTGGAGCTCTGGAGTTGCTTCTACTTCCATGGCCGGGTTGAGAGAAATGAAGAGGTGAACCTTTATGCAAATTTGGTTGCGCTGTCAAAAAAGTCACAACTGTCAAATGTTTATACTCCTCGCCCACGGACCATTCCTAAAATTTCGATGACCTGCACATCTAACGCGCGAAATAGTGTGCAAGTCGCGGAGACGCAGACAAAAAGCCGCTTGTTTCCCGCTGCCGGCTAGGAAAGCTCGCTGGGCGACGAGTATATAAGGATCCTAGTTAACTCTCGCGTTCCAAAGCTTTGCTGCGTACTCTTTTTTTTGGTAGATTTCATTCTCCTTATTCAGAAAAGTGTCCCATTTCCGAATCATGTAAAAGCGATATGTTTCAGAATCGTGAAATCGGCATCTATTCAATGAAATTGATTCTAAAACGATTTAGAAAACTCAATTATACGAGGTCACTCCCCAATAAAGGGACAGTCAGGCGGGTTTTACAGCATTGGCTCAATTAGAAGAGAAAAATTCGCTGATCATGAAAATATGTATGACTATGGTCGAAAATTTATCGTTTTCGAGAAAATAAGCTTCAAAGTCGTAAAAAACGGGTCTCCGTCTACAGTTTTGTAGAAAGTACGCCCTGCGTGTCCGGCTTTTACAAGGCATGCTAATGAGCCGAATTTCATTCTAATTGGATGAGATAGATCTGGAAATGAGGAGGGTGCGAGGCACTTTAGCATAGTTGGTTCGCATAATTTCCGACCACAGCCGATCGAATATGAAATGACTCACTGCTCCTTTAAAGGCAGCGTATCACCAAAATTCGACCTATACTCGTCGCCCAGCAAGCTTTCCTAGCCGGCAGCGGGAAACAAGCGGCTTTTTGTCTGTGTCTCCGCGACTTGCACACTATTTCGCGCGTTAGATGTGCGGGCCATCGAAACTTTAGGAAAGGCCCGTGGGCGAGGAGTATACTCATAATTTTATCGGAAATAGTCTATTTTTCTCGTGATAACCTCATTTTTTCTAATTTTTTTTTGTTTTCAGGGTAACATACCTCGGCAAAAATGGCCTCTGCCAATTTTTCGGAAAAGTCCAGTTCCCTGACGATCTGGATGGCGTCATTGGATAGGGTGCCAACTATCTGAAAACATGAATTCTAATAAAATTAAGTTTGTAAAATTAAGAGTTAACACTGAAAAAGAACCGAATAAAAAACACAACGGAAAAAATGAAATAAACAAGAAGTACATACGTTGGAGTAGTCCTTAAGAGGCTGTGGAGGAGGGCTAGGGGCGATGAGTCCCTTCTGACGATTCACCATCATTTGGAAAAGGCTCAATCTCTGAAATGAAGTAACTAAAATAATGTTTTGATGTATCTTTTAGCAAATGATATCCTTCATGTCCCTCTTACGCGCCCCGAAGTGTTGTTGAAATCGGCGCGAACGGAGCGGCTGGCGATGATTCAGAAGTGCGCTCGTCGCAAAAAAACGGCAAAAACATGACCGTCAGGGAAACAGGTGGGGATCGAAAGGAAATGGATTCTTGACTCTTTAAAGTAATATTTGTGCTGAAACTACGAACACGCACACACGCACACATGCACACACGCACACACGCACACATGCACACACGCACACTTGCACACACGCACACACGCACACTCGCACACACACACGCACATACTCACACACTAACACACTCACACACTCACACACTCACACACTCACACACTAACACACTCACACACTCACACACTCACACACTAACACACTCACACACTCACACACTCACACACTCACACACTCACACACTCACACACTCACACACTCACACACTCACACACTCACACACTCACACACTCACACACTCACACACTCACACACTCACACACTCACACACTCACACACTTTTCTTCATTTTTCTTCATAATGAAAACCTGCTTTACTTGTAGGGTAGATTTTCGGTGGCTACCTTCTAACGGAAAACGGCTATTACTTTTTTGCGAACTCTGGATCGAATATGACATGCGAACTGCTTGGAAAAAAGTTAATATCACGCCATTCTAATTATTTCGCTTTTTCTTGGCGTTGCTACGGAAGTGGATAGGAAATTAATACAGATGAGTGAATAGAATAAGGAATGGTGAAATTCCAATTTTTGAACGAAACCGACACAGAGAAACCATTGATTTTTTTTTATCGATCGATTTGGCTACCCCGGGTTTGGATGGCAAGTGGCCTTACAATGTATGACGCTTAAAGGGCCGTTTTGCAAGTTTGCTTTATTTGATTATTATTTTTTTATTAATTTATGTTGCCATAACCATTTGTTATGTAAGTATCCGATAAAAAAGTATTTTAATGATGAATAAGTGAAATATTTTGTCCCAACGGCTTTCAGCCATACGCAGAGCCGTCGTTGCGGTGTTAACAGCAAAGTGAGCGCCAATCGGCTGGCACTTTGCCAAAATTTTCATTGCGGTATTTCAAACATGGTTTTAATTTTAGCTCTAAAAAGAGTATTTTAATTGTTTTTCACTTTTTACACTATTTAAAATTATCACGCGCTAAAAACTGCCGTAAAATAGATGAAATGCATAAAAATATAGCTGTTAGCCGGCTTTGATGTAGAAAAAGGGTCTCAACGGCGTTTCTCATTCTGTCTGCGTCTCTCGGCGAGAGGTTCGATCCGCGCAGCCAAATCATTTCAACAAATCCTCAAGGGGTAGTCGCGGCGATTGTAATAGTAAGGAGTGCCACGTTGATTTTTATTACCGTGGGGTACTGTAGCAAAAAAGGTCCTTGACGAACCCTTTAAAGTTACAAATATTTTATAAACTCACTTTTGGCTGGCGAGTGGGGAACACCCAATGCCGAACAGGAGCATGCGGAGCCATGTCAGGAAGAACGGGAGGCAGCCAATCCCTGGGAATCTGAAAAATAGTTTTATTCAAAATTACTATTCACCATTTTGCCCCAAAACCAGTAATGAGTGACTTTTACTTACCAAAGGAGCCTGGGTTCTCTTCTTATAGATCACTTTTTTACACACGTTCTCATGCTGGTTGAGGCACATTTTAAAGCGAAAGACTGAAAAAATGTTTAAAATTATTACATTGCAAATTTTTTAGAAGAGAACACGATAATGGATACGAAAGAGTACATTAATATGTGTTAGTGGAGTAGGAAAATCGATTTTATTGAAACAAAAGAAGTGTAAAGATGAGCAAGTGACTTGAAGAAAAGAGGAGGTAAATGAGGGGGTAAGGTGAGGTGAGGTGAGGTGAGACGATGAGGTTATGTGAGAGGTGAGGTGACGTTAGGAGGGGAAGAGGGAGAGAGCGTTATATTAACACAAAATTTTGAAACAGCAATCTTTCTCTAGGCTCTATTAAAGGATTAACTTCACCTGGCCGCAATTAACCGTCTCTCTCACTGAGAGAGCTCCAATCGGGACAGCCGATAATCTCCCTCATTAGCACGAGCAAATGTTCGTGTGTTTCCGCAGCTTCAGGTGGGCGGGGACTAGTATAACGTTAGAAAAAGGTGAAAATGACAATCGATTGGAAAGGTGTTATTGCAATTAGAGGAACGCGTTTGACCCTTAATTGACCTATATTACAGTAACGTGTTGAGGTTCTCGAAGATAGGTGATACCAGAAGTACCCCTGATCCGATTTCTCGATTTATGGCTCGGTTAGGTAACTGGAAACTCTCGCGCTGAGGCGGAAAACAAGGTTACGGTAGTTTTCACCTGTCGCAGAGACGGGTAACGATAACCCTCTCATTCGGTCTGTCTCTCTGTCTCTCTATCTCTCTGTCTCTCTGTCTCTCTGTCTCTCTATCTCTCTGTCTCCCTGTCTCTCTGTCTCTCTGTCTCTCTGTCTCTCTGTCTCTCTGTCTCTCTGTCTCTCTGTCTCTCTGTCTCTCTGTTTCTCTGTCTCTCTGTCTCTATGTCTCTCTATCTCTCTCTCTCTCGCGAAACAAAAGCGGCGCACAATGTAAGAGTGTCACCAAACGGACCGTCTCATCGTCAGCTATCGATTGAACATTGCCCCTCCCCCAACGAAGCGGCCGGAAACACAAATCGGGTTTGTTAAAATTCAAAAGAAACCATTAATTTTCAGTTTCAATCGTACGTGTTTTGAAAAGCAAGCAATTGAATGCAACTACTGCAGCTATAAATAGCAGATTACTCTTTGATACCTCATGCAAAGGTTTGCAATGGGTTCTCATCATCCACTTTGCCGCTGAGTTGATTTTCATAACATTCGCTGTATGCAACCGAGTATAATTTGCGTCACTTGAAGGAGCATCAGTGATAAATTCGTGGTTTGGGCTCGTGGTAGGGGGAGATGGGAAGAGGGGCTGAGGGGGGCGGATGGAACACAGGCATAGTCATGGGCGCGTTTTTGTAATTCAGGGCATAGCAACGTTTTGCTTACATTAGTATCGATTCGAAGGATTCAAGACACCCAGGAAGTAGTTGTATCACGTATAAAATCGCTAGAGGCTATTCTCAGATGCGGAGAGGGTGCAAATCACGAAAAAGAAAAACACGGTTTTTTGACGCGTATGCCGATAAACCTTTGTCTCCCCTTCTGCCTTCACACTCGCTTTGTTCTTCCTGTTTCCTTGTGTGTGAGTGTGTGAGTGTGTGAGTGTGTAGGGACCGCAAGCCGAAATTCTACCATTGATCTTTCAAGATTATTTTTAGCCACGGTTGTAGTCCTAAGTCGTAGCAGCAAAACCTTTTTTGAATTTTGAATTTTCGTTAACTTTGAAAGGAGAAATGACAATTTTAGTGCGGCTTTTGCGGCTGCCGTTTTCAATTGAAACTCTCGAGGGGCGGGGCCAGATCGCAGTCTGCCGCAGGCTTTCCGCCTGGCGTTAAACAGCGGGCACGACAAGTTGGCAAATGAGTGATATACCGCCTTAAGATGTTATGGCGATATTTATTTGTTTTAACATAATAATTATGTTCTAAAATGCACAAATAATGAGTAAAATCGTTCCATAATTCTTTTTAAACGTCGTAATCCGAGTTCAGGAAATAGCGTTTTGAAAATTTTGCTTTCCCGCGTTAGCAGTGGAGCACGGATTTCGCCGCTGGCTTTGTAAAATTACATATTTAAACTAGAATTGCGAAAAACCGCCAACGTGAATTTTCGATTTCTGTACTTCATTCAAACCGCAAATATCAAATTAATAAAAATCGAAAAGCAGAAGTGGCGGTCCGGGTGTATAAACGTCGTAATCGGCCAAAAAGGGGAAATCCAGAAAAAGTGAACCTTGTTCAAAAATCAATTTTTGTGAGTGTGTGAGTGTGTGAGTGTGTGAGTGTGTGAGTGTGTGAGTGTGTGAGTGTGTGAGTGTGTGAGTGTGTGAGTGTGTGAGTGTGTGAGTGTGTGAGTGTGTGAGTGTGTGAGTGTGTGAGTGTGTGAGTGTGTGAGTGTGTGAGTGTGTGAGTGTGTGAGTGTGTGAGTGTGTGAGTGTGTGAGTGTGTGAGTGTGTGAGTGTGTGAGTGGGTGAGTGTGTGAGTGTGTGAGTGTGTGAGTGTGTGAGTGTGTGAGTGTGTGAGTGTGTGAGTGTGTGAGTGTGTGAGTGTGTGAGTGTGTGAGTGTGTGAGTGTGTGAGTGTGTGAGTGTGTGAGTGTGTGAGTGTGTGAGTGTGTGAGTGTGTGAGTGTGTGAGTGTGTGAGTGTGTGAGTGTGTGAGTGTGTGAGTGTGTGAGTGTGTGAGTGGGTGAGTGTGTGAGTGTGTGAGTGTGTGAGTGTGTGAGTGTGTGAGTGTGTGAGTGTGTGAGTGTGTGAGTGTGTGAGTGTGTGAGTGTGTGAGTGGGTGAGTGTGTGAGTGTGTGAGTGTGTGAGTGTGTGAGTGTGTGAGTGTGTGAGTGTGTGAGTGGGTGAGTGTGTGAGTGTGTGAGTGTGTGAGTGTGTGAGTGTGTGAGTGTGTGAGTGTGTGAGTGTGTGAGTGTGTCGCTCTGCCTTTTAGTCTATGCAAATCTAAAGCAGATATGTGCGTAATGAACTGAAGGTACGCAGAAAATGACAGAAAAAATGGTTTTGTGCTTGACACAAACCCCATTTTCTTGCTCCCCTTTATAGGAATGTAGTCCCGGTCTATAATTATAATTTCCGACCCCGGTAGCTCACCCGTGATTATTTCGTAGCCGTCTCCTGCAGCGGCGGCAACGATCATAGGCGCCGTCTGGCGAGGAGGGCTCTTTGCCATGGGCAGGGCCGAGCATGGGAAGAAAGGGAGACTTTGAAGATACCGATCGCGAAAAAAGACGTGTCATTTTTTCTATGTCATGGGACTTAGGGATGAAAAGGTTTTGGGCGTCAGTAGAACGCCTCAAGTACCCTAGAACACCAAAAACTTCTTGGACCTAGAGGCCGTAAACTGACCTAGAGTCTAGGTCAGTTTATTTTCCATATGCTATCGGCAGCTTTTGCATCATCTGTGAGCTTATTGTGATGATTTACGATCCATTGTCACCGCCTTTTGACCTTTGTTATGATGCAAGGCGCTGATTGCCGCGCAGTGTCAATTACAACCCGGGGTACTGTAGTGGGATCAGGTTTCTGGGCCGATAAGAAGAATAGTTTAGAAAAAGGTGTTAGGAAACCACCAAACCTAACTAAACGCATCTCCTCTGTGTATGTTAACGGGCGCCCGGGGGTTTGATAGAAGTGGTGATAAGGGGGCGCCCAGAGGTTGAAGCGCGTGTCATTCTGGCCGAGTGGTCTAAGGCGCTGCGTTCAGGTCGCAGTCCTCTTCGGAGGGCGCAGGTTCGAATCCTGCGGATGACAAAGATTTTTGTTCATGCCTCTGCGACTCATCTTCTCTTCTTTTATCCCTTTCTTTCTCTTCATCCATATTTCTTCCCCCACTCTTTCGCAGTCTATCCCTCCCTCATTCTCCCTCCCTGCGCTCTCGTTCTCCCTCCCTCGCACTCACTCACTTTCACTCCCTTTTCCCTCAACCACTCTTTCTCTGTCTCTTCGTCACTTTGTCTCTCTTTCTCCCTCCCTCAACACCCGCTGCCCCCCCCCACCTCGCCCTCCCTCTCTATCTCTATCTTCTTTCCCTTCAATTCCTTACTCTCGAATAATAACCTGTTGATCCCCGCTAATTACCGTATTCTGACTCAGATATGGCGTGATCGGCAGTCACTCGATGTCTCTCTTTTTGAAATCGGCGCTCCAAAGAGATCTGACCAGAGACAGATTGAATTTAAGGGCTGGTCTCACTTGAAAAGAACGTACTTGACACCATGAAGAGCTTTTAAGTTAACCGCCTGAGGGACCGAATTTTCAAATCAGACATTAGTAGGGGCTACCACAACTCATTACATTTTCCTCATGCAGATTTTTTGATCATATCCTGTTATGGCGATGTCCAGTTGGGTCTAGCGAGGATGGTTCACCGCTTTGAGTAGGAACGAGCCCCGTTGGTCCCTCATCCAGAGACTGTGTGGTGACATTCGTATGCCCGGTGTGTGCCCTATCGATACCTCCTTCCTTTGTTCCCATGAGGCAACAGTTTTTCAGGTAGCGGGGGTTAGTCATCGCGCCGTGGTGTCCGTCTGCTGCCTGACATCATGGGAATGGTACCTGTCCGTGACAGAAACTCGCCTTCGAGAGAGAGAGAGAGAGAGAGAGAGAGAGAGAGAGAGACAGAGACAGAGACAGAGACAGAGACAGAGACAGAGAGACAGAATAGACAAAGAGACAGAGAGACAGAGAGACAGCGAGACAGAGAGACTGAGAGACAGAGAGACAGCGAGACAGAGAGACAGAGAGGCAGAGAGGCAGAGAGGGAGAGAGGGAGAGAGGGAGAGAGGGAGAGAGGGAGAGAGGGAGAGAGGGAGAGAGGGAGAGAGGGAGAGAGGGAGAGAGGCAGAGAGGCAGAGAGGCAGAGAGGCAGAGAGGCAGAGAGGCAGAGAGGCAGAGAGGCAGAGAGGCAGAGAGGCAGAGAGGCAGAGAGGGAGAGAGGGAGAGAGGGAGAGAGGGAGAGAGGGAGAGAGGGAGAGAGGGAGAGAGGGAGAGAGGGAGAGAGGGAGAGAGGGAGAGAGGGAGAGAGGGAGAGAGGGAGAGAGGGAGAGAGGGAGAGAGGGAGAGAGGGAGAGAGGGAGAGAGGGAGAGAGGGGGAGAGGGAGAGAGGGAGAGAGGGAGAGAGGGAGAGAGGGAGAGAGGGAGAGAGGGAGAGAGGGAGAGAGGGAGAGAGGGAGAGAGGGAGAGAGGGAGAGAGGGAGAGAGGGAGAGAGGGAGAGAGGGAGAGAGGGAGAGAGGGAGAGAGGGAGAGAGGGAGAGAGGGAGAGAGGGAGAGAGGGAGAGAGGGAGAGAGGGAGAGAGGGAGAGAGGGAGAGAGGGAGAGAGGGAGAGAGGGAGAGAGGGAGAGAGGGAGAGAGGGAGAGAGGGAGAGAGGGAGAGAGGGAGAGAGGGAGAGAGGGAGAGAGGGAGAGAGGCAGAGAGGCAGAGAGGCAGAGAGGCAGAGAGGCAGAGAGGCAGAGAGGCAGAGAGGCAGAGAGGCAGAGAGGCAGAGAGGCAGAGAGGCAGAGAGGGAGAGAGGGAGAGAGGGAGAGAGGGAGAGAGGGAGAGAGGGAGAGAGGGAGAGAGGGAGAGAGGGAGAGAGGGAGAGAGGGAGAGAGGGAGAGAGGGAGAGAGGCAGGCCGAATGAGAGGGTTATCGTTACCCGTCTCTGCGACAGGTGTCACCTACAGTAACCTTGTTTTGCGTCTCAGCGCGAGAGTTTCCAGTTACCTAACCAATTAATCCCGCCATAAATCGGCGCAGATGCAACAAAGTCGCTTTATTCTTTTGGTTATACCGCTTTTAATCCATTACGCGATAGGTTAGCAAAAGCACTGCGCCTTTTGTCATCTTAATTAATCCCTCTAAGTTAGTAAACATACCCCACCATCCTTATTAAGGCTGTTAAATGTCTTTTCCGCAAAAGGGAATCGCTTTACACTCCCCTTGTTTAGAATGGTAGTACTCCACACCGATCGATAAAACGTAAGTGATCTTGTCCTTTGAAAGGTCTGGTGACTTGTCATCCCCGCCGACACCACAGCCGTCGTGGCCTAATGGAAGAACGCATTCCACCCTGATTTTCCATGTACCTAGAGCTTGCATAATTTCTCATTTATTTACTCACTCACTCACTCACTCACTCACTCACTCACTCACTCACTCACTCACTCACTCACTCACTCACTCACTCACTCACTCACTCACTCACTCACTCACTCACTCACTCACTCACTCACTCACTCACTCACTCACTCACTCACTCACTCACTCACTCACTCACTCACTCACTCACTCACTCACTCACTCACTCACTCACTCACTCACTCACTCACTCACTCACTCACTCACTCACTCACTCACTCACTCACTCACTCACTCACTCACTCACTCACTCACTCACTCACTCACTCACTCACTCACTCACTCACTCACTCACTCACTCACTCACTCACTCACTCACTCACTCACTCACTCACTCACTCACTCACTCACTCACTCACTCACTCACTCACTCACTCACTCACTCACTCACTCACTCACTCACTCACTCACTCACTCACTCACTCACTCACTCACTCACTCACTCACTCACTCACTCACTCACTCACTCACTCACTCACTCACTCACTCACTCACTCACTCACTCACTCACTCACTCACTCACTCACTCACTCACTCACTCACTCACTCACTCACTCACTCACTCACTCACTCACTCACTCACTCACTCACTCACTCACTCACTCACTCACTCACTCACTCACTCACTCACTCACTCACTCACTCACTGTCTATGCCTCCGAACCTCGAAGTTCGCGCCTATCGATCGCTTGCTACCGGCACCCTGTCTTTTCTCTGCGCGGCGCCGTCATGGCTACGTGCCAGCTGCCTGATTGGAGCAACCGACTCATCCTTTCGGACATCTGACAACAACCAGACATTACGCGTAACTCCTTTGCCTAACCTATCGGCGTTCATCGAAATCTCTAATGTAAATCACTGAGTCTATCACTTTCCCTGGCTCTAATGGTGTTTCTGTTGTTTGTACTGTGCCTGGCGATGTTAGGCAACGAGCAGACATTGCGCAATCAACTCACCAGGCGTCAAGTTGTAATAAATGTTGCAGGGGTCACCAGATGCGAGGATCTCGCCTTTGTTTTGCCTCATGTCTCTGTCTCCCACTCTTTCTTTTTCTCTTCAATCTCTGTCTCTCTCTCCAACGTTCTTTCTAACGCACATCAGTGACGTAATCGAATGTTTATTTAGTCGTCTCTCATAGTGCGGTGCGGTTGTTCCCTAAAACAGTCGGTCTCCTCTCTCCCCTCCCCTACTTATATTTGAACGGGTCGGTTTTTATATACTTTTCTACCAATGATACTAACTTATCCTTATACTTCGCACTAATTTGGTTAGTTCTATTTAAGTGCGATCCGTTCTTCCACGTATTTTCCCTTTCCCACCTCTTTAGCACTGCTGGTGTGACATCCGTCGCGGAAAAAAAACCTTGTTAAGACTATTCAGACGGTTAGCAAGTCAGACTTGTGTAAAATTGGGTTTGGGTCCCGAAGAGAAAACTCTAATCCAACATGGTTCTCTAAAAGTTGGCCTGAGCGGCAGACTCGCACTGTCATTCTGGCCGAGTGGTCTAAGGCGCTGCGTTCAGGTCGCAGTCCTCTTCGGAGGGCGCAGGTTCGAATCCTGCGGATGACAAATCTTTTGCCTTTTGTCTAGTGGTTAATCTTTCTCCAAAATTTCTCTCAATGACCAAGAAAACGCATTTCGGATCGCAAAGTTCAAGTAAAGTACAGCCAGACAGCTGCCTTTACTGCAAATTTATAGCACAAGCCGGCCCTCATGGACGAATTTCATTCAGAGCATAATAAAAGAGAATTTTACTGTCTTAATTTCCCTGCGGGACCATTTGGATTGTTTTTGAGTCTTGGAACTTGGAACTTCGCCAACGATGTGGGCGGAGCTTGGCTCGCGGCCGAGACTGACCACCCCGGTGGGCGGAGTCAAAATGGATGGTGTCTATTGATTTAATCATTAGCAGCTATTCCTCATTTTCAGCGCTCCCAACTGGGCTCCTTCTTTAATTAGAATATGTCCCAGAGGGTCCTCTTTTTGAGCCATTGATACAACATCCTCTTTGTCATTTAAGCCCCCCCACAAGAGGGAAGGGGTGGTTTTTGGAGAATCCGCAGAAAATAGAGCAGATTTCAGTTGCCTTTTTTAAAATTCACTTAATGAAAAACGTAACTCTGGCCTGTTATAACCCTTTAAAGCAATACTGATTTTTATTATTTTAATTAACGATTTTTCTTTGTCTGTAGCAATAAATTGACGACTTTAGCTTTCCTACTTCCCTTGCATTCCACGGCGGGGAGCCGCGGAAATCAGGATGGACCTGACAGCCGGTATTCTCGAGGCCTAGTAACTACGGTATTTTTAAATTAAAATTGAAAAAGGCATGCCCTTTTACGCGCCGCCCGGCGTGTTTTAACGCCGCTTCAAACGGGGCCTTTATAAAGTGTACACCCTGGTACACCCTATAATTATAAATACCGTAGTCACTAGGGCACGGGGAAAGCGGCTGGCAGGGCCGTTCCGATTTCCGCGGGGCCACTCGCTCGACTCGCCGTGATTCAGCCGATCCCCCGAAAACTCATTTTTCAAAACGTCTGACAGGCGCTGGGCGGAACCCCGCCCCAACGCGAATAATGCGCCCCATTGCGAATTGGCGCGCTGCCAGCCGCTCTTTCCTAGGAGGATCCCCCCAAAATTCCCCGGAACCCGGTTTTTTTATTTGCTTTACGGCATTGAATGTCCATTTTTTGCCGTTTTAAAGGGCTAAACAACACGTTTGTCGATTTTCGCCTACTGTGTCTCAGGATTTCCGCAACAAAATCGGGAAGTGCGCGGTAATCAGGCACCAACCGGTTTTTCCACCTTATCACTGACCCCTTATCAAAGTGTTCGCATTTTTCGGGTAAAGGTTGTTTATTATTGGGGCTTTTTATGTTATTTACCACGAAAACCGGGGCGGCAAAATCAATTCTCTCTGACTAGATAAGGCGGCAAAATCAATTCTCTCTGACTAGATATTGGGAAATCTTGGTTTTCTCTGGTTATTTTTCATCAGTTTTCGTGTTCTTTTTATGAAAACCACCATTCGCGTATTTGGCAATCAAATGTTTAAAAAAACGGACTTTTGTCATGACCTGCCGTCTTACGTAATAAACTCCCTTACGTAAGATAACTTTCGCTTCGGGACCTTTTCTTTTTGTTGGGATGTCTATAACTCTCTCTCTCTCTCTCTCTCTCTCTCTCTCTCTCTCTCTCTCTCTCTCTCTCTCTCTCGCTTTCTCTCCCTAAAATATTTGTTCCAGGGTTCACAGTTTGTACAGATAGATGTCCTTCAACCAGTCGAACTCCAACGGCTTTGAGCGGGACAACCGCTCCTTCGACAACAGCCGGTATGTTTTTGTTTTTTATATTTTTTTTCTAATTTTACAACCATTTTAACCCAAATTTTGCAGCAGTTTCTCTGGCGGAGGATCAGGTAACGCCTTCGGACCCCCTGGAGGTGGAAGCTCATCTGGAAGCGGAAGTGAGTGTTTGTTTTATGTGTTAAAGATCCCAAACTACCTGGAATTGCTGCGAAAATGTCCGTTCATCGCTACCCGATGCTGCTGGCTAATAAAAGCAGGAAAATCCTGGTCCTACTGGCGGGTGACGTTCCAGAATTTGGATGTTGACTTACGGGCTTTTTAAACGTCAACAGGCGAATATTGGAACCTCGGGTTGAGACCAAAACTAACTGTTAATAGTGTTATAGTAGTTTTAATATATATTTTTATTTTCAGAGACGGCCAGTGGTCTCTTCGCCTCGCGTAACCAGGAGAACGGCCGCAGCAGCGGCGGTTTCAACCCTTCGAGTGGCGGCAGCGGCGGAAACTTCAACTCCGGAGGATTCTATAGCTCTCCCAGTGCTGGCTTCGGTGGCAGCGGCGGTCAACAGCGGAATGAGTTTGGAGTGAGCAGCGGAGGAGGCCACAGCGGCGGACGTGGAGGCCACAGTGACCGCGCCGGCTTTGATGGAGGACGTGGAGGCCAAAGCGGAGGATTCGACAGCAGTCCCAGCGGTGGCCGTGGAGGCCACAGCGGAGGATTCGACAGTGGCCGCGGCGGAGACCGAGGTGGCTTCAACTCCCAGCAGAACGACCGCAGCTTCGGACAACACAACGACCGCCAGAACGACCGCAGCTTCGGACAGCAAGATCGTGGCTTCGGACAACAGGAGCGCAGCAGCTTCGGAAGGGACGAAGGCCGCGGAGGCTATGGAAACGACAGCTCCCGTGGCGGAGGCTATCAGTCCGGCGGACGTGGCGGCTACGGCGAAGACAGCAACTCCCGCGGAGGCTACGGCGGTGGGCGCGGAGGCTTCGGTGGCGAAAACAATTGCCGCGGAGGCCAGGAGTTCGGAGGAGGAGGCGGCCGAAGAGGTGAGTAGTGCCGAAAGCCTTTAGGACTTGTAAGTAGACTTACAGTTACTGCCAAAGCTAATTCGACATTTTATGTTGCGTAGTCGAAGCTTTTTCAATAGATCCTTTCTGAAGTTTGTTATAAAAAGCGCGCAGCTCGCTTTCATGTTGTCCGCGGTGTATAACGATCATTCGTTACATTGTCAAGCTCCGCTAAAAGTGTCGGTAGGGCCGTCGCAATTTCACGATTTCGGCAAATTTTGTTTTAAAAAAAAAAAAAGGAGGACCTTCGCAAATTTTTAGTAAAAGACTGGGCTGTCGCAAAATTCACGCCCGCAGTGTGTTGTCCAGCTATTTATTGTTTGGGAATATTTGCGATTTAAAAAATTTTAAAATATAAAAAGGTATAAAATAAAAGTTTTAACACGTACTTATCTATTCGGAAGCCAACGCCTATTTTACTATTTTTACTAAACGAAAATTATTTCGCAAAAAATGGGAAATAATTATTGTTGATGCCAAAGTTACTTCAACGTTCCAATGTTTTGATGCCGTTTGCGTGGCGCATAGGATACTTAGACCGATTTCGCAGCCAAATCGTCCGAAAGCTTTGGCGGTGAATATAGTCAACTGAATTTCCGGGCACAAGCTTTGTGCATATTTTGAATGAGCGAATTTCGCGAATCCAAAAATGTCCTCTATATTAATATTGTTAAAAAATACATTTGCTTTTTAAAATAATTTTTCTTGCGCTTATTTTTTTTAACCTCCTGTCGTCCTAGTTGCAACAGAATGCTCTAAGACAAAATATATGTTTGTTTTAATTTAGTATTCAATTCTAGGCTACAACAACGACGAGGGTGGAAACCGAGGAGGATATGGAGGCAGCGGCGGCCGCGGAGGCTTCAACAACGAAGACCATGGAGGCAACCGTGGTGGCTACGGCGGAGGCGGCCGCGGCGGCTACGACAACAACTCCCGCGGAGGCGGATTCTCCAGTGGCGGCGGAGGTGGCTTCAACAGCTCCGGTGGCTTCGGAGGTTGTCAAGATGACCAAGGAGGCTGGGGCGGCCAGCAGCGCCAGGACAACAACGACAGTGGATTCGACTCCCGCGGAGGCAGTGGTTTCGACGCCGGAAGCTCCCGCGGGGGAGGCCGTGGCGGATACGGCGGAGATCGTGGCTTTAGCAGCGGTGGAGGAGGTTTCTCCAACGACAGTGGCTTCTCCAATGACAATGACTTCGGCGGACGTGGAGGCGGCTTCTCCGGTCGTGGAGGCCGCGGAGGCTACGGAGGCGGCTCCTCTTTCGGTGAAGACTCCGGCCGAGGAGGACGCGGAGGCTTCAGAGGAGGTCGTGGTGGCTACGGCGGCGATCGTGGAAGTGGCTTCGGCGGCGGTGGCTTCAACGACGATAACAACAGCGATGGAGGATTCTCCAGCGGTCGCGGAGGCTTCTCCGGAAGAGGCCGTGGCCGCGGAGGTGGTGGCTACGGAGGGGATCGTGACAGCTCCTTCGGCGGAGGCAACCAGGAATTCACCAGAACCGGCTTCGGAGTGAGTTTTTGTTCCTTTTACAATTATTTTTTTTTATTTGCATCACATCTCAGTTTCTTTGTTTCAGAACCAGGAAGAGGAGCAGGCCCAGGTCGAGAGAGCTCCCCGCGGATGGGTCCCCGAAGAGGTCGATGTCGACGATCTCTACCGCAACAACAAGGAGAATATGGATGAATTCGAGTGTGACCAAGATGAGAACTCGTCCGTCACCGTCAAGGGAGCCGATGACATCCGCGTGAAGTGAGTTTTATTTTTTAATTTCAAATCCTTTATGGCAGCAAAAGAAAATTTGCGGTGGCGCCTTCATAAGAACAACGCGTAAATTTTTCGTCTAGCGCCACATTTGGCCGAGCCTGACACTTTGTTTTTGGTTTCATTCAAAATACGGATTTTCTTCGGTCTTACGGCGCGGACCGACTGGCACAAAAGGGGGTCCCGGTTAAAGTACTGTTTTAGTGGAATAGGGTAACATTCCAATACATATTACGGAATCCTATGTAAAACGAGTTTTCTAATTTTCTTTAACCGGGAAACCCATCCGCTCTTTTAACCGGGAAACTCACCGTGAACCAGGGTCATCTTAGAAACCTTTCATACATGATACCCATGGGGCCCGTTTTAAGCGAACCCCTTCCCCCCCCCCCCCCAACAATACAAATGAGCGCGTGGCGCGAGTCCCCCGAATAGGAAATTTGACTCGGCGCGGTTCCATATGTGGACGTGAAGTGCTTGTGGTACTTACGTATTTTGCAGTTTGACAAAAAAATGTAACAAAAAATTATAGGGGGCTCGAATGGCACCATTTGGGGGACTTACGCATCAAGCCCCCAAACGCTCCCTGTCCAGCCATGCGCGAACCCCCTCAGCCGAAAATTCCGGTCGATGTTTATCTATGAAGCCTTGTTTTCTCTACAAGTTTTGTGGGTGTTTGCCGTGATTTGTACACTTTGGATGTTAATAGGCAGCGAATTTCAGTCCTTATGACATCTGACAGACCCTTCATTTATAATCTAAATTTGAAAAGGCAATATACAGCCCATGGCTTGTTATAATCGGCACATGAACCCAGACTTTGACTTTACGTGGGCATACATGGGCAAGCTCCCCAATATGGGGCGGTAGGGGCGTCGCAATTTTAAGTTTTCGGCAGTTTTTCTTAGAAAAGGAGACCCGTCGCAAATTTTCGACGCTTTCAACAATTGAAGGGGGCTTCGCAAAATTGACCCCCGCGGTAGGTTGCCCAGGTATGTACGTGGGACATACCTGGACACGGAACGGAGGGGGTCTCAAAAAGTAAGGTCCCGCAATAGGGAGGGGTATCCACAAAAATCTAGAATTTATCATTTTACAAAGCCCCCACAACAAACAAACCCCCAAAACCATGGTCCCGCAAGTACCTCGTGTCCAGGTATGACGTGGGATGCCGATCTGGTACTTGTTGACTCGCGCTATATGTGTTTTGTGGGGGTTGCGCGAGAACTCCACAATCAACTTGTTCATGCGTTCAGATCGGTAAGCGCAGCATATGGTGGCGGAAACCTTACACTATCGTAAGTTGTCGTTACCATCTACCAAATGTTGAATCAAAAGTGGATGTGAGGTGCTGGTGGCACCTACGTAAATCGGCTTTTGGTTAAAAAATAGTAACAACAAATTGCAGGGGGCTTACGGTGCCTCCCAGGCTTCATTTGGGGGAGGGCTTACGTATAGCGCCCCCAGTCCAGCCATGTGCGGATTTCCATGATCAGCTATGTCTGCCTGAATAGATGAGCTTTCTCGAGCGGCCCACGGCCAAAAGCTGCCACGACTCAAACAGGCGCTACCTCCGAACCCTTTATTTCTCTTTAATGTCGAAAATCTACTTGACAACTTTCCAATATTCTGATTTTGCACCTAGAGTAATGCGTACAATTTTGGATACTAAAGCCTTATTCGCAGCCAAATCAGATTTTGCGAATTAAATTTCCTTTCTTCTCCTCGTAATCTCTTTTTTGTTTCAGCTCGTGGGAGAACTCCGGTCTCGACGACCACCTCGTCAACGTCCTCATCAACAAGTGCGGATTCCCCAAGCCCCGCCCAATCCAGGCCGCCACCATCCCCCAGGTTTGTAGAATTTTTATCTATTTGTTTTTCAAATTTCCAATTTTTTAGCCTTAACTCAAATCCCGCTATTTAGGCTCTCGCCGGAAAGGACATCATCGGCCAAGCGCACACCGGAAGTGGAAAGACCCTGGCCTTCGTCTTGCCCATCATTGACAAGGTGATTATTTCACATTCTTGTTTTTTAATGTTTTTTAAACATTAATAATATAATAATATATTTCAGATCCTCAAAATGTCTCCTGAAGAACGAGGAGATTCGCCGCGAGCCCCTCTCGCCCTGATCCTTGAACCCACTCGTGAACTGGCCATCCAGGTCGAAGATGAATTCCGAAAAATGGCCAACGGTTGGTCGAAATTCGGGAATTCTTACGGGCTGGCCCGGGTTTTCGGGCCAAAGAACACAAATTCATGTTTCCCGCGAAGTTCATAATTTTCGTGTATTGCGTACTCCATTTGGAGTGGCGCGATATTTAAAATAGGTGACCCAAAATGGAGTGCGTAATACAGCAAAACTTTGGAAGTTACAGAGTTACTAGAAATGACTGGGCTTCTGTCGGGCCGGCCCGATTACTATCAGTTTTATGATTTTTTATCCATTTTAATGATTTTTATGCACCAACGTGCGCACTGTGCTCTCCATCGGTCAGCAGGACAAATGGAAGGTCCTCGATTTCCTGGTCAAGGGAGTCGATATCTACGTGGGAACCGTCGGAAGACTCATGGATTTCCTCGAACGCGGAGATGTAAGCCATATGTTGTCCAAGTTGCGGGGTAATAGTTAGCCCCCGATTCGAATGCATGAACGTCTAGTAGAGATATGGCCGGAGATATAGTACTCAAAGGGTGGCTGATGAAAATTTGGAAGTGTCCAGGCCGGCCCGAGTTTTTTGAAAATATTTTTTTAACGCATCTCTTTTCAAAAATCACGATTTTTAAACTCTTTCTGTTGCAAAACATAGTTATAATTGTTCATGTTGTGTTTAGGAAGATTAGAACCATATCTGGGCAACCTACCGCGGGGGTCAATTTTGCGAGGCCCCCTTCAATTGTTGAAAGCATCAAAAATTTGCGACGGGTCTCCTTTTCTAAGAAAAACTGCCGAAAACTTAAAATTGCGACGCCCCTACCGCCCCATATTGCGGAGCTTGCCCATGTATGATTAGAACTATCCGATCGATACCTCGTTGACGAAACTTTAGCCTTATTTGTTTTACGTAATTCCCTTACATAGTTCGTGACAAAATTTTTTTTTAAAATAGAAATTTCGGCCGCGGGCCGGGTTTTTTTTTTAAGTGGGCATCCATGAACAAGTTACCTGTGGGGTCTGTTTTGCGCGACCTCCACAATACTTGGTGAGCGAGTCCCCCCGATCGAAAATTAGGCTCGGTGCGACCCCTTCCCCCTCTCAACCGAAAATTGCAGTCATCACGGCTCGCCGTCCAATGGAATCCCCGAGCATGTTAAAGGACTTCCTCCTGTTAAACGTCGGGCAGAAATTGAAACTTTCCGACTCTTGCAATGTGGACTTTCTGGATGGTTTTTTGATTTTCTAGCTTTAAATGGTAGACAATACAATGAAGTTTCGGAGGCAATTTTGGTGGAGCAGGAAATTCACCCAAACAAAAGATATAAAGCATAAACTTTAGAAGTCTGCGGGGTATTTTTTCGTTGGATCTGAAAAAAATGCTATTTTTTAAGCATTTTAGAACTTTTATTAATTCAGAAACAACGGAGAACTAGAGTCGGAAATATTTTTCAATTAGAAATTCGATGAATAATGTTGGTCCCACAACGATTCGAAAAGAAAAGATCTGCGGGAACCTCGAATTTTTAAAATATTGCAATCTGCCGTTTAGTCTAAGCTGGGGATGCAATCTTGTTCACATTGTTTTGTAAACAGCGGACTCACTGCAACTACCCACCTCCGCGAGCCGTGTCATAGTGGCCTGGCACTTGACCACCCTGGTGGACCCTAGGCTTCAGTTATTCCCCGTCTACTTAGTGTTAATAGATTTGCCCCGGGGGTTTAATGGAACAAATCAAATACAAAAACATCTGGGTTTTACCCCTCATTCGCAATTGTATTATTTGATTTGACAATTTTCATTTTAGATCTCCCTCGATCGACTGAAGTTCTTCGTGCTCGATGAAGCCGACCAGTTGTTGAAGCCCGGAGACATGCAGCATCTCGCCAACATCGTCCACAGCCAGGCATTCCAGAGATCCGTTAGTTTCTTTTTTTGCAGTCGAATAATCTCTATTTTCAGGGTAACACCAGACAGACCATGCTGTTCTCCGCCACCATGAAGGACGCTTGCAAGCAAGTGGCCAGGGAGATCATCAAGCAGGAGTGAGTTTTTTTATAAGAGAAATAATCTATGAAGGTTTGAGACATTCATTGAAAAATCTTAACGAATAGCCGTCCATTCTTGGCTAAATCCCATTTTTCAGCCACGTCGAAATCCACAACAAGACCGAGCAGAGAGCGAACAAGTTGGTTAAGCAGGAGTACGTGCAAACGGAAAACAAGCTCGACAAAAACAAGAAGCTGAAGGAAATCATCAGCGCCGACTACGCGAACGGAGGCCGCGGTGAGTTTTTTTTTTGGTAATGTAAAAAAAATGTCGGTTTTTCAGCCATAAAGACGCTCATCTTCGTCGAGACCAAGAAGCACTCCGATTTCCTCGCCTTTGAGCTGGTTCAGCAGGGAATCCACGCCCAGAGCATCAACGGGTAAGTTTTTTAGTCATTTGTTGTTGGTTTTAATACAAAAACATACATCCGTTGCATAAGTAATAGGTTCACCTTAATTTTTTAAATTTTAATGTAATTGGATAGGTTTAATGGTGTTATGACCCAAGTCATTCGAAACAGCAAGAAGTTAGGAACAGATTACGATGTTGACGTCCGAAATTCTTTAGCATACGACACAAGTACGACGATGAGAGATACATCATTGGAAAGCCCTTGAAAAGTTGTATCGAAAATTGAAAAATTTTTCAAGAACAAAAACATGGTTCTCAATGCCTGGAAAAAATCCCGTGGGATACTGGTTTTGCGTATGTTGTGGGAATCGTTGTACTTGTGTCGTATGCTAAAGAATTTCGGACGTCAACATCGTAATCTGTTCCTAACTTCTTGCTCTTTCGAATGACTTGTGTCATAACAACATTAAACCTCTCCAATTACATAAAATTTTGAAAATAAAGGTGAACCTATACTTATGCAACGGGGTTTATATTCTTTATTGAAAGTGAAAGTAACTATTTTGAATGAATTTTATGTGAACGCGGCAAAAATTAGTGATTTTTTTGTGTTGCTATATTTTAAGCGCTCATTTTTATACGTAACATGGCTGGACAGGAAGGTTTTGGGGGGCTCGATGCGTAACCCCCCCCCCCCAAATGGTGTCTCAGTGGCAACGCTAGCCCCCTTCATTTTTTGTTATATATTTTAACCAAACTACGAATTGCGTAGGTACCGCGGCCATCTCACGTACATTCATAAATGTGTGGTTCGATTCCACAACACGCCTCCAGTTTCAATTTCGAAGAATAACGAGCTATTGATTAGTTTCCTTTAAGAAAAACTATCGATTTTTGGAGTTTCGCTCGTTTTTTCGATTCTAAACAGCTCCTTTTGCATATTTACTTTTCAGAGACCGACCGCAGAACGTCAGGACCGAAGTTTTCCGCAAGTTCGCGGCTGGAGAAGTGACCGTGCTCGTGGGCACGGATGTATGTGCCCGCGGATGGGACATCACTCACCTGGAAAGGGTCGTCAACTACGACCTGCCGAGCACCAAGGAGGGCCTGGAAAAGGCCGTCGATGTGCGTTTTATTCTTTTTTTTAAAATGTTTATATTGAGATATGGGAATTACGGTTCGATTTTTCAGCTCTTCGTCCACAGAATCGGAAGAACCGGTCGCACGCACAAGGGAACCGCCATCACCTTTATTGACTCCCGCAACGATCTGCAGCTGCGGAAGGAGATCGCCAAGGTGGGATTTATTTCTATTATTACGGGGCGGTGGAAATCACGAAAAAGAATGAAAAAGGTAGATTATTCACTGTGGTTAAGAAGCCATTTTTATAAAACGACGGCGTTAGGGCGTCGAATTTGAACGTTGATTTTGCTTTGACTAGGTGGTATATTGGTCAAATAATATTTGCGATCGGTGCACTTTAGCGCGCTGTCCGCATTTTGTATATTGCGCCAACAATTTCTATCTTAAAAAATTTGATACAATCTTCTTATAGCCCAGTTTATGCATTTTTGCCCTAAAGCATAGGTGGGCAGGTGGTTCTTGCGATATTTATGGAACTCAGCGTTTGGTTGAAAATTGTAAGGAAATATTAATGGGGGACTTGTGTTGCCTCCGGGCACCGTTCGGGGGTTTACGCTGCGAGTCCCCCAAACACTCGCTCTCAGTGCATCACGCCGATTCTGTGCGGATTCACAGCCGATTTGAAATTCCAAAGGTTTCATCGGTTCAAAACCCGATTTCCGTCAGTCCCCCGATTTCCGTCAGTTAAATTTCGACGCTTATAGCGGAGCTTGACAATGCATGTTAGATTTTTTCACATTTTGCAACAAAAGTCAGCAATATGGAAAAAATACTCTGTTCCAGAATTGCGATATATTATTCCTCACACCTTGTTTGCGCTTTTTCGGCACCGAAAAAATGCGGGAAAAAACACAGTAGCTAGAAAAACTGCGATTGATGTTCTTGGGCTCGACCGAAGTAAATTTAGCGAGAAGCCACGCTACTAATGTGAAATAGCTCAACAAAAATATCAACTGCTTGACTCGTTGGTTGATAATTATAACATTTTTTTGTTTCAGATTTGTCAGAGCGTCGGACAAGAAGCGCCTGACTTCCTCACCTCGGAGGACTCCTTCGGTGGCCGCTCCGGCTTTGGCGGAAGTGAGTCTCTCTTTTTTATTCATTTTACTAATTCTTTTTGTTTCAGGCTCCTTTGGAGGCGGCGGAGGTGGAGCTTTCGGAGGCTCAGGCTTCGGAGGTGGCAAGGACGGCTCCGGCTTCGGTGGAGCCGGTTTCGGATCCGGAGGAGGCTTCTCGGGAGGCGGCTTCGATTCTGCCGCCAGTGGAGCCGGCTTCGGTAGCTCCAGCTTTGGTTCCGGAGGCTTCGGCGGTTCTGAGGAGAAGAAGGACGGCGGTTTTGGAGCCAGCGGCTTCGGTGGCGAAGCGAAGTCTTCTGGAGGCTTCGGAGGAGAAACGTCCGGCTTTGGAAACTCGGGCTTCGGCGGAGAGAACACCACGGCCTTCGGGTCGACCGGCTTTGGAGAATCATCGTCTACTACTACCGCAACGGAGGACAAGAAGGAGGAGACGGAGGCTCCCGCGCCCCAGGCTCCTGCGCAGGGAGAGGAGCAGGAATCTACCGACTGGTAGATATTTTCCCTCTACCAAAGATTGTGTTATTTCCCATCGTATTTTTATTCCTTGCCCCTTCCTGTACCATCTATATGTACCCCTGTCTGTCCCTCTACATCGGTTTTTATGTATCTCAGTTTCTCCGAGTGACCCTTTTTACACACATTAATTTCGGAGATAAGACGATGGCGTCAATCTAATCTATTCTGTTCATACAATTAAGTCGCCAATAACATGTTACTGAAGTTATGTTTTTATCCAGCTGTGGGTGGGGAAAGGAGAATTCCACGGTATAAGTGAGCTTATTATAATTCAACTCTTGTGTATGACTTGGGCCGATTTATTTTCTGCAAATTATCGATCTCGCAAACTAGCGAAATAATGGCACCGTTTGGTAAGAAAGGAGCCTCTTGTGACTAAATTATGGCAACCTCAGGCCGCTTTTGTTGGATTATTCAACTCTGTTCTGCGTTTGAT
The DNA here is from genome assembly GCA_964057215.1 of Oscheius myriophilus. Taxonomy (NCBI): domain Eukaryota; kingdom Metazoa; phylum Nematoda; class Chromadorea; order Rhabditida; family Rhabditidae; genus Oscheius; species Oscheius myriophilus. Next base: position 4,808,440 of record OZ059902.1, on the reverse strand, counting down.
TGAACAAGGCTGGTAAATTTGAGGGTCGGCTCGGACCCTTTTTTCCAAAACGATGCAAAAGTGGGGGAAAATTTAAGGGTCGGCCCGAGCCTGGCCCGAATTTTCTCAGTGCGGGCCAGCCATGGACCAAGCAAATTCCGTGTAGTGAAATTCCTTTGTAAGGTATCATTTTCAGTTGAAGTGTTGTTTTAATAATTTTTTATGTATATAATTGCTCAGTACTGTTTTCTAAGTAATGGTCCCGCTGGCCCAAATCGGGCTCGGTCAGGCCGTGTCGAGAAATTTTTGAGACCGGCCCGTCCCGAGACCACCATGCCCACCCTGTGGTGGGCCAGTGAGCCTAGCGGCGGCGTTCGTGAACAGATTCGAAATAGCCTCAGGCCGCGTATGGTTGCATACAGAGATACAGTTGTCGTTAAAGGCGAACAGCATGGCAATGGCCGACCCGCTCCCTAAGTTTTCACGGCCCAACCCAAAATGTATGCCTAATTTCAGTCTAAAAAGCACAAATAACGAAATATTTTTGGCGGGCCGGCCGTTGTCAAAATGTTCTCGGCCCCGAATTTTGCCATTCTTGCGGGCGAATTAAGGCCACACCGGGGAATTTAAAACTGCGCAGAGAGAGGAGGGGGGGGGGGGTAACTTCACATCAATCACGCAAACAGATCAGGCTTCTTCGTGTTCTTACGACTAGTTACTGCAAAAAGATTTCTCGGGCCATCGTGCCAAAGTTTCGATGTCGTTGTGCCTTTGTCTTTTGCGTGAATTGTGTGATACCCCGCCATATCGACCGGCATATCTTTGACGATAAGTACACGGTTTATTTGTGCCGGTTTGTGTCGCCTTCAGACATGCGTGTCAATAATCACTGAATATGCAACGAGACCCTTCGATTGATCGGATTTTGATGAAGAAGCGTTCAGCTATTCTTCGGCAATTATAATGCCTTAAAATTAAACTTTCAAGGGAGTGTTTAACAGAAAATTCGTCGATTACTGATCGAACAGGGGTATCTTCGGACTTTTCAACCCTAGATTATTGCAGCTCGACCGTGAAAAAAAGTTTTATATTTATACTAGAATTCACTTATTCAGTGTTTGTTCAATATCAACTTTTATTTCAACCATTATCTGAATGTATGGTCACAACTCTAGTGTCCTTGAGTTTCCTCTGAAACGTTCTGAAAAGTTCTCTTCGATACTCGGTCATAAAGACGAAAATTAGCAGTGGGTTCATAATGGGAACGATGGACCAGCAGGTACTGAAAACATAAGACAGGGGACCAAGTGGGAGTTCGACGAATGCGAACATAAAGATGAGTGAAACTGGTGCTCCGATGAGATAGACTGTGGAAATGAACTGGAAATAATGGTTCGCACACAAATACACACACATACACATACACACACTCACACGCAAACATACGCACGCACATGCACACACAGACACACACACTCACTAACACACACTCAAACACTCAAACACACGTAGTGACACGCACACACAACCTGCAATATGAGGGATGTCAAGAACATTCGATGTTGACGAATAGTATTCGCACTAAGACCGCAGTTGCGCAGACCGAGCATAACACCAAAGATGGCAGAACACACTATGACGGAGATGGCCACGGCACCGATGGCTACTTCGATAATTATTTTGACACTGCCGAGAGATGCAGTTGCTCCCCACTAGAAGTACGCTTCGACAAGGTTTTGATGCACCAGTAAACTGGCGTGACCAGGAAAACGGTTTTATCTGCTGGGACATTTTTGCGGAAACTTTTATGGAACTTTACGTATTTGTTCTTTATACAAAACGAGACTGTAGATTTAGCCAAATCGCTTTGATCGCAGAATGTTCTTTAAAGGTCAGTACGCAGTACGGCGTGCGTGACATAGAAAATATGTGTTCAAGGATATTTTTTAACATCGGTTTTGTTAATTTTTCAAAGTGGGCATATGTAAACTGACCGTATTCACAGCATAATACGCCATAATATTGGTCTCATTCAAAATTCCATTAAACGCACTTTCCACCTCTTTTAAGTAATTTGGTAATCCAGCGAAGTAGTGTAGCCCCACGTAGAATTCCGCAAGATATAAGACTTCAAACGCAAACAGTGCCGTAACTACATAGTTATTCTTTAACAAATGAGTGATCAGATTACTAAAATAACACTTTTGATGATTATGTTGCGAATCCAAACCTTTTCAAGCACACATATCTGTAGACAAAGCTATTCGTGAGGTTTACAACTATAGCCGTTAGAGTAATGGGGTAGAGAATGAAGAGAACTTGGGAAAAGGTGAATTTTGAGAGGTAGCCGGTACCTATACCCATAGCGTAGTGCTTAGTTGTTAAAGGAATCTAAAAACAGAGGTAAATCAGCGAAAAGCGCCTAAAAATTTTTTTACATATGGCATTTTCCATCAAACGCCGTTTCTGTTAGTCTCGGAGTGGGAAACGCTGACTCGGTTTATGTACGCAATTCGGCGTGTATAGCTGTAGCCAAACGAGCATCCTGCCAAAACCGGCCTTAATGCAGCAGCCGTGCGATACTCAGGCGGAAATAGCGTGCGAGAAACGGAGACGCAGAGAAACAGCGGCCTTCAACAGCCGATGCTCGTTTGGCGGCGGCTATTATTAAAAATGCTTTCATGAAGTTTCACCTTAGAGTTACATTTCAACAAACCGGTTTCAATAGAAGCATTACGAGGGCATAGAAGATTTCTATAACGGCTGACGTCAGAATGAAATGTCGGTAAGAATTTAAATGTCCTTTTGGCTTTATGAAGTGAATATATATAACCAATAGGTTTAACATTATAGCGATAATATCGAAAGGAGCATGATAGTTCATAGTTAGTGATGTTTGGAAGAAGAAAAACTGTGTTGGGACAAAATGAGCACCAGACGGATTGATATTGACAATATATTCAGCCATGTGAGCGTGAAATTTGGTGGTTTTATGTTTTCTCGGAGGTTCTTTGTAACTGTGAATGAAAATGACTCAGTTCGAAACAGATGAAAAGAGAAAGTACGAGAGAAAAAGAGAGATAGATAGACAGAGAAGGAGAGGGGTTCAGAGACAGAGACATAGAAAGTTGTCATCCCAGTTGGTTTTATCATCTGCAAAGTATACCCTGTGGGAGCTTAAGCTGCTTATCACCTCTTCTTTTTTGTTCCGTCATTCCGAACCTATGGCTTCCTCGGTTCTATTTTATTTCCTAATCGCCTTCGTGGCATTATTATTTATTCCTGTCAATGGAGGCATACTCGGTTGTGCAATAGGGCGTGAGTAGTTTTATGAGCCTAAAAAAATTGAGCTTTTAGCTGTGGGTTTTACTACAAACACATCATGCAACCCTGGAATAACATCTTGTATCCGGTATGTAGACCTTCACTTCTCAATAATCTATAATTTTTAGCGTAGTGGTTAATATCTCCAGTAGTCAGATCTCAAAAGCAGAATTTTCTGACTGCGATAATGAGCATGTTTGCGACGTAAGAACCCTCAAGCAATTTTTTTTAATACAAATCTGCTGTTTTCAGAACTATCTAGACGATACATGCAATGATGAGGCATACGACCATATCTCCTTGTGTTGCTGTAGTAGTGATTACTGTAATTTTCCGAAGTTAGCAATACCAACACCACCTCTGAGGACAACACCAAGAACTACAACTACGACTACGTTTTACCGTCCAGAACAAGCGACCCTATCGGCAGCCTTAACAAAGTTCTCGTTTGTCATTCTTACATTATGTTTTCTCCTGTAATGGATATTTTAAAAGAATGCTGTCGTTTGTCTTGAATAAACACCCTTCGATGCCAAAGTCGTTCTAATCTGGGCTTAAACGAGAGTGTTATCTTTTGTTCTTCCCGCTTCTGCCCAGCCATGCCGCATGATTTTCGATATTTAATGATGATTATGTCATTCCTGGCTTTATCAAGGGCTGGCCCACTAGAGTGTTATTCAGGACGTATGTTGACCTTTTGTTTGAAAAAAGTAGTGTTTTAGCAATCGGTTCTTACGAGGAAACCTATTGTGATCCAAACGTCAGTTCATGTATCAGGTAAAGATCTATTTTTATTTTTCGCAAGGTGGTGCTTTAATAGGTGCATCACGTACCAAAATTTGTATCTCACGCGTTACTTTAGAATTACTGTATTAATATTTCATCATTGTGCCATTTAGTGCAGTTTTTTGTTATTCCTAAAAACTGAAAACTGCGAGTTATTCCTTTTATGTTTTTTTTATGCGAGTTTGTTCCCATTGTGTTCAAATTTGAGTTTTAGCATTCCAATCGTTATTGACTTTATCTTTCTTTTTGACTTCTGTTTTTTACCATTGCGCTGATAACCCAGTTTGTTTCAGAATACAACTACCTACAACGCAAGGAGGTTATATAGAATTTGTTGATTGTGACGCTGAACAAATTTGTGAGGTAAGATTTACGTATTGTTGTGCGAACTTCTTTTTTCAGAACATGAACATAACTAATCGGTGTACCTCTGTATCCAAGTACAACGTATGTTGTTGTGAAGATAGCTGTTGCAATGTTCCAACACTTCCGGCTCCAACTTCACCTAATGGATATGTTCCGATTCCTGAAGTCCCACGTACTGATGCTTCGTTTGGTCATGTTCTACATTTGTTGTGTATTTTGTGTTGTGTATTTTCTATTAATTGTGTTTGATTTTTGATGCGAAGACGTGTAGTTCATCCCTTTGATTGATTAAAGTCGGAAAATCTTGAATGTCCAATTTTTTGATAATGTTGTTGGTGAAACTTGTTAACTTTGGTTTTTAAGGCAGATCAACACTTTGTTCGACTTGAACACAACATTTAAAATTACTAATAAATAAATGTGGCATCCAAGAAATTCTGGTGGTCGAGAAAATTGGTCGACCTTATCATTGTCAACAAAATCTAAAACGAAAAATCTTACGGAATTGTTAAAAAAAACTTTCAGGACATTTGCATTTGTCGTATGCAAAATTCAAAATTACGAATATAAAAAAAAATACCAACACACCTTCAGACAAAATTTTTTTCTTATAGACGACTGTCAACGTTATGTTGTTTATTGACTTGGGTAGAACAACATAAAAGCCAGATTGTGAAAAAGAAAACAAAATTTGGAAAGTAAGATTAACAACAATTTTTTTTTAAAATCATATTCCCACACCCCAAGATATTGATTTATTGAACGTTGATATAACGCTAGGGCCCGCCAAACGACCTACTTTGCATTCACACTTGGCCGACGTGTCCATTTCTAACACCATCCTTTAAATACAGAAAAACGAATCAATGTGGCATTGCTGTCTTTGTCTCCCACTATTTCAGTTTTTATCAAACCAAATGTTTTTGACCTCATCATTTTTTTTAGAATGCGGCTGTTGCTGCTTTCTACATTTGTGGTAGCTTCGATAGCTACCCCTGGTATTGAAAAAGTACCTGCCGCTCTGGTACAACAAGTAAGTTGTAGCATGTTATAAATAAAAAAAATATTAAGTTCACCGGTGCTCTACGCAATGCGGACCTTCCAGCTGCCGACCAATTGAACAAAATGTCTGAATTGTTAAAGTTTCTTCCTGGAAAAGCTGCTATTCGTGATATCAGCTTGCTTCAAGAACTCATGACTGTCTATGTGGAACAATCGGTTTGTTGACTTTATCGAATTCCTATAATTCATTTTTAGACTGGAATCTTTTTGGCCGACCAATTTTTATCGAGTATCACGATGGCAATAAACCAAATTGATGAAGATGATTTTGAAAATAAGGTTGGTTCGAAAGAAAAGGTCGCAAAACAAATGTGAAAGTTCAGATTGAAGAGGAATGGGATTTACTTGATACTCGACTTAGAAGTGGTTTGGAAACAGAGTATCAAAGGATTCATAAGGTAACAAAGCAAATGTAAAAGAAAACAACAATACAACACTTTTTTTATAGACAATGTTCCGAGCGATTTATGAAAAGTACTATGAAAGGACACCGAATGTCTATGTACACCAATTTTTGTTGGATCTTTTTAAAGCAATTCACGAACCAAACCCCAACGCTGCAATTGCATCAAACGTAAGAATGGCCCTGTCATCTCCATCGTTTTAGATAATTGATATTCTTGATTCAACAAAAACCGAAGCAGAAAAAACAAACGATCTGGAGGCTCGCCTGTGCAACGGCAAAAGTGGTTGCACGGTATTTACCAATTTCTCTTTCCCCATAACATATTTCAGGAAAACTCTAATACATGCGCCGCCGAAATTGTTTCAAACCTTGGTACTGACATTAAATGCGCTCGCAAAATTGTAAAGTGCCATTAAAACATTAGTATAAGGAATTTTTAGATTATCGAAGCAAGTATCCCTACCGATGACTCAGGAATAATTGGAGTACCTCACAGTTCAGCGCCAGGGGATGAAGTTTGAATCATATTAGCAGTTTGAAACAATGATTTAAGATTGATACGTACTTTTTCATGTTCACAGTACTTTGGGACCATTTATCGACAAAAGCTCAAAGCAACACTCGATATACTTCAAAGGCAAAGAAATTAAAAACACTCACTCAAATTCTTATTGCAGGCATACAACAGTTATCTACACAAGTTTTTCCCAAAACTCGCCTTCGAAATGGTGGCAAATAACAACACTGACGACGCTCTTAGTACACTGTTCAAAGTTGTTTCAAAAATATTCAGAAATAATATGTTTTAAGGATTACTTCAACTCTGAATGCACAGGAAAACAGTTTGATAATCGTGACCAATTCAAAATTTGTAATCGTATTGGCGAAGCTCATGAGTATCTTTCGGTAGGCATTTTACTATAATAACTAAATTTGTTTTAGGATACGCTTGAACTTTTAAAAATAGATGCTCCAAAAATGGCCCACGTAAGAATTTACATATCATATATGCCATTTTTTCAGTATGTCAAAAATGTTGTGGGGCGGACAGAAACACCTGAGCAGTTAAATTTTGTGCAAAAGTATAATGACCCGTCAACATTAAGCGCCGTAAGTTAAACGGTTTTTACTTATATTTATGGTTTTAGGAGAGAATAAAATATTTTGAGGAAATTGGACAAGAAATGTATGAGCTTAGGAAATATAAACGCAACGAGGTTAAAGTAACATCTCGTTTCAATGTCATTCTTTTTTAAGGTAGTGGATTGCGAAATGAGAATTTTGGCCCGTGAGTACCTTCTTCTTTTGCTAAATGTTAGAACTTCAACAATCGGCTTCCAGGTAATGTATATTTATGAACAACCAGTGATGGAGTTGTTTGAGGTTGATATGATGGAAACTGCTTGTGCACTACCCATTCCAGGCTTAACTACGACAAAACGCCCTGATTTTACAACAAATGCACCTAGAACTACTAATGACGAAACAGCTGAAACCTCGGCTATGGTAACTACTCGTGAAGCAAACACGTTTAGTTATACGACACAAACTCCTACTACAACTGCGCTAGACACTACGACTGCTGTAGCCACTACAACTGCAGTGCTAACTACAGCGGACCTTTATCTGCCTACCACTCTGAGCCCAGTAGCAAATATGTCAAAATTGACACAGGTAATTGTTGACCATTTGGAAAGCAAATAATAAGGGGACAAGTTTGATGCTTCCTCGGGTCAACACATTTTACTTCACTTTGGCAATGATTTAATGAGTAGTGAATGTGTTTAAATTTAATACGCTTAGTGTAAAGTCGGTACGCCAGGATGCGAACCCCATTCTCCTAGGCTGAATCAATGGTGTTGCCGACCTTGGTATAGTTCTAGCCAATTTTAGTTCCCCCTCATTTTGAGCTGTACGTACACCATTTTCGGCAGCACGGTAATTTCCTTCGTTACGGTATTATTATTCTGGCAAATTGGTTTAATTTTTTATGGTTTTTCGTTGTTTCGTTGAAAATGTTCTAAATAATTGTTGTGTTTCACTTTATTTTAAAAGAATGGATGCAAACGAAAACAAGCGAGTCTATCAGACTCCGCCGCGCCTTTGAGCCATCGGAGACTATGGTGCAGGCGGTAGATAGTTCGCCTATCAGTCAGACGCATTTCTAAAGTCGCGGGTTCGAACCCTGCGCGTTAATTTTGAGGTTTTCGATAAGTGACATTTCATTTGCAACGCGTAAGGTTACTGTATCCTTGTGTTACAGCGTCAAATAGCCGGAACTAGGATTGGCATATACTATACGGAAGAATTTTATTACACTTTGTCTTTGCTAGAAGGTTCACAATGGCTCATGGCTCACTGATAGTGAGTCGCCCGTCGCTGTCATGAAAGGAGTTCCTGGATAATGGAAAAACACATACGTCGTATCTCAACATCAGAAGTCAAAGCTCGCTCCGCTTTGTCTTCTGGGTACGGTGGCCTTCGGCTGGCTTGAATAGTTGTCGCGGCTTCCGGCCTTTTGGTGTCGAGCCCTTTGGCCTCTCATGAAAGAGAGGAAAATGAGAACAACCCCATTTCTCCATGTGTCCTCACTTTGGCGGTCCTCACTCTTAGCTTTTCGCGCCCTTTGGCCGCTCCATAGGCGGCCTGCGGCCTGACGAATTCCTTTTGCAGGCAAACGGCAGTAATCTTCACAAGTTTTTTCCCCAAACTCGCTTACGAAATGGTGGCAAGTAACAACACTGGGAAGTTAGAGACGCGACCAAGTAGCGCAGTCTTACGGCGGACACCATGACAAATAAACCGACAAGAATTCCCAAGTCTTAAAGGGAGATAAAAACATTTTTGTTTCAGATAGTTGTGGAAAGCCCAAAACCGCGATGCGCGGCAAAGATAAAAAGCGGTATAATATTATTTGTTGCAGGTATTATGGACCATTTATAACGACCACAAGGGCCCCGCGGAACACAGGAGACGTAATACAACGAAACTATTTAAAAAAATTTCCGGTAACAATGTGAACACTCCGGTAACACTGTGAACAAAAAATACTGAACTGTTTTAGGCTAGAGCGGCAATGCGATACATAATCTACCTTGACGATCATGCTAAGCATGATGGATGCGGCAGTGTAAGTTAAAGTTGTAAAATATGTGCAATTGTTCTCGCAGATTTGCAAGCAAGTTGCGTCGGCACTATGGCCCTACGTGGAAAATGCAACAGTAAATGGCTTTGATAGTTCTGTATGTAAAGTACCCAGAAGCAAATGTTTTGGTTTCTTGGTAATGTTCCTGCTATACATATTTTTTCGCTTTTGCAGAAAGAGATTTGGACCAAATTTCCCCAAAATACCACTGATATACAGGAAAAAGTTTTAGATCAAAAATATCGATATGAAAATTCTGTTTTACGCAAGGTATTTGACATCTGTTAACTCAAGAGCGATACATTTTTTCCAGCTGGTTATAATTGGTTTTAATGATTCCTCTCTATCCTACGATGAGAAACTGCAAAAATTAGAACACCTGCTTAACGTTACCAAAACAGAAGTGTGTCTCGAGGTTTGTTTTCCCACTTTTCTCGCACACGTTTTTATGGTAGGTAAAAGAATATATCAAGCAGCTGTATTTATACTACACTCACTTCACTGCTTTAACGGTTTAATATAGGAACACGAATGATAGAATTTTCCATCATAGATACGGCAATCATTTGAGGAATATCATCGCAGGAAGTGTGAGAAGAAAGCAGATACAACCTCTTGTAAGTTTGTTTACCTGAAGTTAAATTAATTGTAATTCCAGAATTTTCAAAAGTTCAAGGAAATTTTTGAAATTTTAGAGGTAAGTGGATTTTAAGAGGTTGTCTCTGTAAAGCCCAAGCTACCGGTCACATGGAAAAACTGGGTGTCTTAGAATTGGCTTAAATTTGAAATATAAGTTCTTTCAATAAGAAAAGACTAAAACTTGTAGTCAAGGCATTTTTAACGGTTGCGGTAGGTACGCCCGGGGAGTACGGCAATCGTTCAATTTTATGAAAATAGTTGTTTGTAGATAATTGTTCATATAAAATATTGCAATTATAGATTAAAATAGGTTATTAACAAAACGTTATAGAATGCTTTATACCAAATTTGGGCCATTTCTAAAACATTCAGTTTTTTGCGACCACTCAATTTTTTTTTAATTTCAAATTTTACGGAGACGAGCTCTTACGGTAAGTTAAAACAGAAATTTTAGACATGGGACAATTATAAACACAAACACGAAGACATAAAAGAAGCGTTGCTAAAGAAAATAGAAAAAATGGAAGTTGAGTCACAAATGGCCAAAAACTATGACAAGCGTCGATCAACTAAACGCCACTGGGGTTTGGTTTTTTTTCAGTACCACCCAGTAAAAAAAAGTTTTCAGCTTATGGCTGTGAATACAGTGTTTTATGAACTTGTAAGAAGATATAATGTTACTAAGGTAGGCATTTCAGGCCTAACACGTAATGTTTTTCTTAGGGAAAATGCCCGAATCAAAATCGAACGGAACCTTATCAGCCTTCCACTGTGAAACCAATAGAAAAAATAGCAAACTTCACAGAGGTAATTATTGAAAAGTATTTTTCCATTAGGGATAAAATGGCTCGATCTACCCTTTTTGTTATCAAATGATTGTTTTTAGTAACTAAAATTAAATGGGATTGGAAAACGCCCTCAAAATGCAAGTTTGTTGTGACGATTGTACACTAGCCAATTTGAAAGACTTATAACTTTATATTTTGTAACTAGAAGGACATGTAGCCGGGGGCAGTACCGGGACAAGAAAACCTTGTTTGCTTAATTTGTAAATAGTGTGAAAACAATTCAAAATTCACTTTTTAGAGCTAAAATTAAAACCAGGTTTGAAATTCCGCAATGAAATGTTTGGCAAAGTGTCAGCTTGCCGATTTGCGCACACTTTTCGGTGAACGCCCCGCGTCGACTCTGCGTATGGTCCGTTGAGTGAAAGCCGTTAGGACAAAATATTTTACTCCTTCAACATGAAAATACTTTTTTGTTGGATACGTACATAAAAATGGTATTGAAAACCTGAAAAAAGAAAATGTGAATAATCAAATAAAATAAACCAATGAATGCCCTTGACCCTTTGAGGTAAGCTAAAACAGGAATTTTAGAATGCGCACGAGTCGAAACATCAGCACCAAGACATAAAACACGCTTTGTTCAAGAAATTAGAAAATATGGGAGTTGACTCTCAAATAGCCAAAAACTTCGTGACGAGCCTGGATCAACTGAACACAACCGGGGTAAGATTTTTTTTTATAAAAAATCAAACGACAAATGTTTTTAGCTGTTGGCAGTGAATATAGTGATTACCGAACTTGCGAGAAAAAAGAGTGTCAATGAGGTAGGTATTTCAAGTTATTTATGTGAGTTTTTTTCTAGGAAAATTGTTCGTTCCAAGTAGCAGTAAACGCCGGCAAGGTAAGTGCCCAAACTTAAACTAAGAAAAACCAAAAAAAACCGCAGGAAAAAAAATTACATAAAAAACTAATGTAATAAATTTTTCAGAATCTAATAGAGAAAAAGGATATTGCTGCTAACCTCTTTGGAAATAGCATCCCGTCCCCCAATACAAAAGATGACAGTTTGAAGAAAGAAAAACCTGTAGAAGAAGAGGAAGAAGAAGAAGAAGAAAAAGAAGAGGACGAAGAAGGTAAAAAGAATTTCTGAAATTGCGCCAAATTTATATTTACAGCTGCAAACAAGTTGACTACCGACCTTGGGAGTGTTTAAGACCTCTTCACGCAATAAACGATTCATGTTCTAACTTTTTACTTTGTTTTTTATTGCGTTTTCTGCAACTGGCATTAATTAATCTTTGTATTTTTTTCTCTTTTCGAGAAATTTTGCATTTGTTCAAGTAGAAAATCGGTCTTGAATTAATAGATGACTGTGTCGTTTCAAAGCACTAATCGAGCTACTGCGTTAAATCTTTAGGAAATCCGATCTTTCTAGTGCCCAGCCTCTCCACCGTTGCTTATGTTCAGTGTTTGCGACCTCGGTCCGAAAACTGAACATTTTAGACTTAGGCCTATTTGCCTCGTGTCAGATGATATGTCACGCGGTATAGGCTGCAGTTTCTAGAAGAGATTCACGGAATTCTTACTTATGGGATCCATATTTAGATTAGAGACTGAACGAAGTAAATAACACTATTCTTGAGCACCAATATTCATGTACACAAGATAAACCAACATTCATAAAGATTGGAAAAAAAACCCAGCAGGGACAGCGAGGCGTCTGATAAAGGACGACGGCGGAGTTAAACAGGAACGGAATCATGCAGCTGTACGGACGAGCACCAAGTGAATCTTCAGGATCGTTGGTAAACCAATGGAACCACATGTATTTCCAAATCCTGAAATTACACAGATTGGCTGGTTAGGAAACCGTATCGCACGTTGCCAACTATCAAAACTACCTAGATAGTTTGTTAACCCCAGCAACAGCGTCTCACAGAAAGGAAGTGGATTCTGGCCCCTAACAGGAATAATAAGCATAAACTTAGCTGATAACATGTGAATTCGAGATGAACCAGGTAAAAATGCATCCTGAGACAAGACAGACGTAGGTACTGAAATCCACAAATCAACCTTAAATACTGAACCTAATTGACGTGACCGTCACGCAAACGGGCGCACAATGAACCAGACTCCGCCGGCAGCGGTCTAATCCCAAAATGCCCGCAAATTCTTTGGAAGGAACGCGCCTACGGTAGCAATGGAGCGCGTTTTTTGTTATGAGCCTATAAGGGAACGAACGACCGTTTACCTAGGCACCGCAACGCTTTTTTCAAACTGATTTTAATTGAAAGAAAGTTACACCACCAAATTGCTTATGTTCTAACTAAGAAATCTTTTTTTGAAAAATGAAATTCGGTTGACTTTGAGCCGAGTAATTCAAGTTTGAAGGTCGCCCTCGGGGCGGCATTTTCCGACCTGGCTGCCTCTGCAGCCGGGAGGCCACGCCCACTTCAGGCGACTGTCACGAGCAGCCAACCCTGCATTTTCGGTTGATTTCGCATCGTTTTTGCATAAACACGGGTCAGAATAGCAAGAAATCGACAAAATAACAGTCAGGTGTCTATAATTCTATAAATAATTATAATTAGCAGGCCATAAACTCCTTTTTAAGCTATCAGGGGCTCAAAAACGATGTATCTGAACGTATTTTCATAGATTTTCGTCGTTGGTCGTCAGAAAATCATTTTTAATTTTTTATTGTTTTTATTTATAGAGGAACCATAAGCAAACTTAAGAAAATTGAGCTTTTCCGCCCAAAAATTCAAAATTTTGAGTTTTTGGAAGCCTGCCAATTGTGATTGGGGCGCGCGCTTGCTGCCCATTTCAGAGTAAAAATAGCAAAATGTTGACTTTTAACGATGAATTGTAGAAAATTGGCAGCTAGAATTTTGAGAAAATCGTTTTTAAAATTTGAGGAATAGTAAAATACATTTATTCCATTAAAAATCTCGAGCGGCATTGGCCTGTATATTAAATGCGAGGTACTTTTGTGTTTAGGCGAGTTGTAGTACCATCTTCGAAGCCATCGTGTATGGCTATTTCTGGACAAATCATTAACATTATAATATTAAAAATGACCGCAAAGACATGAAATTTCAAAATCTAATTTGAAAAAGTAAGGTTGTCGCTGAAAAAATTGAGATAATTTTCATTTTCTGACTAGCTTACTTTGAACCCTTCTAGAAAAAGTTTGGCAGCTCGAAATTTAGGTTTTAACACGGCAAAAGGAAGGAAACAACTTCAAGTTTACGATTTTATAAAAACATTGAGCGGCATTTGCCTTTAAATCGGTTTGTGGGACCCAAAAACCACTTTTTGGCACGTTTAAGCAACTTTTCAATATCTGTCACACAATTTCGGTTTTTGCGTCGTTAACCAGCCGATAGAGAATCCAATTTGCTGTCGTTTTCTTTTTTATTAAATCGGAAAAAGTTTATTTTGAAGGATTTTAGAAGGGGGTGCCCAGAATTTGCCTCCCCTTTTTCAGCAAAAAGGGGCGGGGCTGCGGTGCCTACGTTTACCCAAGAAATACGAGATAATAGCGTATCGACGAAGATGCCCTTTGAGGGCTATAGACCATCTCCTACGACAAATTGTCTGAATTGGCTTTTTTGCAGGTACATATTTCAATTGTGAAGTCTCTCTCATTTATCATTTCATGTTGCTCTCTCTTATGTCTCTAAGTCTCAAAGCCAAAAATAGATTTCATAGCCTCTGATTCACCATTGTACTATTCGTTTTCGAACGCATTTCGACTGCACCTGACCATCTTATCTCTTTCCGGCACATGTTCAGTCCCATGTTACGTGACCAAATCCACTCTTATCACCGCTCACGGTGTTCTTTATAAGGTATACGAACAATTTCAAAACAGCTCGCCGACTACTGCCCCTAAAATGGTCTTCGCTACTGGAACAACCGTCGTTCCCTTCTCTTTGAAGGCGTTGAAGTCTTCAAGTGTCACTGTCATCAAAAGTGGATCCGTTTCTTCTACGACATCTAGTTCAAGTCAATCTTCAACAACGGTTAGGCCAACAAGGCAACACAAACTTCAGGTAGGACAAACTTCTGAAAACAACTTGACGGATTTTTTCAGCGTGGGTCTTGACACCAAGCGCCTGTACCTATCTGCCTAGATCTGCTAAACCTGTCTACCCACTAAAATGTACAAATAACATAATTGTTTCATTGTGAATAAACGTTATACAATTAATGTGTATTCACAATTTTTTTTTCAAAATTTCATCCTCGAGGATAGGGGGTGTAGAACCTGTTCGGACGAATATTTGTCTTTCTGGGAATATAAGGAGCAGGTGTGGTGAAGCGTAAATTGGGCCTTATGGCTTCGCGAGGATGGAATTGTATAAACAGTACTACTGTTAAAAAGACGATAAGAAGAATGAAGGCGATCGGAGTTAAGAAGCAGAACCTCGAAGAATTAGGCATTTCTGGAAAAAAATATTGTTAAGTATGCTTGGTGCCTTTAGCAATTTGTTTTATTTGATTATTCATATGTTATTATTTTCCATAACCATTTTTATGTAAGTATTTGACAAAAAAGTATTTTAATTTTGAATAAGGGGAATATTTTGTCCCAACGGCTTTCAGCCAACGGGCCATACGCAGAGCCGACGCGCGGTGTTTACAGAAAAGTGTGCGCAAATCGGCAAGCTGGCACTTTGCCAAAATGTTCTTTGCGGAATTTCAAATCGGTTTTAATTTAAGCTCTAAAAGGTGTATTTTAATTGTTTTTCACTTTTTACACTATTTAAAATTATCACGCGCTAAAAACTGCCGTAAAATATATGAAAATGGATAAAAGAAATACAGCTGTTAGCCGAGTATGCTGTAGAAAAAGGGTCTCAGCGGCATTTCTCGGTCGGTCTGGGTCTCTCAGCGAGAGGTTCGCTCCTCGTACCCAAATCGTTTTTTTAAGCAAATCTCTCTCTCTCTCTCTCTATCTCTCTCTCTTTCTATCTCTCTCTCTCTCTAAAAACCTACCATTTTCTTCAGGAAGCGATGGAAGCGGCTGAAGAACAACTTGTCCATTTCCATGCTTCTCTTCTTTTGCAGGAATTTTACTGTTTTGGCTATCAGGCAGCTCCTTAGCCGAGCTACTGGTACCAGAAAGTTGAACCATGGTGGTTCCACCTGTTTACATCTCCAAATATATATACAGGGTTTCCTTGTTTTGAGTTTACTTTACCTCTAGGTCATGTTTATTTGTTGGTTCTCTTATCAACTGTATTATTTGTAAATCATTAAACACCGCCCGCGTTGAAGCAGCCCATTAAAAAACCATCGGATTTCAAAATTATTGCAATGCGAATTCTCATTTAGATAGATCCTCAAAAAAGGATAATAAATTGCAGAAAGGAAAAAAACAGTTTCCGCTTTTCCCAATAATTGGAGATTTTTGAGAATATTGGCAAAAGCCCAAAATCGGGGACTTATTTTCACCGAAACTATTTCTTTTTGAGTAAAATTCGAGTTTTGCCTAATTGAAAATGTTTCTAAAAAATGTTATTCAAAAAATTGAACTGTTTAATTGTGGCTAAATTAACGAAAATTGGAGCCAAATTGGGGCTTTAATTTTTCGATTGGAATGCCAGTTTTGCCTAATTACAAATCTTAGTGGAAAATAAATCAACAAATTGAGTATTTTAATTGTACAAAATCTTTTTTTTAAATTTTGAAAATCTACCGTATCCCGACCACCTACAGTAGCTAGGACCTCGAAAATACAGCAACCCACCACGAAAATGAGCATGTCACAAAATTTCAGAAACTCTTTAAGAAAAGGTCATATGAAAGTGATACACGAGTTACTTTAGTCATATTTTGGTCAAAATTAGGCCACGCCCATTTTGTAAAACCGCTATTTAGATGCTAAAATGAGGAAATCAAATATCAACATCAGAATTATCCCTGGAAATTCCAAGAATCATAAAAGTTTGAAATACGCTATAGCGCCTAATTAACCTAATTAGCATTCCAAACTGGCATATTCGAAATTACCGCGCATTTGCTATAACCCGCGGGCATTTAGATCTGCCTCGCTTTTTCAAAGCGCTTTTAACGTCAGTCTAAACAGAAATTTCCCGTTCTTACACCTAAGTTTTGAAACCGTTCTATTTATTTCCCGTACTTAAAAAAATGTACTTTTTTAAAAATGCACTTTGTGCTTTTCAGATCAAAAACTCAAAATGAACGCTGCATGTGACTTCATCAAGGACAACTTCATATTTTCTTCTATACCCCTCTACATGATGGATAAAGTCATGGAAAAGGTAATTAAACTAATTAAGAAGTCAAATTGCAACTTTAATTTTAGTTTTCATTCCGACAGTTTGCCAGATTCGAGGCAACCTGCCAATTGGCCCAGAATCTTTCGCTCAAGAAACACAAATTCGCTTTTCCCGTGGAAGTGGAGAAACTTACCATTTCGGTGAGTTATTGTTTTATTTGGTTTATTGATTAGTGATTTTACATGATTAAATACATATTTATTTTCTTTCAGAGTAGATTTGTCTATATTATCGATGAAATAAGGCACATCCGCCTGTCGTTTGAGGAGTGCTCCGATCCTAGGATGAGGTTCTCAACGGTTGAAGTTGTCGTCCATGTAAGTTTTTAAATACTTAATTGTACTTTTCAGTCACACGCACTCACACACTCACACAACCAAGGAAACCATTTTTTTATGAGAGCATTATTGCTGCCAATTTCCGGCCACAAAATGACAAAACACAACTGAAATAGACACCGGAAGGATTTTCTTGAGAATCAAGTTTCTACTCTGATCCTTATTAATGATTCAAAGTTGTGAGATTAATCCTAGCTGAAGCTTATTTGTTTGCCATGTTGAAGGAACTTTACCTAAGCCGCAGTTGAAAGAGCACCGCAGCTTAATTTATCCCGCGGCTGGATTCTTCCAATCTCTGATTTTACAAATCTCAGCTGCCAAACATCTGTTTTTAAAATTGAATTTTTGTTGTTTTGCTTTAATGGTTGTAACTTTGATTCTTATACATACTTCAATCATTTATTCAAACCTTGAATTCAATTTTCAGGTTTAAATGGCAATTTTATCTAACGATAGCGAGGAGAAAATTGCAGCTGCTGTCATGTTCTTTGTAAGTTTATGTTTTGAGAGAGAGAGAGGGAGAGAGAGAGAGAGACAGACAGACAGACAGAGAGAGACAGAGAGGCAGAGAGGCATAGAGACATATAGACAGAGAAAAAACAGAGACATAGACAGAGACAGAGACAGAGAGACAGAGAGACAGAGAGACAGAGAGACAGAGAGACAGAGAGACAGAGAGACAGAGAGATAGAGAGACAGAGACACAGAGAGATAGAGAGACAGAGACACAGAGAGACAGACAAAGATTCAGAGAGACAAAGAGACAGAGAGACAAAGATACAGAGAGACAAAGAGACAAAGAGACAGAGAGACAGACAAAGATTCAGAGAGACAAAGAGACAGAGAGACAGAGAGAGGCAGAGAGACAAAGATACAGAGAGATAGAGACATTTTCCAGATCAGCATAATCGGTCTCTTCGCAAACTTTGCTGTAACCGTCTTTACCCACACCCTTTCCACAATGAATAACTCCTTCGGCCGTCTTATTTCAAGCCAAGCCTGTGGGGAATTCCTCATCTGTGCCGTTTTCACCTTCTACGTTACCCCAATGCTATTTTTGTAAGGTTACTGTAGATTTAGTCTTTAAAGATCTATTTAGCGACATAAAATTCATGAAAGACAATGCCAGAGTCCCTGGATCGCTGGGATTCCTCTGCTACGACATCTGTATTTGGTCCCATTTATGCATCTCGATGAATCGATTGGCTGCAATTTGTTTTCCACTGAAATATCAGAAAATATTCAGCAATCGAGTAACCCTTCTTTTGGCTATTTTATCATGGCTCATTCCCATCGGGACAACGATTTTCATGTTCTGTTTATTCAAAAAGTTCGATTGCGATTTCTACTTTTATATATTGGGCATTTATCTTTACACAATCAGAGGTACTCGCTTTACAAAATTATGAAGTTTTTTTAAAGGTCTGTGCCTTCATTTCGTGGAATATCGATTTTTGCAAAGACATTGTTATATTGATTGTGATTGGGACTGCCGATGCTACGACGATAATTCAAGTGCGGAGGACGAGGAAGGTAAATTTTCATCTATAAAAACAATGTTAATTATAATTTTCGCTCATAACCCTCGTTGCGTATTCGTTTTGAGAACTCTTTTCTAATCTTAGTACGCAAGAGTGCGTGCGACAGAAAACGTTTTATATGCGAACCACTTATATTTATTCAAGCGGAATGTAATAAAGCGACATCGTTTAAAAAGAATCCAACAAAAATGGGCATTTTAAGCCGGATAAGCTCAAGAACTTCCAGTACGCAATTTTACGTCAGTTCGAAAACTTGTCCACCGAAGTACTACAAGAGAGACATTAAAAAGTTCGTAACCTTTTCATTGTAAAACAATAAAGTAAAACTATTATTTTTTTAAAATTTGAAACCGAATGAGATTTTCAGCATGCAGCTGCGTCGTCCCGAGCACTGAGAGAACGCCGAAAAATCGAAATCAACTTTTTCAGACAGGTGCGTGCGTGTGTGCGTGCGTGTGCGTGCGTGCATTGGTAATAAAACATCAGGTAATCTTTGCAGGCAGTTCTCCAATCCCTTATTTTCGTTATTGAACTTCTAACATATTTCATTTTCGCCTGGAAGTTCGAAAACCGCTTTATTGTTTGGTCCCTAACAACTGTATCTTGGCTGTTAGTTCATTCTGTGGACGGGTAACATTTTCAAAACAAACTTTTGAATTCAAAGATTCTTTCAGTATAATCACAATTATGTTCAACCGAGAGTTCCGCCAATTAGTATTTTCAAAGTTCTGCAAAAAGCTATCACAAACTGTTTTTCGTTCGCACAGTACAACCGTTTCATAAAGTGTTTCATTATTTGTATTAATGAAAATTACGCTTATCTCTCTGAGACCAAAATATAACCGATCACATTACCACAATGTTTGAATAGAGGGATAACACAAATAACATTTATTTTTAAAAAAATTTCCTTAGCTTCCTAATCCTAAAAGAATGCATTGAATACGCGGGTTTTCAGCGCGAATCGTGGCGGGACTATTTATCCAAACGCTGGAAACTGGGTGGGGTTTGGAAAAACCCAATTTCTATTTTTGAAGCCGCCCGTAGTTTGGAAAGGCCAAGGTCACGACTCTAGTTTATGGGTTCTGAATTTAGAAATTTACCCGATTAGGTTTAATGAGTTCAAACGTTTACGCCTTACATTTTTCGGGTGAATTTCCGGCTTCACCGAAAATTGCCTCAGAAATTTCATTGTATTATCTATCATTTTAAGCCAAAAATCCACCGAAAAGGTACAAATTGCAATATAAAAAAATCGATAAATTAGAGTGCCGCCCGACGTTTAACAGGAGACGGCGCTTATCTATAGAGAGAGAGAGAGTTTCCAGTGAGAGAGAGAGAGTTTCACGGGCCGCCAAGGTGCAATAGTGCTCTTGTTTTGTCTTGCGATCCATTCTGTCACATGTGTATGCCATGTATATTCGGGTCAAATGTATTTTTTGTTGTCAAATAAATATTAGTAATGAAGATGTATTACTAGTTACGGGAAAGCATTGAGGGAGGGAAAGAAGCCCAGAGCCGGTTAACCCGAAGTGACGGTATTCGCGCCCCATGGTCAATTGCGGAGGTCCGTCGGAGTCTCCGCGGACAAAAGGGCGGCGTCGGATTTTCCTCCGCAGAACTCCGGCACGACGAAAGGGTGACACCTGCCAGATTGCCCCGCGGAGATCGTTACCGACCTCCGCGGAGGTCCCCTCGAGATTTGCTGAGTATATAGCTCGCCGGAGTGGGCGCTTTCAATGTGTCCGGTGTTTAACAAAGTCTGTGGAAAATTATGTGCACCTTTGCATGCCGTTCTCCGCATGCTTGTTTGCAACGTGCGCACAGAATTTTCATCATCAATAATTTGAATTTTGGCCCTTTTGTACTGTAACGGCTCGGGACCAAACGCCTTCGCTACGAGACCCGCCTTCTCAGAAGCACAAATTTTTTCCGACTCTAGTTCTCCGCCATCTTTAGACGAAAATTATCTTTGAAAACATGAAAAAATAGCTAATAAATTGAGTTTCCGGAGGCAAATTTCCTGAACAACACAAAAGTTACTCCGGTGAGATATGAAGTTTTATGTGTATTTCTTTTTATAGGATGAATTTTGAAAATCCAAAAAATTGCCTCCGAAAGTTCAATATATCAGCTATTGCCTCGACTTTAAAACACAGAAAAATATGCCACGGCGGGACCAGTGGTATAAGCAGCGGTAGTGACCGTGGACCTGGCACTTGGGTTTTTGAATTTCAGTGTTTTATTCAAAGGAATTACCGTAACCAGTACGGATTTCTTGGACGAGTGCCAGGTCCACCCTCACTTCCGCGAGATCCCACCGTGATGCACTATGCGCAAATCGCTAGAGTCGGAAACTTTCAATTGCTGTCCGATGTTTAGCAGCCGGTCATTTTCAAAGCGCCCACGGTTTCCATTGGGCGGCGAGTTGTTTTATCTTCTATGCTCTATTTGTTTCATCATTTTCTTCTCTTTTTTTGCTAAATACATGATTTCAGTGCATGATCAAACACGTGGAAACGGGCGAAGTCGGCCACGTGGTGCCCAAGAAGCGAATAAAGCTCGAACTGCCCGACATTGAGCAGGTTTGTTTAATTATTGGGCTTTGTATTGCTTAGACGTAGCTGTTTTTACTTGTGGCTATCAGAAATTCACTTTTATTTGTGTTAATCTAATTTAAAGCCGCTGCAAGTAATACGAAGGCTGTTTTCTGAAATAATGGTTTGTTTTTCTTTCAGGGAGACGAGATTCAGAAGTCGCCGATGGAGGAGGTTGTGGAGAAGCTGCTGGCCGACCTGCAGCAGATCAAGAAGGAGTTCCTCGATTCGGTGGAATTGGCCCGAGATGCCACAGAAATGGAGACCACCCAGGTTAGATATCTTCTTTTACATCTTACGACCCAGCTATGGATACGTTAAACGACTGACTCCTGGCAAACGACAAGCGGGAAATGAAATTGGTTTCAATTTGTCGTGTAAAATTGATCCATTGATTGGCCTTTTTCAGGGACACATCGCCGCCTCCGATGTGTTTCTCCACTCCACCGCTCCTGCCACACCGGTGGCGCAGAGGATTCACCTGAGAAAGAGGCCCGGTGGCGACTCGTACGTCATGCACTCCCCGGAGGCCTCAGGAGAGGCAGAGGACCAGAAACTTGATGCACAGAAGGAGACTGGAGCCAGAGAGGTGGGATATATCACTCTATCAAACACGTTGAATCGGGAGAGTTGCACTGCGGTAATGGAGGAACACGGCGTGATTAAAGCCGTGAAAGGATATATTGGGTCCCGAAACGCGAGGTTCTCACGGGCCGGGCCATTTGGAAAATTTTGATTTATACAAAAATTAACATTTAATTGTTCATACCCGGGCCGACCGGACCGGGCCGTCCCGAAAAATCCCTCGGTCCGGCTGGGCCGGCCCGTCATTTGAGAACCCCGCCGACACGACGTTCCAAAATTTGAAGAAAAAAATTAACAGCACGAACTTGATAGTTTGAATATCGTTTCGGGACCCATTATGTACAGAATTCCCCTGACATCCTCTCAAGGACGTAGGTTACTGCCGCACTACATACTCAGATGAGAAGAATCTTGGTTGCCTTTTTCTTCTCCGAATGCATTCCGCATGGTCGTGATCAAATTCCTGGTATATGGGGATATATGCCCCAAAGTTTGTCTGTACAACCACCTCTTTCTTTCATTGGGAAGTTAGTACTATTAAATGTTAATTTGCATAATCACACCTTAAGGGGGGGGGGGTGCGTCAAATACGCGAGCGCTATTTGACGCACCTCCTCTTTCCTTATAGTTCATTTTACCCTAACTTCTGACACTGCGCGGCTGTTCTTCATTTTCTTCTGACAAAGTCTAGGGCGTGATTCGATTCGGGGTTCGTTTACTTTGGACCGTCCAGTCACGACCAGGGTTCGATCCCGGTCGGTGACATTCTTTTTTGCACAACTAATATTGACTCATATGCGTAACAAACAATATTAAGTTATTTAAAGCAGCTTAAAAAAATTTGCACCTATTTATACAAAATTTTATTTTATTTAATATTTGCCGTTTTCAGGAACCCGCCACTGCTCCGAATGGATTTCCTTCGTCACACGCTCCTGTCTCGGCGACTGCTCAGAAGATTCACCTGGGAAAGAGGCCGAGCGGCGAGTGGTACATAAAAGACTCCTCCGACGAGACTTCAGGCGAGCCTAGGGTTAAGAAAACCCTGCTGGAGGATCCGGATAGATTGAAGGTGGGAAATTTATCTTTTTTGATAAGCATAAAAATGATTGGTGCCGCAAGCTGTGGTTTTCAACCTGTTGTGAGTCAGTAGGTGCCATGCCGGTGTCAGTAGGAACCATTATGACGTCATCATACCGGGGTTCATGGTTGGCACCCATTCGAATATTCCTTAACACGTTACGGAGGGGGCTCAAAAAGTAGTGTTCCCCCAAAGGAAAGGGAGTTTAAAAACCAAGTATTCCCTATTTGGTACATTTTGGTCGGCCCGTTCGGTCCGTTTACTCTGGACCACCCAGTCAAATTGCCACCCACACGACCAGGGTTCGATCCCGGTCTGTGACATTTTTTTGTACAACTAATACTGACTTATATGTTAGTTACAAACATTATTAAGTTATTTAAAGCGGTTTAAAATATTGTTGTACCGATTTATTTAAAATTTAATTCTTCATAGCCGGGTCGAGCGGGGGCCGGGCCGAAAAATCCCTTTGCCCGGATCGTCATTCGAGAACCCCAGACGCACCCTCCTTTTGTTATTTTATTTAACCAAATAATCTGTTTAAAGGACTAATGTGTTATTTTCAGGTGGCGATAAAGGAACTCGGCAGGCAGAAGAAGAGATTGAAGGCGGCACTTCTGAAGATCCAGCCCATCGCCAGGGATATCCAGCCCAAGGATACAGTTCACACGGGAACGGAGAGTTCCGACACTGTCGAGGTTTTATTTATATTTGTTTTTTTGTTTAAATAAAGTGTTTAGGAGGAGCAGATTGTCTACGAAGGACCGAAGATCCTCCATCCGGGTGTGTCCACGCAGCTGCGCAAGATCCTCTCCATGGTTCGTACACCCTCAAAATCAATCGATAAGGGCCAAGTTAAATGGATTCTGGGTTTTCAAATGACGGTCAATCTCTGCGTTACAACGTGCCAAAGTTTTGATGTCGTTCATAGAGTTACGAGTGTTACATAGAATACTCAGGCAATATACGCAACGAAATTGCCCGTCCACTCGGACCACCCATTCAAACTGTCACCCACGCGACCAAGGTTCGATCCCGGTCGGGGCACTTTATTTTTGCTTAAAATTAGTTTAAATCTGTAATAGAAGTATATTGAAAGTGTTTTCGGGGTTTAAAAAAAAATTGACGTAAACTAAAATAACGATTTAAGGAAGTTTTAATTTGACAAGTTTACAAACCGGGCCGACACTTTTTTCGGCCCGGCCCGTTTTGACCAGGCTAGGCCCGCTTCGGCCCGCGGGCCGGCCCGTCATTAGAGAACTATTCTTTTGATGCGCCAAGGCGACTTCAGATCGCTGCCAAGGGATTTTTCGGGACAGCCCTGCCCGATCGGCCCCCGGGTATAATATATAAAATTTTATATTTCGTGTAAATCGGTACAATAATTTTTTAAACTGTTTTAATTTACTAAACAATGTTTGTTACTAACATGTACGTCAATATTAGTCGTACAAAAAAGAATGTCACCGATCGGAATCAAACCCTGGTCGTGTGGGTGGCAATCTGACTGGGTGGTCCAGGGTAAACGGGCCGACCAAAATTTTCCAAATGGTCCAGCTCGTGAGAGCCCCGAATCGATTCAGCAGAAAACCACTATGTTTTTTTCCCCATATTTTTTTCGAAAAGATGTCCAAATTAAAAAATTCGCCCTTCCGCCTGTTTGCTAATTCCTATCTTTTTTTCAGCTGGACCCCTCCTCCTTCGGCCAAATGATGCGCGTCAGCAAGAAAATGCGCGACGTTTGCCGTGGCGCGGGCGTCTGCGTCATCTACCCCGCCAAGTGCCTTGTGGAGAGCTCCGGCGGCCGCATCAACATCTCCCTCCTCCCGTTGACCTCAGGCCGCCGTGGCCGCCTTCTGAAGCCTCCCGGCCGCCACGCCGCCACCCAGCTGCGCCAGGCCTGTGTGAGCGGATACGCAAAGTTGCGCATCGACAGCGTCGATCTGGCACGTCGAATGGAGGACGGGCCGAAAGAGGTGACATTGTTTGTCTGTTGAATATAGGGAAATTTAGGGCAATCTTAAGTTGGACTGCCTGCGCGACTTTTTGGCGAAGATGGGAGTGGACCGCGTCGGAGTTGTGGACCCCTCGTCGTTACCCACGCTGCACGACCTGGAGATGTTCATACACGTATGTTTTTTTTAGTTGTCTGGTTGGTTTTGGCCGCTTTTTATGGCAATTTGGCAACTTTGACTGCTCGTAGCACCTTATTGCCGCTTTCACGTAGTATAGGCAGCCTCAGGCCGCTTATGGTATATTCAGGTAGCCTCAGGTCACTGGAAACGAGACTGTGGATCATGGCTGGACATTGAGCGTTTGGGGATTCAATTCGTAAGCCCCCCAAATGATGGTTCGGAGACAACGTAAGCCCCCGTAAATTTTTCGTTACCATTTTCAACCAAACGCCGAATTACGTAGGTACCGCAAGCACCTCACGTCCATCTCTGCTTATGTGTACGGTGAAAGTTTTCTGTAAATTTTTGTTTCTGCTTTTGAAAGCTGCCCAAGCCGCTCATGGGGGCCGCTGGTGGCTTCTGGCACCCTTAGGCCGCGTACAACATAATATATTGAGCTTTATTCATTTCATTTATTATTGACCCAGGGATTCTGCGTCCGCTTTTGAAGCGCCAATGTGACCTCGGGTCGCTTTTTTGGTGACCTATTAAGCCCCACCGTGACCTAGCGTATGGTCATCCGGAGATCGATGTCAACCTCAGGACGCTTTTGATGGAAATTCGGCAACTTTGGCCGCTCGTAGGCACCTTTACGCCGCGATCAAGTAGTGCAGGCAACCTCAGGCCGCTTATCTCAATGTCTTATCTTATCTCTTATCTCGGACCACCCATAGATCCTCATGCGGTCGCTAGCGGTGTCTGGCAGCCTTTGGCCGCGTAAACAACAGAATACATGGATCATGACATAATTGACCCAGGGATTGTTGATGGAATTTTTATATCGATTCTGCGACTGTTTTTGAAGCGCCAAGGTGACCTCCGGCCGCTTTTTGTGGGACCTATTCAGTCGCAGACTGTTTATGGCCATCTACAAATCGTCATGCTGCTTTTGAGCTATGAATGGCAACCTCAGGCCACTTTTGAAAGATTGCGAAGCCGTTTGATGCGCCCCGGCAGCCTTATGCCGCTTTTTGCGTAACTAAAGAACCCCAGACGCGTATGGTCGAATTATCACAAACTTAAGCCGCTTTTAACCAAATCCGGGCAATCTCAGGCCGTTTTCGACGGCCCTACGCCAGGCGAAAGTACTTAAATCGGCAGCCTCAAGCTTTTGATGAAATTCGGGCCGCTTTTCCAATCATTCGTATGATTTTTCAGGAGTTCCGCGTCCAGAAGCTCGTTGGAACGTGGAACGTCAGCCCTCTGCATCTCCTGAAGCCGGTGTACCAGCACGTGAGTTTTTTTCCTCGTCTGATCGAAAATGATTTCGTATTTTCAGCTGAAGAGCATCGAAATCGCCGTGTGCGAGCAGTGGAACCTGTACGACGGAATGGCCTGCGACTTTGTGATGGACAGCAGAGTGCCCTCGATAATGTGCAAACTCAACGGCAACGGCTGCAGCAGAATCGGCCTCCCTGCCGTTTACCTCACCACTCTGGTCAAGGTGAGGGCTTTTTTTACAGGACTAATTTGTGCTACTTTCCACTGTCCTTCGTTCTTTGCTCTCTCGCCCATTCGGGGTGACAAGCTGTACCCATTCATGAACAAATTACCAGTGGGTCCGTTTTGTGCGACCCCCACATTATATATGCGACGATTGGTCCCCAAGAAAGAAATGCGACTGGACGCGACCCCCGTAACCGGTGAATGGGTTCTCACGGGCCGGGCCATTCGGAAAATTCTGGTCGGCCCTTCAGCCCGTTTACACTGGACCACCCAGTCAGATTGCACGCAAACCACCAGGGTTCGATCCTGGTCGGTGAAATTCTTTTTTGTACAACTAATTTGACTAAAATGTTAGTAAAAAGCACAGTTAAGTTATTTAAAGCAGTTAAAAAAATATTGCACCGATTTATACAACATCTAAATTTTGATTTTCGGGCCGCTTTTTGCCGGCAAACTCACAATGAAGTCATTTTGAGCCCTACTGACACCCGGCTGGCATTAAATACGGTAGACCCCCCCACAAAGTTTAGAGTTTAACACTGAATTAAAATGGTGGGCGCACTAGATACGGTCCAAACGTTTAGCCCATGTCTCGATGACACTGAAATGGTATATATTTTGAAGCGGGGTTCTCAATGACGGCCGAGGGATTTTTTGGGACGGCCCGGGTATGAAAAGCAAATTGTTAAATTTGCTGTAAAACGATACAATAATTTTACTCTGCTTAAAATTACTTAATAATGTTTGTTACTAACATTTATGTCAATATTTTTTGTACAAAAAAGAATGTCACCGACCGGGATCGAACCCTGGTCGTGTGGGTGGCAATCTGACTGGGTGGTCCAGGGTAAACGGGCCGGGCCGATCAAAACATTGCGCTAGATATTTCATCACGATTCTCTAAATTATCGATTTTCAGGGCTGGCTATGTGGCGAGAAGGCCATCGAATCGATAAGCTTCGACTGCCTCTTCGATACTGACGAGTTCGACGAGTGTTTCTCCCGATTCTTCCCCTTCTGGGGTGATTTTCCTCCCAAGGCACCCAGAATTCACAGGGACCCGCGTGGCTCGGTGTACCTGCTCCGCCCCGACGGAGCCATCCTCCTCTGCCAGTTCTGGGACAATCGCCACTTTAGCGCCAACTTTGTCAAATTGGCTCAGGTATCTCCCGCCGTCTTTATTAAGACATACAGCGACGGACTGCCCGAGTAGGCCCAGATTTTTCGAGTATTAGTATTCCCCGGTAAATCCATTGTAATCATTCATCCGTAACTCAGAAGCCATTGAAGCCTAGAATTGTAGTTAGTAGCCCCAGATTTTCGAGTATTAATTTTCTCCGGTTAGATTGTTTCTTTATACCCATTTTAATTATTCACCCGTCACTCAGAAGCCTGCAATTCCTGTATATTAACCAATGCCATGTTTTTGGTATTTTCTTACCCACACTGAGGATTTTTTTTGTAATTAGTGCATCTTACCACTTTGTAGAGATTGTTGTAATAAATATTCGCAGAGGTCTTAACTCGTAGAAATTTCGTGGGGCGTAGATATGCACATCTAAGGAATTTAAAGTCAACAATTCTACGTAACCACACAGGAACAAGCCACCTGGTGGGGCACTTTTACGCGACAGCCACGTACGTAATCTCACGTAACGTATTTTCACGTAACGTAAATTCACGTAACGTAAATTCACGTAACGTAATTTCACGTAACGTAATTTCACGTAGCGTAATTTCACGTAACGTAATTTCACGTAACGTAATTTCACGTAACGTAATTTCACGTAACGTAATTTCACGTAACGTAATTTCACGTAACGTAATCTCACGTAACGTAATTTCGCGTAACGTAATTTCACGTAACGTAATTTCGCGTAACGTAATTTCACGTAACGTAATTTCACGCAACGTAATTTCACGTAATGTAATTTCACGTAACGTAATTTCGCGTAACGTAATTTCACGTAACGTAATTTCGCGTAACGTAATTTCGCGTAACGTAATTTCACGTAACGTAATTTCACGTAATGTAATTTCACGTAACGTAATTTCGCGTAACGTAATTTCACGTAACGTAATTTCGCGTAACGTAATTTCACGTAACGTAATTTCACGTAACGTAATTTCACGTAATGTAATTTCACGTAACGTAATTTCGCGTAACGTAATTTCGCGTAACGTAATTTCACGTAACTTAATTTCACGTAACGTAATTTCACGTAACGTAATTTCACGTAACGTAATTTCACGTAACGTAATTTCACGTAACGTAATTTCACGTAACGTAATTTCACGTAACGTAATCTCACGTAACGTAATTTCACGTAACTTAATTTCACGTAACGTAATTTCACGTAACGTAATTTCACGTAACGTAATTTCACGTAACGTAATTTCACGTAACGTAATTTCACGTAACGTAATTTCGCGTAAATGCAGTTATTGTTTCACTATATTATGATTTACAAGAAAATGATAACAGACGGCAGCTTTGCCTTCCTCACCCTCTCCCTCTCTTTCACTTATTGAACTATGGCTAAAAAATTTTTTAGGATCGAATTAACAAATTTGTCTTGTGTAATTCATCCTGCTAGCGAAGCTCCAGAACTAACGTTTTTGGCAGAAGTTCTTTTTGAAGACGTTTTCAGATACTTTAGTTTCTCCAAGACGAATTTATGTCGCCTGAAAATGTGCTTTGGAAGGGGGAAGGACAAATAATGAAAACGTGGGAGGGAGGGGGAAGATACAGAAAAAAGATAGAGATTGGGATACAGAATAAAATAGAAATGCAAACAGGAGAGAGAGAGTAGCGGAAAGACAGAGAGAGAGAGAGAGAGAGAGAGAGAGAGAGAGAGGGAGAGAGAAGGTTACTTAGGGTTAAAACGAGTCAAA
This sequence comes from Oscheius myriophilus, assembly GCA_964057215.1. Taxonomy (NCBI): domain Eukaryota; kingdom Metazoa; phylum Nematoda; class Chromadorea; order Rhabditida; family Rhabditidae; genus Oscheius; species Oscheius myriophilus. The sequence goes on along the minus strand of OZ059902.1, from coordinate 4,778,977 downwards.
ACTATCAAAACTTTCCTTCGAATGCGGGACACCGCCTAATTATCTAGAGATTCGTGGATATGATAATCTCTCGCACAAGATTATATCTCATCTCAAGGGATAGATAATCGATTGATAATTTCTCGTTCGTTTGATAAGCGTCGACAGGAAAACAGTAGCGCACAGTGAATAGGATCAAAAAATGGCGCAAGACGAAAACGAGAAGACTACGCGTTCTCCCCAATCTCTCTCTCTTTCTCTTTCTCTCTCTCTCTCTCTCTCTCTCTCTCTCTCTCTGCTAATACAGTATCGAATCGAATTGAGAGAGAGAAATAAAATTGAACTCTGCAAACTCTCTCTGTCTTCCCCCTCACTTCTCGCTTACTGCCTCACTCAATTTTTCAAGTCCTTTCAGTTCTTCAACATACAGAACATACACTTAATCTGTTTGAAATTTATTCCAGTTACCGACGTGTCTCGGGATTCATTGCGTCCCAATTCCAGGAGCTGTCGTTAGTAAACTGCATGGCCCTGGCGAAAAATTGTGACCCGTCCTCCCTCTCTTTCTTCGTCATCTGAAGTTTACTGGTTCCCTTCAATGTATCTCCTTTCCCCTCTGTCTCTCTCTGTCTCTCTCTCTGTCTCTATCTCTCTCTACCTTCTTAGTCAGCGAGTAAGAAGCCTCCGTGCGTATCTCGGTCTTTTCGCAGTCTCCTCCAGTTGTGGGTTTACATCTGTATAGTTTTCGCTCCACAGGCTCAAATTCTCTCACTTGTACTCAGTTTCTTCATCACATTTTCCGCAACAACCACACTTCATCCCGAGACATGATTCTTCAGGGGAGCACACAGGTAGGGTTGTTCCCTAAAGCACTCATTCGAAGAGAGAGAGAGAGAGAGAGAGAGAGAGAGAGAGAGAGAGAGAGAGAGAGAGAGAGAGATAACCCCACCTTTTTGTCAGTTGGTGCCGACAGAACACCGGCCGTAATACCAATGATTAAAAGTATAGAGTGCATCGTGTTTTTGCGAGCAAGACTCCTCAGAGATTGTTGCGATATGGGCCAGGTGACGCTGAGGAAGGGGCCTGTCAGCTGGTGCCAGCTGTTCAACTTAAATCGCTGAGGCGTTCCCTTACTTATTACGTCACCGCATGGTTCTCACGTGACGAAGAGAAAAAAACTTGGCAAAAGTTCAAGGATTGATTTTCCATGGCGAACGACCTAAACCCCCGAAAACACTTTTAAAATACTTCTTTTACACATTTAAACTATTTCTAATTTACAAATATAAAGTTTCCCGACCGGGATTGAACCATGGTCGCGGGGGTGAGAGCCAAGCATGGCGAAATTTGGGGCCGGCGCGGGCCGAGAACATTTGAAAACCGGGCCGGCCAGAAAATTTTTGTTTCGTTTTCTTTGATTTTTACATTGAAAAAAGGCATAAATTTTCGGTTGAGTCCGGCCGGCACGGGCCAGGCCGGGCCGTGAAAAATTCTGGAGCGGGCCGGCCCGTTGCAATGCTTGGTGACAGTTTGACTAGGCGGGCCGGGCCGAGGATTTTAGGCCGGGCCGAGGATTTTATTCAAGTCGGCCCGGCCTGTGAGAACTACGCAGCGTAAAATTTTTCCAAATCTCGGAATTCATTATTTCTGATGCAACAATAACAAAAACCAATGATTGTCAAAAATCTACTCGGCCACTGCGTTGAACATCTTGATGGCGTTCTGGCAGATGAGGTCCCAGTTGAAAGAGGAGGTCTTCTGACCCAAGGGGAGGGCTGTTCCAACCAGATGAGTGGTTCCCTCGCGGAAGAGGGCCTGGAAAGAGGTGGAATATGAGAGAGAGAGAGAGAGAGAGAGAGAGAGAGAGAGAGAGAGAGAGAGAGAGAGAGAGAGACCAACCGTGAGAAGTTTGAACTGGGCAATTTGGCGGGGAGAGGCGATGGTAGGTCCGTCGACGAGGCACACGTAGTCGTCCAACCGGCACAGGTTTACACTAAAAAAAGTTGTTTCGAACATTATGAAGCGGAAAATGACACAATCGGGCCGGCCCGGAATCAGAGATTGAAAACTCAACCTCCTATCGAATCCGTACTGCTGAGCCACGCTCTCCGGCACGACGAGGTGGTCGAAAACGGCGTCGGAGGCGATGACCTCGTGGGAGAGCTTGTCCAACTGCTTCACGTCATCGACGGAGAGGGATTCCGGCAAGGTGGCGGAGAAGAAGGCATCACTGACTAAAAAGGGGGTAGTTTAACTTGATATCCACGTTGACATATATAGTCTTCGCCAATTTTACTTCTTGGCCGATTCGCAAATGTAACCCTGACGCGGTATTGCAAACGTATACAAAAACACAAGATTTTCGTACGCAAATTCGCGTCTGGTGTCAATTTTCGTATGCAAATTCGCGTCTGGTGTCATTTGCACAGAGCTAAGAGCGAAATTGGGCGAAGTAGCATTGGCGACGACTATAGCTGTCGCTAGACGGAAAAAATGCTAATGCACGGTGGGGATTCAAATATGCTCTGAGGCCCCCGGCTAAAGGGTCGGGTACCGTAGACTTCATGAGCATCTAAGGCGCTTCGGGACTCGCGCAAAGGCGCCTTTAAGAAAAAGTTTGTCTGTCGTGATTTAGACTCTTTATTGATTGGGGATTTTGGCAGCTCTGCAACGGAAAAACAGTCCTTTAACCAGGATCACTTTCATCGCCTCCAGTCCCCCCCGTGAATGGAACGCCAAAAGTAGACCGATCTTCGATTGCTTTTCACAAAAACAGCGCTAGACTGAAACGTTATCTTTAGAATTAGTATGATTCCAACTCGGCGAGAGCTATGTAGCGGTTAGGAAGCAGGCAAGGATTCCCTAAACCCAGTGAGCACCCCTTTTGTAATAAATTCCGTGCTTCGTGGGCTGTATACCGTATTTCGTGCCAGCCGGGTGTCAAAAGGACCCAAAATGACGTAAATATGCCAGTTGACGCAGCCTCCTTTGCCATAAAACTTTGAACTTGCAAGACATGGCCCATTACAGTTAGGGACTCATTTTGGATAAACAAACGCCAATTCTGAGACTAGTAAATGCCAGTAGAGCCCAAAACACTGATAAGCATGGAAACAGAAACTCTGATGGGGTTTCAAAGAGAAGAAACGATTGTAGACAAGACTAACATTTGCCGAGAGACGGAAGGACGGCCTGAGAAGACAGGGCTCGAGAGGCGACGGCGGCTGTCAGGACGGAGGCCGATCGCCAGAAAGCCTGAAATTCTAAGAAATTAGCTTTTTTCTACAATGACATGATGTGAAAAAGTTGCATTATCTATTTTCAAATGGTACAAATCACGAGTAAGAACGAGTGACAGCCGGCTGGTCCCAACACGAACAACCCACTTGACATGCAGCAAGATTTCGCATTAAATTTGACTTCACGATAACTGTCAGGCTAATCGCGTCGGGACCACGCTAAGTACACTCAATTGGGGTACATTAAATTTCACGACCCCCACCCCATTAAAGGATGCGACCCCAAGTGATCTTCCAAAAAGACGACCCCATGCTTCAGCAAATCCTTTTCTCCTTATCAAGAAGACAACCCCATCTTTTTAAGATTGCGACCCCCAGTGTTAAGTTACGCTAATTGAACGTTAGCTCACGTGTCTGGTGTTAACCCCTGGGTCATTTTCACTCAATCTCGGCTGGGATGCGGTCACCTATCTAATTTTGCGCAGTTGAGTTACTTCCACCACAATCGTATTTTAGATTTAACTCTGAATTACCATTTTGTCATCAATTGTGGTGTTCGCATGTTCTTGAGTCTTGGTGTGGCTATTCTTGAACTTATTGAAATTAGGGAGCAGAAAAGTGGAAGTATACGAAGTGCCAGTACAAACGGTCGGTTCCTTTTCACACAAATAGTCATACTGCGCTAGCCGTCACCAAACTACGATCAACCTAGCTAAAACGCCTTTTCGTGTGAGCATATCGAATCGTTATGCACTGTTCAATAAGAGGTCGTTTACTTGACATAGGGTCTCAAAATTGAACCATGGGGGTCGCCTCCTTTAACCGCTATCTAGTGGTACCCATCTAGTGACGGTTCTAGCGACCCCCCATGGTTCAATTTTGCGACCCTATGATTAAAAAGTAAACGACCCCCACTTGGGGTCGTCTTCTTAAAAAAATCTTTTGGGGTCCTTTAATTTAATGCCTGGGGTCCCATACTTTAATAGGTCCGGGGTCCCAAGTAGACGACCCCGCCAAATTAAAACTGGGGTAGTATAGTTTAGTCTGATTCAAAAAGACGACCCCAAAATTTCCTGCCAGGGAGACGACCCCACCAATTCTTATATAGGTATGGGGTCCCCTTCTTGGCACTGGGGTCGTCTAGTTGGGTGGGGTCGTCTTCTTGAATTTTCCCCTCAATTGAAATGCGCAAGTGACAGGTAAAAGAGACATCCCGCCAGTCGCACGCGACACGCGCCGCGCGTGAGACGCCGACGAAATAGCACGCTATCAAGCAAGACGCAGAACCGGCGCCCGTCTAACGCCGGGCGCGCCCTCCTGTCCTCACACGCTCTCTCGCGTGTCTGCGCTCTCCTTTGATTATATGCTAATTCGCTGATCTTCAGCGGACGCAGCCAATTGCGCTCGACTTGCGCTATGCACTTGCCGTGGGACCAGCCGCGAGCGGTCGCGTCACGTGCTAAGACGTCCTCATCCCAGCTTACTTGTGCTTTAACTCACAGCGTTTCCAACAGATAGTTGCAACAATAACAGCGAAATTATGGAACACGTAAGAAGCAAATGGCAGATCGGAGAAGTTTAAAGGACTGTGAACGTCTCAAAATCTCGAAAACTAACCTGATTGACAGCGACGGCGTCTTCCTCTTTCGCCGGAGCAAAATCCAAAAATGCCAGGGTGCAGGGCTGCGTGAGTCGGGCCTGCGGACTAAGGATCTCCGTTCCGCCGGACTCGTACAAGGCCCTCGCCAGAGCGCAGGAATTCACAACGTGTCGGGAGACGTCTAGAAAAATCTAGTTTGCTGTTTTTTGCGGAAAATGTAAAAGATTCCTCAAACATCATTAGAAAATCCCGAAAATTCTAATTTCTCACGTTTGGCGCAGGTAAGGGGAGTGGAGATGTGGCGATTGACGACGAATTGGCCGGCCCGGCCGGTCTTGACGAGGATTTTGTCCACAGAGCGGCCTGATCTATGCAGATTCTCTCGGATGTCGTTGAACAACCCCACGGAGAGGGGTTCTCCTGAAAATGGCAAAAATTCCACGCAAAAGTGGGTAAAATACGGTGAGAACGCTAAAATCACCATTGTTGATCACGGAAAGTTAAATATGTTTGTTCAAGCATGGTAAAAACAAGTTTTATGTTTGTAAAATAATAAAACTACAGGAGTAGCTGAAGAAATGATTAAATATTCGATTTTAAAGCTAAACTGAGTCCAACCTTGTTTCTGAGCAACGGCTGGTTGTGCCAGGCCTCGGGTGGCAAGGAAGACTCTAGGAACGACCTTCAGCATCTGCAACAAAATAAATAACAAAGTTTCCTTAAAAAACTAACAAAATAAAAACAAATAATTAAAACAAGACGGTAGTTGAGTAAACGTTGGCCTTGACCGACGTTTACAACAACAGAGCGTTCACTGGCGCGGCTGTTGGATGAAACTTCTCTCTTTCTCTGCGACCTACCCGCGTACGAAATCGGTAGGTCTCTGGGGGCTACCCCGCGCTGACCGTTCTATCGCTGTGGTGTCGGAGTGCGAAGAGCACTGCCGATGGAATTAGCCGAGTGACGGGTGGTCGCGACGAGGCGTCGTTGTTCTTCCTGCAGATTCCGGAAGGAACTGCGCGGTCCTGATGACCTCTATCAGGAAAGCGCGTCGCGAAAGAGGCACAATTTTTGGATTCCCCTTGGGCCCAGGGCAAAAATGATTTGGATAGAGTTGTCACAAATGTTGGTCAATGAAAATGACAGCAAATGCTATATGTCGCGAATCTCGGTAACGCTTCGAATTTGAGAAGCAAAACAATTTTCCTCTTAGTGGGATTCGATCTAGCCACTTCCAGTGTGTCAAACATACACCCTCACCATTCAGCCACTGAAACACTTCATACCTGGCGCGGAAACAGCCTTTTACGGCGACCGCGGCGCTCAAAAAGCAACCTCCTTTTACCTTTTTGGTTACCAAGAGCCAGTCACATCCACTAGGGTAAAAATAGAACTGGAAGTTTGCCACACCCCCACCCCTTCCCCGCGTTTGGACAATGAGTCCCGTCACGAAAAGCGCGTGCGACTTGTCGAAAACCGCGTGTTCAACACTTGAGAGTTTTGGCACTTTGCCAAAGTTCCTGGTGGGCCCGCATGGCAAAGTGCCCAGTTTTTTGGTAAATTTTCCTTCAAACATTAACGGGGAAAACCCATGAAATACACAGTCTGTGTAAGAATCGAGCGGTCGCTATAAGGCTACTGGCTTAGGAAAAAGTTCATAGTCTCAGAATTGGCTCAAAATTGGTCCAAAACCTTCCTAGAACCTTTAACCTTAAACATATCGATTTTTCGTCCTGGGTTACGGTAGGGTACTGTATTTTTTTAAAAATAAAATTGATCAAAACAAGTAAATGTGGGGTTATTCTGAAAAACTGTGGCATGGATACTTCAAATATAACGCTGAAAAAACGAAATTGTTGTGTACTTCGGCAAGGGAGTCCGAAAACCTTGAAAAATAGAAAACTTATGTTTGATATTGCAGTTTTTCGCATTTTTCGACCTTGGACATAAAAGCGTCGCAAAACACCTCTATTTTAGAAAGATGCGCAAAAATTTTCGGCGAATTTTGAAAAATGAAAGTCTCAAAAACTTCATGACCATCATGACGAAAACCACCTTTGAAAGTGCCCTTTTCCATCGATTTGATCGGAAAAAATTCACTTGGTAGGTCAAAAATATTTTTTGCTCCAAGTTTGTTCCAAATGAGTTCAAATTACTTAAATTCTTTTGTTTATTGCACGTCAGAAATTTGCACCCCTTTGGGCAAAAAAATATTTTTGACCCACCAAAAGTGAATTTTTCCTGATCAAATCGATGGAAAACTTCGGATTCAAAGTCGATTTTCGTCAGGGTTTACGGACTTCAATTTTTCAAAATGTGCAGAAAACGTTTGCGCAATCTTTCTAATAGAAAGGCTTTTTGCGACGCTTTTATGTCAAAGGTCGAAAAATGGGAAAAACTGCAATTTCAAACGTAAATTTTCACTTTTTCCAGGTTTTCTGACCGAAGTACAGTATTTTTCGTTGTTTCAGTGTTTTATTTGAAGTATCCACGACTAAAACTTTCAGAATAACCCCACATTTACTTGTTTACAGCAATTTTGTAAAAATACAGTATTCTACCGTACGAAAACCAAGATCGAAAAATCGATATCGGTCAAAAAGTTTCAAAATGGTGTTTATTGGCCCTAGGAAGGTTTTGGACCAATTTTGAGCTAATTATGACATTATGAACTTTTTCCTAAGACAGTAGCCTGCTCGAGTTTTCCAGAGACCGGGACGGCGGCGTAAGTCCTCTTGTGGCGCCGCCGATCTGCCCCTGCGACCTACCCGCGTACGGAATCGGCGGGACCCTGAAGGGACTACCCCGCGCTTACTCGAATCGCCGGTCTCGGGTGTCGCGCAGTGCACTCCGATTGAATAGCCTCCTGTCCGGTGGCCTCTTTACAGTGAATCCTCATTTCAAAGCAATATCAGCCATACACTGCAGCAAAAAGGGCGCTCCTGTAAGCGTCGCTCAGGAATGCGCTTGCTTCACGAGAGAGGCACAATTTTTGAATTCTCCCAGGCGCCGGGGGAAACAATCTCTCTATACCTACTTTATTTGTTAACACTCATTGATCTCTTTCATCACTGATGCCTATCGACAGCTTGTCCTAGTAGTAGCTTCCATGACAACCCTAGTCTTCTTCAGAATCATCCCACTCAGCATCCAAAGAGTCACACACGCGTTGACAGCGCTGTAGAGATTAGTGTTGCCAAAGTAGATCTGAACTTTTGAGTTGAACCACGATTTGTAGTTTGTATTTACCGGCTGCCACCATCTCTTTCCATCCATATAGGCGGGGAGGCTACCTGTGTTCCAAACTCCAACCAAGGTGTTGACTCCGTAGATCATTACCATTACACTGCAGATTGTCTGAAAGAAGGATTCGAGAGAGATAGGAGAGAAATGGGGTGAGAGCTTTTTTGTTTTGTTTATCTAGATCCCCTCAGCTACGTTTCAAGACCATGAGAATCAAATTAAAAGTATGAAAAAACAAAAAAAAATTTGGCAACGATGGGGACCGAACCCCTGACCTCGTGCTTATGGGTGGAGGCGCTTGCCAATGAACCACCGAACTGTTTCGAATTAACGCCGAGCCGCCGCTTTTGTGAGGCCGGCATCCAGAAAGGGTCGGCGCTGCGCGCAGAAAATCGATGATTTCTCGGTTCTAATTGTCATTAAGCAGCTAGAATTTTTTTTGGGGACTGTTCACTCATCGAATAAGGTATACCTCGTTCAGAATCTCCGGAGGTCGGTTGGGGCCATTCCCAAGTGAGAGGAAAGCTGGGGCCAAGCCTAGCCGCCGGAACCCCGGCGCCTTCCCCTGCGACCAACCCGCGTACCAAATCGGCTGTGCCCGGAAGGCACTATCCGGCCGCAGGCGAAAGCTGCGGGTGCCTTTTTGGTACCAAATTGGATTGTTATTTACTGTTGCGCTCCTGTCGGCCTCCCACAGGAAAGCGTTTCTCCATGTTGGGGAATGCAGCCGGAGGCACAATTTTTGGAATCCCCTGGCGCCGGGAGAAACTTTTTACACGTTTTTAGCAATTGTTGCGTGAAAGAGACACATTTACCTTGTAAGCAAGTCCCAAAGCGATTTTCCTGTGAACCCTTCTCACAGAGTGCGATGTGGCAACAGTGGACGTTTTGAAGACCACAGTGAGGCAGAGGGAGACGACAGCAGTGACGACGGATTGCTCAAGGGTGCGGCCAGATGAATTGAGAATCCACTAAAAAGTTAATTAGCTAAGGAAAGGGGGGAAATTCAGTTAACCCCCCCCCCCATAGTCGCTCGGTCCCCCCCCCCCCCCCCCCCAGACAATTCAGTTAACCACCCACTTCAGGTGCCAATTAGGTAATTCAGATAAACACCCCATCTAATTCATTTAAGCCCCCCCCCCTAACTGAGTATCCAATACCCAATGCTTTATGATATGAAATTTGTGTTTTAGGATTTTGAATTTTATTTCAATTTCATTTTTCTTTTTTTTTCTTTTTTTAAAAATAGTGTTGTGTTTAATTAAAATCAATTAATGTTATTAATATTTACCAATTTCAGTTAATTACATATATTTGTGTGGGTGTTTTTTATTGATTAAAATATTTATTTTTTTAAATTCTGAATTAGCGGGGGGGGGGGGTTTAACTGAAGTATTCGTATGGGGGGACATAACTGATTTATGCGAGGGGGGGGGGGGGGTTGCCTGAAAAAGTTCCGGGTAGACTAGTTAAGCTCCCCATTTCAATTGCGGGGGGTTAAACTGAATTCAGATAAACATCCCAAGATACATAATTCAGTTACGCCTCCCATCTACGGAAGTTCACTAATTCACATTGATTGGGGCCATACTAGGGTGGGGGGGGGGGGCTTAACTGAATTTTTCTCACTCTGTGGCTCTGTTGGTCTGCTCTCGAAATATCTATGGCCCTATTAGCTTTTAGTTGTTGCCGCTGTGGCTTTTTGCTGTGACTGTTGCCACAGTTTCTGTTCATGAAGTGGCCGCTGTGGCTCCTACAGGCCATTTACTCCCAATTTGCCTTGTTCGTTGTGGCTCTTTTGACCAATAATGGCCCTTTACCTTTTTGCCGGGACCACTGTGGCTTTTTGCTGTGGCTGCTACCCAGTTTTCTGTGCTTGTCTGTGACCGCTGTGGTCCTACACGTCCACGAATGTCACACTGCTGCGGCCCCATATTGCTCTTTTCTATCTTTAACCACTTCTACCAAGAAAACTCACCTCAACGGCTCCAATATCCGCATTGCTATTCTTTGTGTAGACCAGGTAGATCAAAATCACAATTCCCGGAATGCTGGATGTCAAAATGATCGTGAGGAGAGTGTACTTTAGCTTTTTAGACCTAAAAGTGAATTTTTAAATTTATTAACACAGTTTAAACACCGATTTACTGAAGTTTTCCGTTTTTCTCTTATTATTCTTAGAGTGGAAAATTAATGCAGCAGCGGGGATCGAACCACTATCGCCTGCGCGCGAGGCTGCAGCGGTAACCACTACACCACCGCGTTGCCGTTACTCTCATTTAGCCTGCGCCTTTTGTTCAAGCGCCGCAAGGGCTCGACCAATTTCGACAGAAAAAGCAAACCTTTGCAGTAAATTCATAAGATACACTGCCACATAGGCAGTTAGCATTATCGAAATCAAAAAGAGAATCATTCCAGAGTAGAGAACTTTGAAAATCTCCACCGGAGTGATAGAGTTGGCCAACACTGTGCAGCACTGGATGAAATCGGCAATGACTTGGATATAAACAGTCATGTAGTATTTTCGATGATGGGTGACATTGGGAACCACGCGGATGGAGATGATGGTGATTGCTATGCTTGTGCTCAGAAGTCCTGCTCCAAGGGTGGAGAGGTAGTAGACATCGGCCAACTCCAGCTCCTCCACGGGGTACATTCTCATTGTGTGGCAGCGAAATGGGCGTAATCGGGTGGGTTAACACGATAATGAGGTAACTAGAGGGCAGAATTGGTCTGAAAAGGTAGAAACATGCAATGGCGCGGAGGTAAAAACGGCCATCTGGTGAACGACACGGTGTTTACGTCAGAGAAGGAAGTTGGAAGGCTGCAAAGCAGGAGGGGATTTCGGTTTGGTCCGTTACACTTTGGGCTCTCTTTTCTGTATGGGTGGTCCTGTACCTATGTAACCTTCTGTGTGGTCCTGCCCGTCTATGTGTGATGTGACTCCGGGTGGTCTCAATGCCCTTTAGTTATATGGGTGGTCTGATGACCCTGTGACTCTTTGGGTGGTCCTGTAGTTTCAAGACTTACCGTGTGGGTGGTCATGCGAACGTCTCTCTGTGTGTTTGTCATCTTGATATCACTTAGTCGTCGCCAAACGAACACCTATCCAAACGAACATTTGGAAATACAAGTTTGGAAATACTCACACACTCACACACTCACACACTCACACACTTACACACTCACACACTCACACACTCACAAACTCACAAACTCACAAACTCACAAACTCACAAACTCACAAACTCACACACTCACACACTCACACACTCGGAATGAAGACGGTTGGTTTTTGACTTCTTCAATGAAACACACATACTGCTAGAAACTAGAGTCAATTCCTGCTAAAGTCATTGTTAGATATGCGCATGAAACTACACCTTATCTGTAGGGACTATGTCTCTTTCTCCCGGTCACAAACTGTTCACAAAGGTGGAAGTCGAACATCCGAAAACCTGAACAAGATTTTATTTTATTTGCTAGTTTTCACAGTTTCGTTCAATAGAGAAACTTCAAACAACGGATCTCACGGTACTCTGTTGAACCTACTGGGAGGGTTTTTAGATCTAAGTTAATGCTTTGCTACGAGTTTCAGATTTTGACTATTAAGAGTAAAAAATATTTACGTATCCCCAGTTCTTAATCCACAGTTCTTAATCCGGGCATTAAAGAGAGAGAGAGGGAGAGGAGAGAGAGAGAGAGAGAGAGAGAGAGAGAGAGAGAGAGAGAGAGAGAGAGAGAGAGAGAGAGAGAGAGAGAGAGAGAGAAAATATATTGTGACTCCAGACCGAGCAAATGTTTCAACGACAACAAGAGTAGAGAATTCAGGGTGCCGAATCTGATCGCGCATGATTTGTGCTAAAACGTTCCTATCTAGTTTAGTTTTCTTCGCTACAGAGAGGTGGGTTATGGTCGACGTGGAAACTGAAGGGCGAGGAGGGGGGAGAAATATGTAGACAAAGGGAGGGAGAGAGAGAGCGCGAGAGAGAGAGAGAGCGAGAGAGCGAGAGAGAGAGAGAGAGAGAGAGAGAGAGAGAGAGAGAGAAAGAGAGAGAGAGGCCAGCGGAACGTGAATTGCAACAGCTACTTCGTAACAATTTTTTGAATTTTCGCCTTTTTGGCCAAAGCTCAGATTTTTCGCTTTTCGTAGTTATAGTGCGTTTCCTGAAACGAGACAGGGAAAATGGGAATTTCTTAAAGGACAGGTACATTTAGTCTCGCCGCGATCACTTAAATGTCGGCGCATTTCTCGGTTTCAACGCTTTTTTGCTTATTTTTCTGATATTCATATGAATTTTTCAAATCTAGAGTGGATAAATACGATTGGATATCGAAGTCGATGAAAAGTCGAAATCTTTTCGTTGGAAATCGACTACAGAAGTTATTCGGTCGGAGTCAGAAGAAAGCGATCTTCCCAAAAAGCCCAATTACAGAAAGTCGTTTCAAAGCTATTTTTAAATAGCTTTTTTATTTTATTTTTTATTAATAAAACTACTTCGGCCCAACGTGACAATGCTTTGATGTTGTTAGTGTGGCGTATAATGTAGAATACTCAGGCCGTGTACGCAGCAAAACTTGCCGAAATACCTTTGTCGGGAAGTATAAATGTCTGTTTCTGTTCACAAGTCAGACAACAAAATAGTTCAAAACGCTTATCTAAGTGACGTAAAGTAACGAAGCGAAAATCAGTTTCAAACGGATATCCATACATTTTTCCTGATAAGACTGCTTGTATAAATTATCTCATCTGCTTAACTTCAGTCGTCTCCGTTATCTCATGCAGCGGTTATTCCTCTTTTTCGTTGTTGTAGCTGCGGTCTTCGCAGACGATGGTGGATTGCCAGGTGGGTACTTTAGAATCTATTGTGAATACTTTTCTGCCTTAAATTTTTTTACACTAAATGTTTACGCGCCCCTTCGGCGCGCACCCTCATGACTTGCGGCCTTTGGCCGTTGAATTAGGTACCTTGCGACCGTATCTACATGCGGCCTTCTTTGGCCGTTGAATTAGGTACCTTGCGACCGTATCTACATGCGGCCTTCGGCCGCTTACTTAGGCGACCTGGGCCGCTATATTCGTGGCCTACAGCCACTCATTACTCTGTGTACGACCGTGAAAACGATGTGAAGAACGTTTTACTCGGCCTACGGCTGACCCTTTCCCTCCCCTATTGGGAAATATACGAGTGGAGCTCCACTTATAGATAGTTGACGTAATTTTAAGTCGTTTGAAAAAACGAAACCTCAATTTGACATTGTGGTTTTGTTTCCACGTCCTCTCAAAGTTGGGTACTGTACGAACTTTCATTCAAAGGCTATTATTTTTGAAATTTGCGCGACAGGGGTATGTTTTTATTCTTAATTCCGCTAGCTAATGTTGTTTTCTTAATTTTAAAACCAAACAATAGCCAAAATACTCGTTTGCTCTCATTTTAACAAGGTTTGAAAATTATGACATCGGACATCAATAAATCATTTTAGACATAATTTCGAATTATAGGCCTTTGCCGCCCGACTTGCCCGACAAGCGGAAATAATATTTCTGACATATTTACTTTATTTTAAAACGTTATTGACAAAAAACGACATTGTGGTTTTCCTGGAAACTACATTCAAACATTATGAGTCGGTCTCTGTAAAACTCGAGCAGACCCCGGTCATTGGGAAAAACTTAATGTCTTAGAATCGGCCCAAATTTGGTATGTAAGCTTCCTATAACAAGCAAACGCTATCCTGAAACTTTTGGCGCCAAGTCATTTTTTGGTGCCGGGTTACGGTAGGTGGGCCTAGGGGTACTGTAATTTTTCAACTTCATCCAAAGTACTAATATGTATATATCAAACTGTAGCTAATTCAATTTTTAACAACATTGTCAATTACACAAACTATTGATTTTAGTCAAATAAAAAAGTTTCGGCCCGAAAACCTCAAAAAACCATGATTTTTCGAGGTTTTTAATTTTTTTCTCGAAAATTTTCAAAAACGGTAAACACGACATTTGGTTTTTCTGAAACTAGATACAATTCTACGTGAAACCAGCACTGTCTCGTAAAAATCAGACCATACGTGTTTTTTGATAATCGTGCCTGAACATTGGTGACTCGAGCGCGGGCTCAGTTGTGGGGCTTCTGAAAGCATATTCACTCAGTTCCGAGCTTGTTGAGTGAATATGTTTTGAAAAAGGTGTATTTAGCATGTTAGATGGTTGTAAACACTTATTCAGATGAAAAACAATTTTTTATAATTTATTTTCTTAAAAAATCACCAAACTTACTGTAAAAGAGACAAAAAATATTTTCATGAAAGTGAAAATGCCTAAACTATTCTCCGATTTTTTATACCCAGAAAATAATTTTTATATATTTTTAGCCTTCAAAATCATTTTTTAAATGAATATTTTTTTATATACGCGCGTGTTTTCTAGAGAAGTTTGTTTGTTTTCATCCTGAATCAAATTCGGATTTTCAAAAAAGGAATTCTTCGTAAGGAGAAGCTCTAGCCAACGGTGTTAAATTCAGCTGCAACAACATATTTTGAAAATTTCGTTGTGGTGCCTACTTATAGACAACACACAAAAAAATTTGTTAAAATTTCGAAAAAGTCGCTTTGTTTTCGCTTTTCTTGACTTTTTTTGTATGAAACTGCGGGAAAACTCGAAAGCGAATTTTCGCCTAATGAGACGAATTAGAAGCTTTTTTTAGTAGTATTCAGATGCTTTTTTATATTTTAGTAGCTTGTTTTTTTAAAAAATTATTTTTCTTTTTTCAGATTGTCAGCAGACATTCAACATCACCTCTTCCAAATGGATTTACCCCTCCACCCTTCAGAAGTCGGAAAATGATTGCTACTTTAATGTACGATACTTTTTGAAATTTTTAAAGAGTATTGATTTTTAGTTCAACTTCCCTTCCGATTCTTACGCCAACATCACTTTCAACGTCACGGGCTTGGAAAATATGGACATTTTCGAGCTCAGCGACAAATTCAAGTCTTTCTATGTGTGAGTTTTTCGGACGACAGTGGTTGAAAACACTCGCGTGTGCGTGTGCGTGTGCGTGTGCGTGTGCGTGTGCGTGTGCGTGTGCGTGTGCGTGTGCGTGTGCGTGTGCGTGTGCGTGTGCGTGTGCGTGTGCGTGTGCGTGTGCGTGTGCGTGTGCGTGTGCGTGTGCGTGTGCGTGTGCGTGTGCGTGTGCGTGTGCGTGTGCGTGTGCGTGTGCGTGTGCGTGTGCGTGTGCGTGTGCGTGTGCGTGTGCGTGTGCGTGTGCGTGTGCGTGTGCGTGTGCGTGTGCGTGTGCGTGTGCGTGTGCGTGTGCGTGTGCGTGTGCGTGTGCGTGTGCGTGTGCGTGTGCGTGTGCGTGTGCGTGTGCGTGTGCGTGTGCGTGTGCGTGTGCGTGTGCGTGTGCGTGTGCGTGTGCGTGTGCGTGTGCGTGTGCGTGTGCGTGTGCGTGTGCGTGTGCGTGTGCGTGTGCGTGTGCGTGTGCGTGTGCGTGTGCGTGTGCGTGTGCGTGTGCGTGTGCGTGTGCGTGTGCGTGTGCGTGTGCGTGTGCGTGTGCGTGTGCGTGTGCGTGTGCGTGTGCGTGTGCGTGTGCGTGTTCGTGTGCGTGTGCGTGTTCGTGTGCGTGTGCGTGTGCGTGTGCGTGTGCGTGTGGCTTTCCGTGTGTGCGTGTGGGGGCGTGTTTTCATGCGTGTGTGCGTGTGTGGGGGTGCGTTTGTGTGTTGACATTCATTATATAGCTGGGAAACAAACTGCGCCCAAAACTGCCCTCCCATCACCGGACAGGCCAATTGGCCTGGATCCTTCAGTGTAAGGATTTACATTCCCAATAAAAGCACGGTTAGGCTGCAAATGACCGTCCTTCTTCAGAAGTGTAAGCTTTATCTGAAGCCATAATTTTCATTTTTTACAGATAACCCTCAGGCTAATGTCGTTGGAACAATCGATACAGAGGAAAATGCTCAACCCACTGTTTTGTACCTGGAAGATTTCAAGAAAGGAATGGCTTATAACGTCTCTACTAAGGCTGACCGGGTAAGTAAATTGGGTAAAAAAGGAATAGTCAGGGGGTTAGGATTCAATTTTGCCTCATTTGACAACCGAAAAAGTTAAAATTCCAAGTTTGTTTGAAATTGGTTGAAATTTTGTAGAGAAGGACGCCAATATGAAAGTTTTAAGCTAACACGTTTTTTTTGGTTTTTTTTAAAATTGTTCCTGTAGGATGCTGTAATTTTAAAAATTAATGAAAATGTGTGTTTCAATGAAAACTTTGCAAAAAACGATATATTCTTTGGCAATTTTATTTAAATATTTTTTCTACTCCTCAGCGAAATGCAAAAAACATGGTTTAGTTGTAAGATTTGATCTGTTATCGACGGAAATTTTGAAAAAAAAGCACTTAAACCAAAAAATCCAAAAAATTTTGAAATATTTTTCGAAAAATTACAGTACCTTACAGTAATTCTTACAAGTAAATTTTTTCGCTTAAACGGAAGGAAATGCTTCTGACGTGTATTAAAATGAAAAATTTAAGTAATTTCAACTCTTTTGGAACAAATTTAGAGCATAAAATACTTTTGACCTACAAAAAGTTAATTTTTCATTATCAAATCGATGGAAAAATCAGTTTCAAGCTGATTTTTCGTCACGATGGTCACGTTTTTCGGACTTTAATTTTACAAAAAGTGCGGAAAAGTTTTTTTTCTGTGATAGGAGCGTTTTGCGACGTTTTTACGAAAGGTCGAAAAATGCGAAAAACTGCAATTTCAAACGTAAATTTCCACATTTTAAGGTTTTCGGGCCCTGTTGCGTAATCACTCAACAATTTTATTAATTAAGACAGCATCTCTGTAAGATTCGAGCGGCAGATTTAAGGCCACTGTCTTAGGAAAAAGTTGATAGTCTTAGATTTGACCCAAAATTGGTCTGTAACCTTCCTAGGGCCCATGTAGGCCATTTTGAAACTTCCAGGTCATTATCGATTTTTTGCCTCGGGTTACAGTAGGGTACTGTAATTTTTCAAAATTGGTCAAAATGACTGAAACTAGTGTTTATTTGATAGCTTATGCAGTGAATAGACCAAATCTATCACTCGATTGACGAAAGTGTCGTGCACTTCTACATAGGAGTCGTAAAACCTCGAAAAAGTGAAATTTTGCGTTCAAAATTGCAGTTTTTCGCATTTTGCCACCTTTGGCATTAAGTTGCGCAAAAGGCATTATCATCATTAAATTCTCCGTGTTCTTGTGCACATTTTCAAAAAGTAAAGTTCGAAAAAGTCCGTGACCTTCCTAACGAAAATCGACTTTGAAGATGAATTGTTCCACAGATTTATTCATCTTCAAGGTGATATGATCAGGAAAAATTCAAATTCGGTAGGTCAAAAATATTTTTTGCTCGAAAATTGAACCAAAATTGAACCCTTCAACTATCATTGTGATACGTGGTGAAAATATTTTCTGCCGGTTGACCGCAAAAAATATTTTTGACCTACCAAATTTGAATTTTTCCCTGATCAAATCTACTCTTCCTTTCTCTCTCTCTCTCTCTCTCTTTCTAAGAAAATTCCCTAATTTCCAATACAAAGTAATTTAAAATAGGCAAAACAGAAAACCATATTTACTCCGCTCATTGTGGTGATAACACACATTTGTGTTTATATTTGTGTTTATAGTTTATAGGTTAGAGTTTGCAGTTTCTAACGAACTTCGTAAAGGAATGCTAAAAATATTTTGGGAGCAGGCCGGTCTAAGTTGGTTCGCTACTATGGTTGCTCCTTATTTGAATTGGGGAAATAATCTGCAGTTGATGTCGCTTTTCTGCTTTAATTTCAGGTACACGTCTAAGACGGAGTATTTATGTCTTTACTGATTTCATTTGCTGTTTCAGTAGACATCAATGTATCTTGTCACGTTTGCAACCAGGAGTTCTTTGATTCAGCAGCCGCCTTCAGAAGTGGTGTCGATGAATTTCGAGAAAGATAAGAACTTTTTGGCACATATCCGCTAAATTGTACAGAAGACCAGTCTACACTTTGCTCCATTGCGTCACGTTGTGGATGAAAAGGAAAACAGGAAAAAACGAGTTTAAAGGGACCGTCAGGGGCCTTTCCGGATTGAAAATGATATGCTAATCAAGCCATTCCAATCATTTTTCCCGAACACCGCTCCAGGCGACTGTTATGCGCAAAATGCTTGCCAAGACCTCATTAGCATGCGATTTGGAAAAGGCCTCTGATGAGCCCTTTAAAAAACACATTTCCTTTGCCGTCGTAGCCGATGTCGTACGGGTGTGTGCTTCTTAAGTTAATTTGCATGACCTGCAATATCTGTATAGCTTTCTTAGGAGTTTTAAAGCATAAGCATCTGTCAAGTTTAAAAAGGGAAAGACCTCGTAAATTTGAATTTTCAAATCTTTATAAATAACAACTTATTGAATAGATATCGTTGCCTCGATCTGAAACATACCATTTTTTTTTAAATTTTGGGCTACGGCAGGGAAATAGCTGGGAATAATTTTGGCGTTTTGTCTCTCTCACAATAAGTTTGTTTATTTTTTTAAATAAAGATACTATAAAAAATTGTTTTTTATCTGAATTAGTTTTTACAACAAATGAACATGTTGAATACGCCGACACTTTTTTGAATGACAAAAAACGTGGGTGGTGCAATTTACAATGTTGTTGGAAATTGAATTAGCTATTTTATGATGTGTACATGTTAGTACTTTGGATGAAGTTGAAAAATTAGAGTACCCCTGGGCGCGCCTACCATAACCCAGCTCCTAAAAATGACTTGGCGCCAAAAGTTTCAGGATAGCTTTTTATTGATATAGGAAGCTTATATGTCAAATTTGGGCCGATTCTAAGACATTAAGCTTTCCCAATGCTCGAGTTTTACAGAAACCGACTCATAAAAGCATAACATTTTCTTGCTACCGACGCCATACGGGTGCAAGGGAAATTCGATGCAAGAGGTTACAGCCTTCAGAGACCGAGTGGATGCCTCTGATGATTGCATAAATATTATTAACGCTTCAGATGATCGATAAAAAATGTAAAAATATTGTAACACTGTGTGCAGAAGCGCTTTTAGAGCAAAGAGGTAGAAGCTCTGAACTGAACTATCAAGCAAAATGAAAAGTTTATCTTAAGGATCCTAAGATGGCCTTAGAAATGGCCTTAGAACTTTGTGAGCAAATTGTGACATGAGCGGGGACGTCGTCTGAATGCTCAAAAGATAAGACACATATAGGAAACATATGAATTTACATATAGTCGTCGCCAATTAATAATATTTATACAATTATCAGAGGCATCCACTCGGTCTCTGAAGGCTGTAACCTGTTGCATCGAATTTCCCTTGCACCCGTATGGCATCGGTGGCAAGAAATGTTATGTGTTCACTATATATAGTCGTTACCAATGCTACTTCGCCCCATTTCGCTCACAGCTCTGTGAAAATGACACCAGACGCGAATTAGCGTACGAACTTGCGCCAGGGTTACATTTGCGAATCGGCCAAGAAGTAAAATTGGCCAAGACTATAGGTAATATGTTCTTTCGAAACTATTTCTACCCGTTTCATAAAACTTAGTAGTTTGCATAAAAAAAGTAAAATAAAATTTTGGCCCCTGATATTCTCTACTCCACAAGAGATTTCTAAACCCGTCTTACAAACATATACAATGAATCGAGGAGAAAACCGTCCTAATAAATTTCTCGTTTTTAAAACATTGTGTTCACAGATTTTTGAACTTTCCAAGGTGACGTAGTAGCTTTTCCAAAGTGTGCCCTCTTTGTGACCATCCTGCACGTTTTTCTGATAGGGGGCTTGCATTCTACTGATAATCACGCTTCAAAATGAAATGAAGTTTGGTTTTTAGGTCTGGATAGAACCAATTGAAACAAATTATTGCATCAGCCATTAAGAAATTCGGATTGTGGCCAAAGCAGGGGTGGTCGCGGGCCGGGCCGGGCCCGTCTCCAAAACCTCTCGGCCCGGCCCGAACGAGCCTGATTTCGGCCCGTGGGCCCGTTTTCAAAATCGGTTGACAGGTCAAAGTGAAATTTTTAGTCATTAAGCTTTAAAATTGCCTATAAATATAAATAAGATTAATTATATAACAAAAAGATTTAAAAAAAAACAACACCTTAACTTAATAATATCCTCTACAAAGACGTTTCACTACACCACATTTTCTCGATCCTAGCAAGATCGGGCCGGGCCGGGCCAGGCAGAGCCCGATGTTTGCCCACCCCTGGGCCAAAGCTTTCCTGATGTTAGGAAAGGCAGAAATTTGTTTCTTGGGGGCGTGTGCGGAATATCATTCTGAAAAACAGTGGTGCTTGATATTTTTTAGGCTTTTTTAAAGGTAATATGGGTTTTTTAAAGGACCGCAAAAATACAAATCCATCATGCAGCATTGACGAGAAATCTTAATTTTCAATGGAAAAGTGCGGCCGGGAACCGCTCAACCGCAAAGGGCTAGAGTAGTCTGTCGCCCTGTGTTACTCGAATCGAGCACTCATGCACTAAGACGCGATTTCTGTAAGGGCAGGGTACCCCGACGACATTCAAAAAATGGATTTCGCCCAAACTTGGTCAAAAACTTTTTGACCAAGTTTGACCTAAAAACACTGTTTTGAAACTTTTAGGTCGATCTCGATTTTTTCGTCCGGGTTACGGTAGGTCACCCCGGGTTACTGTAACTCTGCTCAAAGTGGTCCAAATCGAACCCGCGGGGTTACAAATGATTTCTTTCAGAGCTTGCTTTCAAATTACACCAGAATACATCGCGTTTGATGCGAGATATTCTCTATTATTTTCAACTTTTTTGTGTTTTTTGGCGCTTTTCACCAGCAACCTTCAATTTGTGTGCATTTTCACAATGTTTTTCAAAATCAGCATATTATTCGCTACAAAAACAGTTGTTAAAAAGTGAAAATTCATCGACTAAAAGTACTCAAATATGCCCAAAACATACCAAAAAATTAAGGCGACATACCTCTTGTGAACGAAAATTTTGGTTTTGACCTACTCATTCGGACCGAAAATGGTATAGTATGTTTCTACTTCAAAAAATTAAAAAGCACTCCCCTTTCAAAAAATACCATCCAAAACGATGGAAAAATTCTTTTTTTATTCTGTATACCAATTTTGGTTCGAATGCATAGGCCAAAACCAAAATTTTCGTTCACAAGAGGTATGTCGCCTTAATTTTTTGGTATGTTTTGGGCACATTTGAGTACTTTTAGTCGATGAACTTTCACTTTTTAACAACTGTTTTTGTAGCGAATATTATGCTGATTTTGAAAAACATTGTGAAAATGCACACAAATTGAAGCTTGCTAGTGAAAAGCGCCAAAAAGCTCAAACAAAGTTGAAAATTTTTAAATAATAGAGAATATCTAGCATCAAACGCGATGTATTCAGGAGTAATTTGAAAGCAAGTTTCTCAATTTTTATTGAAAGAAATTGTTTGCAACCCCGCGGGCCCAATTTGGACCGCTTTGAGCCGAGTTACAGTAACGGTAATGACCTAAACGTTTCAAAGCAGTGTTTTTAGGTCAAATACATGTTTTTGACCAAGTTTGAACGAAATCCATTTTTTGAATGTCGTCAATGTTTCCATACAGCTCGACAATTACAGAAATCTCGTCCTAATATATGCATGGCCCCTTATGCGATCGAAGGCCGCTCTTCTGCTAGGTTGCGAATCGACGCTGAGGCGGCCGAAGGCCGTCAAATCAAGAATGCAACAACCTGCAAAGTGGCCGAAGACCTCCGAATAAACTTCTGGACAGTTAGTAGAGCATGTGAAAATTTTGGTAAAATAAAAATTAGTTGATCAAAATTCCTAAAAGAGGCAATTTGTTGAAATCGGAGTATGAGACGCAAGGGCTCCTAAAAAGTGTTTCTGGGTGGCC